>CM046855.1:32452944-32840444 GCA_025617745.1 Heliocidaris erythrogramma | reverse complement strand
CCGCCAAGGCCGAGTTCGCCCTAGTGCCGAGTTAGCCAGGATCCACTACATTGTAGGTTAGACAAAAAAAATCAGTCTATTTCATTCGGATATATGCTCCGCTGAGATTACGTGTGGCTTCGCGGAATTCCTCTCTGACATAGTCATGATAGACCGAAGACTACCCAATCCTTGCCACTCCCGTTGGGGTCCATTGCTATGTGCTTCCCCTATGGCTATGGTGCTACAAATATTTGGCGCATCGCGGCGGAGCTATACACTCTTGTGCATTAGATGAAAATATTGCAAATACCACGTCACATAAAATCACCAACTCTACTCATACTTCCATGAAAATCAATAAACTTGCAATAGGAGTGATAATTTCAATATTTCTGTGTGCCCCCCCCCCCCCAGGAAATTTTGAATTTTGTACAGCAACCAATGGCAAATGCTAGTCTCTTCTCCCCAGGCCGTGACAAGAAATCTCTGCACATGTTATATTCCGTTCACCTCGTTTCACTTGCGATAACCCCGCTGACAACATGGCAAATTGGGGTTAATTTCCTGTAAATCTTGGATTTTTAAAAAAATCAGATGGGTGCACTTTATTATATGATCATGATATTCTGTGTACTTTTTTTTAATTTACAACTTTTTATTTTAAATTAAGTGTTGGGGTGAGGTACCTCACACTTTTTGTCCATAGACCTAGTGCTTAATGTAGGCGGAGAGATACTCGACTACAGTGTCTATGGGAGGCTTCCATCTGTCTTGAAGGAGAGCCTCAAAAGTAAAAAAATGTTATAAAATTCCAAACAGACAGATTTTCCAGTCTAGCACTACACTTTAGGTGCACAAATAAAAATATTTGGGGGATGTTGAGCTGGACTAGAAGGAAATTGCAGAGTTCAAATTGTATGAGACAGTTTATTTATTGACTATTACATTTTCATAATTAGATCTACGTCTTGCAAAAGCCAAAATCATGAAACGTAATCAAAACAGAGATGAGTTAATTTACATAAAGAATTATTTCTTTGCTTAAATGATCATTGTAATTGTGCCATGCCTTGTTCAAGAATAATGAAATGCAAATGGAATGAAATTGAATCAATTTAATGTACATTACAAAGTATTTCATTATCTAACAATCTTAACTACATTACACACCGAGTAATAGTGTTCATATTCACCACTAAGAATGAACAATGCCATAATACTACATATTTTCTATTGCATGTACTAAATGGATCTATAGCGGAAAAATAAGATAAATATTTTACATCATTTCAAATTCAGTTTTAAGAATCTCAATCTTACCTGGCCATTAGGAGGAACATCTGATATTTCCAGGAAAGTCCAAAGTCAAAATCATGTCCAAAACCAAAGAAATGCCCGCCGATTTTTTTTTGTGCATAACATGTTGTTTTTATTCCGACGATGGTTATACTAAACTTATACTAAACAATCAAAGTTTTGTCCACAAAGAAACTCTGTATCGTGCGCGCACATCGATCGAGCTTTAAATCAGGACTTTTACGAATGTGCGATAGGGACCGAATTTTTGACAACCGGATTTATTTTCTGAGATTCAGCGCTCGCGGCGACCAAGAAATGTTCACAATGAATCTGATACACCATTTCGCCAGAACTGACAGTAAATTATGGATTTTATTTTTGGAATTATCTTTTCCAACATAAGTGAGTTGAATTTATGGTATTTCATGGACATGTTGGCCAAAAATGGACACTTTTTTTCCATTTTGAAATGACCGTATCTCTGTAACTACATGTACTAGGTCAATTTTGTTGATATTGACATATTTAGAGAGGTAATTACACAAGCTACCTAAATCTGCCATCATTTTCCACATTTGAACAAGTTGGATGACCTCTTGATCTTTGCTTTAACCGTGAATATTACATGTACCTTGAGCGTCATGTATTCTGGAGATGAAATTTGGTCAGTTTATACATGTACGTCTACATTTTTTTACATCGTATAAAAAAAATTGGAGGAGTCATATTTTTTTTTTTCCAGAGCCATTCTGCAGGGGGGGGGGGGAGGGAATTTTGTCTAAATTCCTCTTCAAAGGCCTTGTACCATTTGAAAAAAAAAGTATTTTAAAACCACATTTTTGCTGGTCAGGCAAGTCAGAAGTCAGGGGTTACGCTCCAACAAAGAATTTAGAGCGCCAGTACAGACACTTACATGTGTCATGGGGTCCAGGTCCTGGTTACCTTCACGAAGCAGTGTGTTTACTGTGTTCATAAACTTACTCGTACAAATAATTTCAAAAATAGACTTTAATGTTTTGGCTGTGTACCCCAAATTGTAAGTCACTGACCGAAGGCTTGCAGAGACGTAATGCTGGTCAAACCAGTATAATTGGAGATCTATATCGGTGCATTGATAGTAAATACTCGTAAAACATTTAAATATAGACTTATGCCTTACCTTGGACACAAATTACATCTATCTGATGTTAAAAGTATTCAAACAACAATGTAAATTTTTATTCCTCAAACTAATGTAAATTTTTATTCCTCTAACTACATGTAGTAGCTAGCAAGCAAGTTTCTCAATCACAGTGTGCATGTGCATGCGTGTACAATCAGCCCACTTAATCCCCAAACTCAAGACTTGATCTTATCTTATTCTTTCTCAAAATGACAGAAAACACCACCAACAAATAATGATGATACCTTGCTTGAGAAAATATTCCTTATAAATCCAAGAACAGCCACAGAAGTTATCATGTTGGATCCCTTGATTCATTCATAGTTTGAAACTTTGAGTCCTGCTGCAGCCCTAATGTCTTCTGGCAAGACATTAATTCTACATTTGCCACTTTTCACCCACTTGAAGTTAATGGGTACCTGATGTAAATAAATTCATTGAATGCTTTATATCATGTTACCACAGCTAAAACAGAGGTCATATACATGTATGATTGCAGGCCCCATGGGGAGAACAGCATTAATTAATAAGGCTACCCTGGGTAAACAAAACCTACATTATTATTAATGCCTTCTTCATGTGAGATGATATGCTAACCAGGGGAAGAAGGTTGATAAAATTTAACATTTTACTTTATGGAAATCATTTGTCTATACCCATGGTCCCATTGAAGTGAATTGGGAAGTTAAAAAGTTGATTCTTGTAAATAAATAGCCTACCCTATGCCACTTCACTTATGAACGATTTGGCACTGGTTACACAAACCGATATACACGCATAGGCCTAAGCACTGAGATATGCAAAACCAGTGGCGAATTATCACACATGTAAATGGACTTTCAAGAATTAAATTGTGAATTTTCATTCTTTGATTTATTGTTAGGCTATGCATGAAATAATGTGTAAATAAAACATTTGTCAGTATATCATACATGTATCGGTAACTATTTTTGTTTCACTGAATTCACACAAAGACAAGAAATGGAAAGAAATATAAGTACCGGTACGCTACAAACCACATCATACAAGGCGAAGCGGAATAAACAGTATTACAGCATAGTGCACCACAAATTGTAATTAGTACATTACAGAATATCATTGAAATAATCAATTGACAATAAGGCATGTGTCATTGAAAATAATACAGATCAACTAATGCTCTGATTTGTGTTAAGATACCAAACCTACCCACTCGCCCTTCCTCCATTTTCTGTTGACAAAGGAAAGCATAATTCCATGATAGCTTAAATTGCAAATTTGAAGAAGAAAAAAACTTTATAACGGTTATGGAAACCAAACATTTTGTAAAAAAGTTTCAAAAAGACCTGGATTACACAGTGTAGAGTTTTTGCTGTTTATTGCAATGAACATAAATGAAATTTCCTCTCTGCTTGTGCTCTTTGGCATTCTACTTGTGGCATAAACACATCTTTATGAGATGTTTCTTATGGAAACATGAAATACATGCAGTATAAGGAATATGAGAATAATTTACTTACCAAGGTTGGAATAGAACACCTTTGTCAGCATAATTTCTCTTTGTCCAAAGAACATCCTATGCAAGTTTTCTCCCCCCCCCCCCACCCCACATACACAATTCATCTATGAAACTGGAAGACGCAGAAGGAAAAGGAGGGAATAATTTACCTGCGGCCTTTTCACATGAGGGTAAAATTCATCGTATGGAAAGCTTATTACTTTAAAGCTGATTAACTAATCAGCTCTAAAGCAAATTTTCCCTGCGTGAACACCAAATGTGACCCGACACCTCAAAACCTACAATAAGTCGCCAAAATTATTATTTTTTGTTTATACATTTTCTGAAAGTAGAGATTCTCAGCTTTCCAATGGTATATCACTTGCCTAGTTTACTCAATGACAACACCTTTAAATATCACATTTAGAATCAGTATGTAACCAGCAATCAATAACTCCTATTCAGAGAAAATGGCCATTTAAGTTCGGAACAAAATAGTGCTAAACCTTCGCTCTCTCTGTGTGCGCCCAAGTAAAACTGGGTATTCAAATGGCCATAGCAACCGGTATGAAGGAATTATTAGATTAGGCTGAATTTTGGCATGCTGCTCCAGGAGGACCTATTCATTAGTCACTTCAAAAATCAATTTAATACCTTTAGAGGTAAAGTAGTAATTTGGCATTGAATGAAAGTATTACAAAAGCTCTCCAAACATTCATTAGCTGGACAGATGAAAAATTTTTTAAAATGCCCCAAAAACATATAAGTCGAATTACTACTCACAAACTTGAGACATGATAGAATGATAATGAAACTACCCATTTCTAACAAAAACAGAAAATCGACTGATCCAAGCAAATTTACTATTTTGGGCTGTTTGCTACGTTGTGGTCCGTGCGACTTATTGTAGGTTTTGAGGTGGCGGGTCACAAATTATACGATGTTCGGACAGATACAAACTTTAAAGCTGATTAGTTTAAAACTCTTTAAACAGATCAGCTTTAAATAGCTGAATTTTACTCCTGTGTGAAAGCGGGGCTGGTATAGCATAACAATTTTTGTCCTCCTTGTATCCTACCTACTCCAACACAATGTCTATCTGTTCATCCTGTAGGCCAATAGTATTCAGTGTTTTGATTTGGCAATTATACCAAAAATGTGTAGCAAATTGCTATGATTGCTACACAAATTTTGAACAAAATATTTGTCTACTGGCTAAAATTGCTGCGGTATTCAAATTACAGTTGGTAAATTATTCCCTGCAAAGAATAAGAATATGTGCATATAGAGGTGCTGTAATAGTAAGCAAATTTCATGGTATTTCCAGGTCGAGACATTTCATAATTGATTACATATTACATACCATGTACAACACTTGATAATGCAGGCTTGTGATAATGTCACATTTTTTGGCATGAATATTTGTTGTACAATGTGTATTTCTGTCAGTACTGATGGTAATTTAAGTACTGTGCATGAGAAGAGCTGCTTATAAAAAAGACATTCTTATTCACCCTGACAAAATAGTAGAGCTTTAATGCCTGCTCTTTTCCTGCTTATACACAAGAGATATTGAATTTGCTGAATTATAAACTGTTTTGAATATTGATCAGTAATGTTGTTTTTCTTTTTTGGTAGGTTCTATCTTGTTGGAATCCAAAATTCAGCCTGACACAGCATACCAGAAGCAGCAGGTAAGTCCTCAATTCCACAATACCTATTTTTCACAAGTTCTTATTTGTCAAATGTATGTAAACTTTTGCCCTGTATTATTACACATCAACATTAAAATTGCTTCCACCCTCATTGTTCGGGATAGAGAACCTGTGGACTTTGGACTTGTGTAGCTTTGTAAATAGAGCCTGTTCATAAATATTTGTTTGTCGTAGCCAGGTTTTGTCATGTCTTTGCTTGCTTTATCAACTGGGAATCGGCTCTACCTGCTGAGCATGCCCAGGTAAATGTTTCTTCATTTTCAACGATAACAAACAAGTGATTACATGTAGTTTCTGAGTTAAAAGTTTTGACTACCTGTTTTTCATGACATAAACATTCATGTAGTCTATATAATCCAAAACAGAGGTTATTTATGAATAGACTATTTTCATTGCTTATAGATGATATTTTGAAAGAAGTAAGGGTGTTTTTCTAAAAAATTTACCTAGAAACAAAAAGAGAAATAACACACAATACCAAATGTTTTCATGCCTTTTGGCCTCCGCCCACCAAAGGTGGTGCCGGAGGCACTGTGTTTTGGGGTTGTCCGTCCATCCCACTTTGTCGTTCTCACAATAACTCAAGAACCACATTAGATATGAACTTCAAACTTTGTACTAGTATGTATCACCATAGGAAGACGATCTGAGTAGATGTAGGTCAAAGGACAAAGGTCACAGGACAAAGGTCACCGGTCAATTTCTGAAATTTCAGGTACATGTATTAACCTCGTTTTTCGCGATAACTCAAGAACCATTTGAGGTATGAACTTCAAACTTGGTGCTATTATGTATCACTATAGGAAGACGATCTGATTGGATATTGGGGTAAGTAAGTCAAAGGTCATAGAGGTCAATTCTGAAATTGCAGGTTTTATCCTTGTTAACGCGATATCACAAGAACCATTTGATCAATTAACATCAAACTTGGAATTAGCATGCATTACCATAGTGAAACAAACTGATTAGATTTTTTTTTCACGTAGGTCAAAGAGGTCATAGAGCTCATATGTGAAATTAATAGTTGTTTAGCTTTGTTATCACCATATCTCGACTATTTTGTATTCATGACTAGGAGGAGATGAAGTGATCAAACTTTTGGGTTATAAGGAGTAAGGTCCAATGCTAAAGAGATCATTTAACATATAATTGTAGGGTATCTATTCTGGTTATCACAATATTTCATAAACAGTTGGAGCCATCAAATGAATTTAGGCGGAGGCATATAGGAGACGCAGTCGCATTCATCTTGTTTGGTAATGTTATTTTGTGTTTTTAACAGTTGTAGTGTGCAATATAATTTTACGTTTTTTCTTGTTGCGAATTGCAGGAGACTCTGATTGTTTGGTCAGAAAATGACAATTATGACTTGGCTCTTAGTTTTCAAGAAAGAGCAGGCTGTGATGACATCTGGGAAATCATATGTCAGGTAAATATATGAAGGAAAACAAATCTCCTCTCCTCTGTACATGCATTCTTTAAATTAATGATATCATTTTTTGTAGACATAGTTTCTTTGTTACTTTTACCCCAAATTAAAGTTCATGAATGTCCAGGAAATGTATTCTAAGCATTTCTTCAGGCAGTCAATGATCTTTTGCTAACTAGATGTTGTGCAGTTCTCGATCATTGTCACACTCAAGCATGTTCATAATCTCTGCAACATGGTCAAAATTAGACTTTTAAGGAAATGATGTACAGTAGTTACTATGGTAATGGTAGGAGATCTTGTTGTCTTGACAGCAGACAAATCAATTCTTAACAGATTTTCAAGATTTCACATGTATACATTTCAAATTGACTCTGCTTGGGCAGGTACATGTATCTTTCCTGAAATGGTAAGATTGTGTCAGATTATTTGGCCTCATGTGGGTATTTTATCAACTACTGATGGGGTTGTCATCTATTATTATCAGCAAGTGGAAGCAATGCAACAGTTCAATCTTATTCAAGTAATGGCATATAATGTGCAAGTGCAATGTAAAAGGCATACCGTATTTTCCGGTTTAAAGGCCATAGCGCCTGTAAAGTTCGACTATGAACGGACTATCAACAGTGAATGCAACTCACAAATTGTGGCACAATCACAAACGAAATTGGAAAGGAAATGTATCCACCACTCAAAAAAATCGTGAAGAGATATCTTACATAGGTGCATATTCCATCAAAAGTTCCGTAAGTGATTTCCAAAGACAGAAAAATACACATACAGCATGATGGCTTTGAAGAGGAAATTGTAAACGTTGTCACAACCATTTGCAAGCTGAAACATGTCCTTGCCATGACCAAAGATCGTAAAAAGGAAGATAGGACACTCTCCCGATTTTGTACAGGGTCCGATGTAATGGCCAGGGGAAGGGCGCCCTTCGCCATGAGGCCACTTCCGTTACATAAAAATAGGGGGAGTGTCCTATCTTCTTTTTAAAGATCTGTGCTATGACGTACAATGTAGGATAAAGCGCACGCCATGTGCGCTAACCATGTGCGCTATGAAAATCCACTGCGATAACTGTCTGTTCTCCATACAAATTACACACATCTCCGCAAAGGATCCTGCGAGAATACGATAGCGCTGAAATAGCGCGGATGTGGAGGGGTGCCATGGATCTTTACACATACGAAGGGTGCGCTCAAAAGACAAATTAAAACTTACAGACCGCGTATCTAGTGCTGTAACATCCATTACAATAGCTCATAGTATAGAAAATACTTTTGCCTTTTTGATACTACCATAAAATCGACCCGGGAAGAAAATTCGGGGGCTGATTTCAGCACATTACTCGCGCTCAATCAAGCTTCGTACGACTGCTTTGTCAACCACGGAAGACCATACGAGGCCGTGTTTGTAATTATGTTTATGAGACATTTTAGTTATTAGTTCTGAATTATATGTTTTATGAATGAAAATATTTCATTACTTGAAAGATAATCGATAGAGGCTCACTGTAGATCTAGTCCCGTCCATTCCAATACATGTTGTGATTTTGGAGGAGGTTCATTTTTGTCTGTTGTTGCTTATAGGCCGCACCCAGACTTTGGGATCATATTTTGGGTGAAAATACCGCGGCCTGTATGCCAGAAAATATGGTACATGCATGATGTTACAGCAGAGGGAGGTTTCGAGTTTCTGTTGGATTTATAGTATCTTTCCATTTTGCTAGATTCTTTAAAACATTTGTAGAAACACTGTAAAAATGATTGATTACAAATTATACAGCACTGACAAGATGTGTACATTTTTCATTACCATACATTCATTCATGGTATACAATTGTCTTGGGTCTTTCCAATCAGAACATATTGAAAGTTATTCATAAAAACAAGATATAGAAAATTCTTATTTAAAACAGGATATTCCTGCATGTTTTGTGCAGTTTATTTTCGCCAAGTACTAGTAGTCGTTCAGTTAATGCTTGACTACATGTACATGTACTGGTACATGTAATGCAATCACCCTGCAACATGTTCAAAAAGCAAGACATCTCGCTGCCTGTGCCATCATAGTCAAACTCAGAAGACCCTGTTATACGCCTTGTGCATGCATTATGAGATAATAGTTTTTGTTATGTTTTTTTGTTGTGTTTTTTTTTTTTGGGGGGGGGGGGGGGGAAGGGGGTCACATTAGAATCTGCATGCATGCAAGTGTTCAGGGCAGAATTTACAAATACATTTTTGCGATAACAAAGGATGAACAACATTGACTGACATTAGCCAACTTGTACTAGCCGGGTAGCAGCTGCAAATCATTGCAATTGAAGTAAACAAAATTTTTTAAAAGGGAAAAGGAGCATAAAATGGTACACAGAAGAAATATTGGAGTGTTAATAGGAGTACACAGGAGGAAATAAATTGCATGATTTTATTGATGGGCCTACTAAACTCTAAGATCAGGTGGTGAAAGTTTTTTTTTATTATACCCCCGCCAAACGAATTTTGAACGGGGTATATAGGAATCAGTCGATGGTTGGGCGGTCGGGCGGGCGGTCGGTCGGTCGGTCGGTCCGTTGCAAATCTTGCGGATCGAACTACTTCCTCAGTATTTGACCGAAAGTCATGAAATTTGGTACACACATTGGTCTTGATGGGAAGATGTGCAAGACATATTTTTTCGGATGAGTCGGAATCTGCGTTGCCATGGTAACTGCATATCTATGGCAGTAAATCAAGGAAGCACCTTGCGGATTGAACTATTTCCTCAGTTTTTGACTGAAAGTCATGAAATTTGGTACACACATTGGTCTTGATGGGAAGATGTGCAAGACATATTTTTCGGATGAGTCGGAATCTGCGTTGCCATGGTAACGGCATATTTATGGCAGAAAACCAAGGAAACACCTTGCAGATCGAACTACTTCCTCAGTTTTTGACCGAAAGTCATGAAATTTTGTACACACATTGGTCTTACTGGGAAGATGTGTACAACATATTTTTTTGATGTGTCGGAAGCTGCGTTGCCATGGTAACGGCATATCTATGGCAGTAAATCAGGGAAAAATCTTGCGGATCGAACTACTTCCTCAGTTTTTGACCGAAAGTCATGAAATTTGGTACACACATTGGTCTTGGTGGGAAGATGTGCAAGACATATTTTTCGGATGAGTCGGAATCTGCGTTGCCATGGTAACGGCATATTTATGGCAGAAAATCAAGGAAACACCTTGCGGGTCGAACTACTTCCTCAGTTTTTGACCGAAAGTCATGATATTTGGTACACACATTGGTCTTACTGGGAAGATGTGTACAACATATTATTTTGATGTGTCGGAAGCTGCGTTGCCATGGAAACGGCATGTCTATGGCAGTAAATCGGGAAAAATCTTGCGGATCGAACTACTTCCTCAGTTTTCGACCAAAAGTCAAGAAAGGCTGTTGTCACGGGGCGGGGGTATTAATCATCATCTTCAGTGATAGTTCTAGTTTGTATCAGTCTTTGCATAGAATTGCTCATTTGAATTTCAGTGAGATATTTAAACCATGCATGATCTTAAATATTTAAATTGCAGTATAACTTATTAGAGGTGAAGACTTCATTGTAAGAATTTCAATGAATAATAATGTGACCTCCACCATTTCTTGGTATCTTTCTGTTTAATTAGAAGTTTAAAAGATACAAAGTATATTTTCCTATTAAAGTACACTTGTAAGCCTGTTGTGTTGTTTTGTTTGAAGGAAATTGAAGAAAAAAATTGTTAATAGGGAGATTTAACACACTTATTTTCTACAGGTTCAAGGTAAAGACCCGTCGGTTGATATCACCCAAGATGTTGTGGATGAATCGGAAGAAGATCGCTTTGAGGAACTCCCTGAAGCAGCCACACCTATCGAGCTACCTCCATGTGAAATTAGCAAACTGGAGGAAATAACAGAGCTCTTCAGCAGTGCATTGCAGTCCCCCATCAAACGGGAAAAGCTTGCCATAGCAATAGAGAAAGAGAATTACATTCGGAAACTCATTGAACTATTTTGTATTTGTGAGGACCTTGAGAACACGGAGAGCTTACAGTATTTGTACGAGATCATGAAGAACACCATCCTCCTCAATAAGACATCACTTCTTGAGATTCTGTTTTCAGATGAACTCATCTATGATGTGGTGGGCTGCCTAGAGCATGATCCCAATGCCACGGACTGTCGGCGGCACCGGGAGTATTTGAATTCAAAGGCGAACTTCCATGAAGTGATCCCTATCACAAACAGAAACCTTTTGAATAAAATCCACCAGACTTACAGAGTTCAGTACATTCAGGATGTCATTCTGCCCACTCCGTCTGTCTTTGAAGAGAACATGTTGTCAACACTTAGCTCATTTGTCTTCTTCAACAAGGTGGACATTGTAGATATGATTCAGGTAACGGTTTCTATTTTTCATTTGTTTTGTAAAACTTGTTAATGTTCTGTAGGCATGTATCGTGTTGTACTTTGTTTCAAGTTAATGTTGACCAGGTGGAAGCATTAGTCATAAACGTACTTCAAATATGCTTTTAATGGAAGCTTATTAAATGGTAACATGGACCCTGATCAAATGATTGGCATTATGACCATGCATTTATTCTCCCTAACATTTTTGCTGTGGACCGGTCATTAGTATGACTGGTGAGTCATTCTTCTAATATTATGCACCCACAATAATGAGTGCCATGGAATTGAAACACCAACTGTTTGAGTGCTCATATCAAATTAAGTTTCACTATTTTATAAAGCAACAATGAACATCATGTTCTGACACTAGTATAATTATCTGCCCTTTGTAAATGACTGTAAAACACACCTTGGGTGTCTGATGGCTTCAAAGTTATCTTTTATGGATAATTTGTACAAGTGTCTTTACTAATATATTGTTTTGTATACTTTCAACATTTGGTCAATTAAATTATATTGATATCAGTTGCTAGATGTAAAGTATTATTGTAAGGAGGTGAGGTATACATGTAGCTGCTTCATGGTAGTTGATTGGAGCCACATTCCTTTATTCTTCTATGAAACACAGCAGGAATGGATCTGTAATGGTGAAAAAAAAAAATCATTACATTTTTTTGGGAACATAGCTGATCATGCACAAAAATATCTTCCAAGTTGCTGTAGAGATAGTACAAATCATGGTTACAAACACTTGATAATTATTTCACTATGTTAATGTTCGGTTCTTTTATAAAAACTTTATGCCTATAACAATTTCACTGAAATAAGTACCAGAAGTAAAGATGAAAAGGCAATTATAATTGAAACTTTGAAAGTATTAATATAATTTAACTTAGTAAGCAATCCCTGGAATGATGTGCAAATTAGCAAGTTAATTTGTATATGCAGACTAGAATGTGCTCAATAAAGAAACTGTTATTAACTCACAAGCTTTTTTATTAATATTAATTTTATAAAAGATTTGCAAAGGCCAAGCTTTCCCAAATTATTTGGTTTCCCATTTCCTTATTGACTAAATGTAATTGATTTAAGGCTGGAAGAATAAAAATCAAAATTACTTCCTCATACCAAGTGTTTTGGTAGCCTTGATTGTTTTTTACATACAAAATGAGTCACAAAAAAATTAGGAATGAAAATGTACGGGTACGTACATGTCTTCTGTTCTTGTGTTAATTTGAAATCCTCTTTCCAAATGAAGCGTATAAATTCTGGTAGAAGGTCATTTGCTTCTGATCAGAATTACTGTACATACATGTACATGTATTTCCTATTTCATCTTTGGATTCTCTATTGCATTCATTAACCACTTCTGGGTATGCCAGAGGATAAAATTTGGGTAAAACCCTCTGCAGATTGTGAAGGAAGTGAGTTACTGAAGGCACTGTTAAATCTAGCCTTGTTCTCCAAGGGACCTGGCAAAGAGTGCCTTAATTTCCATGCCTTTCCTGAATTCACTGCAAAGAGAAGAAAGGCAGTAATATCCTGACCAGAAAGCAGTTATTAATGGAAGCATATTTTTGCCAGTGCATGATGCCCAATTATTATCCTGTTTTTTGCACGTAATATAAATGTAGCAGAAGAATCTTTCATTGCCAAACTGTGCATACTGACTTACTGTACTTATAACTGGATGTGCAGGTTGGCTGTGTTTAAGCTGTCCCGATGTCTTTCAACATTTGGGTTGATGACAAAATCAACAAAAATATATTTGTTGAAAAATTAATCATAGATGTCTTTATCAAACACATTGCCAGCATGAACTTGCCATGTAAGCAGTCTTACATTTTATTGATATTAATTTATTCTTCGTTATTCATATGTATAGATTTAAAAAAAAAATAGCCTGTAATTTGAGAAGCATATATGTGTTCATATGTTTTCATAAATATTTGGTTTCGTGATCCGAATGTGTAAAACCACAATAGAGCAGAATAGGGAATTGATTTTAGTGTAATGTCTTTCGAAGCATACCATATATATTATAATGTATATTATTGAGTTTGCCCTGAAATATGTTGTCCAGAAAGGTAATGTGTCAGTGCATATTTATGAAGATTGCAAAATATCCATTGGCCGTTTGTGATTTTCTAACGATATTATAAGAGTGTCTGACTTTGAATGATAAGGGCTGTTGACACAATAATTTACATGAACTGTTGCACTAGAAAAACTTGTGAAGAACCTCATCAAAATTCCATATAACTGCCTCCTCCTGAAAGCCTTCAAGTACTGTATCTTCCATCAAAATCAATATTATTGCTTTGCCACTTTGTAGGACGATGAGAAATTCTTACCGGAGCTCTTTGCACAACTCATCAGTGAGAGTACAGAGAACCAGAGGCGGAGAGATCTTGTCCTATTCCTCAAAGAATTCTGTTGCTTTGCTCAGAACAGCCAGAACAGAGAAGGCTTCTTCAAGGTGGGAACATCCTCTGCTTTTGCTGGATAGATTGCTACTCTTTGATTACAAAAATTTAAAAAATCCAGGAGAAAGGTTAATTTAGAATAATGTGTAGAAAATGTATGAAAATGTATATAAATACATGTATATTAGTGGAAAAGAGGATCCCTAGTTATAATTGCCATTTGGAACTTTATAATTGATAATTATAATGTATACATGCCTGGTTGTACATTTAAAACTTCATCCTATATACATGCAGCTGCCTTTCTCCTGTCCACAATACAGTGGGGGACTAGCCATTAACTAATTTGCGAGCGTTTGTTCATTGAGTTCTTGCATTTTCCCACGATTTATGTAAAGTTGTTTACAAATGCAAGCTGAAAAATAATGTATGAAACACCACTTTTTGTAAACATAAAGTTCGAAAGATGATTTAATATGGATGTATCTTTCACAATAATACAGCACAATAAAAGCTCGACCAATGGAAAATATGAAATTTTAGCGATATTTCTTCGGTTACAAACAGATTCTTTTACCTGTTAAACTTATCCTGAAATTCCTCATTTCGGCTAGATTCTCAAGAAAATGACTGTCATGAATCATTTTATTGTACATTTTTCTACAATCGTATGGTATTACTTGAGGTGAATTTTCTGCATAGAGTTGTGTCAGAGAAAAAGGATCTCGGTGTCAGATCGCCGAGGCTGACATAACAGAAAAAAATTACAACTTTGTCCTACGCGTTGAAATCTGTGTCGGGCTGAGCTCTGTGTGCGAGTGCTCCATGGGCCATGCGCATGCGCAATCCATGAATGAGCTGACTACGGCTGACTCGTGAATATCGTATGGGTGCAGATCGTAAATTTGGCATCACTGCGCATAATTTGCTGCTCTAAATTGCCGCAAGATATCATGTGCAAAAGACGTATCTCTGCAAAGAAAGAAGTCGCATCAGTGAAACTTTGTCTAAATAAGGAATATACACCCCCGAATAAGGAAATGAAGTTTCATGAATATTTATACATGGGTAGACTTGTGTAAAAAAAAAATAGACACATATTTTTTTACTTTTTTTTTTTTTACTTCATTTCAAAATGTTGCTGTAACTCGACAAAACAGTCATCATATTTCAGGATTTTTTCAGACAATCATAACTACAAATTAGTTCATGTGGGAAGTTTTAGCTTATAAATCGCCAAAATAGAGGCGCAAATTAAAGTTCCTTGTTTTGCCATTGTGATGACCGCACGCACGTAATGAGCTAGAAGTCCGTTGGTAATTCAAAACAAACCAGGCGTTAATGAGATGCAAATTGTACCATATCGCTAGGCCTGAATATATATATTCTTTCTTTCTTTTTTTCTTTGGGACTATATGTACTTGTAGTAATTGGTAATTATTTCACTCAATTCTACAGAATGTATTATGGTATCATTTCAGAAACTTATTTTGTTTGTTGTTGGTCTTTTTTTTTCCACAGACGTTATCAAGCTTAGGTATTCTCCCAGCCCTGGAAGTAGTCTTGGTGAGTGGATTTACGCAATCTCTGCCAAAAGTATTGAAGCTTTACTTGAAACGAAGTCATATACATGTACTTTATAAATGTCATGAATTTTTCTCATCTAGGGCCACATTATATAATACCATTTTTAATCGTACAATCTTTATAATCTTCACATTATTCATTGTGTTCCATGCATTTTACAGATCAGTCACTTGACTATAATTTGATCTTTTATTATTAAACATGTTATTTGTTTTATGCCTCCGCCCACCGAAAGGCATTGTGCATTATGTTTTTGGGTTGTCCGTCATGATTTCTTGCTCTCGGGATATTTCAAGAACCATTTGAATAGTACCATTTGTAATAGTACAATGTATGTATCACCGTAGGAAGGCGATCTGATTATATTTTGGGGTACATAGGTCAAAGGTGTTGGGTCTCAGAGGTCAATACTGAAATTTCAGGTATTAGCCTCATTAATGTGACATGTGAGGTATAAACTTCAAACTGGGTGCTAGTATGCATCACTGTACTGAGACAAACTAATAAGATTTTGGGGTAACTACAGTAGGTCAAAGTTTGAAGGTCACACAGGTAATTTACCATGAAATTTCAGGCTTTTTGCCTCCTTATTCAATATTGCAATATCTCTTGAACAATTTGAGCCATTAAGTTCAAACTTGGTACTATATTGAGACAAACTGATTAGATTTTTGTTTAGGTCAAAGGTCATAGAGGTCATGCATGAAATTAAATATTTGTTTTGTTATCACCATATTGCAACTATTTTGTATACATCACTAGGAGGTGATAAAGTGATGGCTTTTTGGTTTTTTAGGTCAAAGGTCAAAGAGGTCACTTAACATGTAATTGTGGGCTTTTTATTCTGGTTATCACAATATATTAAGAACAGTTTGAGTCATGAACTTAACTGAATTTAGGCAGAGGCATATTGGAGATGCAGTCACATTCATCTTGTTTAATCTCCAACTGATATAAGAAACTTTGGCATGCAGAAGCAGACCTGATAAATTGATTTTTACAAAAGATGTCTAAATTTTCCTTCCAGTAGGGTCACTGAGCTCATTCATTAATTATTGCAATATGTTTTCTTAGGGTATGGACGACTCGGAGGTGAGGCAAGCAGCAATAGACATCTTCTCCTTGGTGGTAGGATTCAATGCCTCCATGGTGAGGGAATTCATCATGCATGAAGGTTCATCATCAGAAGACGTAAGTCCACTTTTGCCAATTCCAGATATCTTTGTTTAAAACGATACACCACTTTTAGCTGTGTATTTATGAAATGTTTCCATGCATGCGCCAGATGTTGGGTTATATTTGTTATGCTGATAATCATGGTGAGCAAAGAACCAAGAATCAAGCGTTCATCAAATCAGGTGCCAAAAATAGAATGCCCATTTCACATTGTCTGTGTCAGTGCATTCATTGTTATATGCAAGTGAAATTGGAAAGAACCAAAAATAGATTTACAAAATCAAAATCTGTTATAATGTTTCCACACTTTGTTTTAAATGCGGATACTCCATCGATGTGAATTCATGATATAATATTGTTCTGTATTTAACTGCATCTTGTGATCTCAATCAACACAGGGGTCCCCACACTTGACCCAGGGTTATAATCTCCCCATTACATTTCTTATCAGATGTCTATTGAAGCGATATTGAACATCTCATAGTACATTATTAAGCTTGAGTAACAACTGTCCTCTCCTATCAAGTCCAGACCATACCAATTACTCATAGATAGTAATGAAAAGGAAATGCTTATTTATGGTAGATGTCTGAGTGATAGAATGGAGCACCTACATGTATTGTCAGATATGCCACTATGGATGCCACCTGTTGCTAAATATGTTCATAAAAATATGTATGAGTGGTCCATATTTCTGAAGCAGACATTGCAAAATGCTTGTTGAATTAGCAGTATCTTCATGTAATATACCATTTTTAAATTGCATTAAGAATTACTGAAGGTTTTGTTCTGCTTCCAACAATAGGTAGGCTGTTCATCCAGGTGTTTAACTGATTCTCTCTTGTTACATGATATTGTGCATTAGTTTTGCTTCTAGTTTGGACAGATCTTCAAGTAGTGTTCATGGTTTTTAGAGTACAATTTTCCACAATGACATGCATGTGATTTGAATACTGAAAATTACTGTGAAATCGAGACTGTCAAATCTGGATATTTAACAATGAAGTATTTGGGAGCTTTAATTTGACTGTGGACTGGTTGCAAATATTCTGTATTTTTATGAAAACATGGTAGGCTTTTTACTAGTGGATGGGGTTATAGCATTAGTCTTTGCTCAAAATGAAAGGGTTGAAAGGCAAATGAACCACAAACATTCATGTTGCCTTAATTTTTTTCAATAAATACATTACTTCGGGGGGGGGGGGGGTCTTAAAATGCCCTCTAACTTGAAATTTGGAGTTGTGCCTTGATTTTGGGGTAGAAAAATTGCGAGTGACATTTTTATGTTGTGGTGAAACGTTCATGTTCAGAGTTGATGTTCATGTTGAGAGTGGCATTCATGTTGAGGTGTAACGTTGTCTACTTTGTATACACCCATGCAGGATGTACTACTAATCAACCTTGTCATTGAGCAGATGATATGCGACACAGATCCAGGTAAGTCTAGATATTAATAACTCTCCAATGCCTCTTCATTTCAAGGTGGAACAACGACTTCTTGGTGTTACTATGTATAGATATGGTGCATTGAGAAACTATTTTTAAAAAGATCTGGTCCTCGCATTTATATAAAGGTCAATTTGATTTTAAGTTAACTGGAATTTATTCATTATCCTTTTAAAAAAGAAATTGTTTCTTTTATCAGTGGTAATAACAGTAACTGCAGCAGTAAGAACATTATTATAATAATAGTATATAGTTGATCTTCTTTTTAGTAGCATCCTGAATTGAAGAAGAGCAATTTACTTGTATCATTCACAAATCACAAGGTTGGTTTGTTAGGAATAGGTTTGCAGCCTATTTTTATGTATTCCTGTATTATTATTTTTTTATTGATTTAGACCTTGGTAGTGCTCTGCAACTAATGAACATCCTCAAGATGCTTGTAGATCCTGAAAACATGATGGCAACTGGCGTTGTAAGTTCCAATCTCACAAGTTGGTGTTTAGAAGGGTTGTCCCGCTTGTCCTGGATTTGTCTAGACGAAATTTATAGTTTTGTTTTAGCACTGTGATCATTAAATCTTACCTCTCTCTGTGCGTTTATATGACGTTTGCTCTTCATTGTTGTGAAGCTATTCATATGCCATTCAATAACTTAATGCTTCTGAGTTGAAAAGGCAGATGGTAGTCATCTTATTATTGAAGTACATGATATATCTGTCTGAGATTCATGTTTATCTGAAAAATATTTTTTGTTTGTATTTGCAGTAATTTGGTATTAAAATCAGATGATTTAATGCTTCTCATACATAGTTCTATATAGGACTTGTTTCCCTTTGTTTTTCATTCTCTAAAACTTGTGCATTGCATATGTACCTTTTATTTGTGTGCTACTGTATTTATTTCTTCGTTTCTAAACGTCATGTTATCCTTGTGGTTTCTTCACAGCAGAAGACTGAGAAGACGGAATTCTTGACATTCTTCTACAAACACTGTATGCATGTCCTCACTGCTCCTCTCCTTGCCAACACGATAGATGATAAACCCAGCAAAGGTAAGGTTCTCTATCCATCTCTACTTCCACATGTGTGTCTTTGCATTTCTCTGTAAAAAGATGGATTACTGTAAAACCAGATATTTTCAGGTGCATAAAACTTTCGTGAAAGTTTCATGCCGCGAAATAATCAAATCACAATTGAAACCACATAAAATGTAAAGTATCGAGGAACAGTATGAACAAGGGAGGGCAGTAGTGAACTATTATGAAAAATGATTCCAAAATTGAATTGATGACTTGCGTGAATGGAAATTTCATGTATGGGAATCTGACATTAGTCATGTACATGCGATGTCACTGTAGGACTACCCTCCATTTTTGTTTCTGTACCCTTTAGGTGGACATGTAAAAACATTTTATCTGTAACATTTTTTTAGCATTTGTAGGGAAAAGGGTAGTCAATTTTATATTACAATTCTTAGCAATGCCTTTATGACTACCCATTTGTTACTTTTTACCTTTTGTAGATGACTACCAGACATCCCAGCTGCTGAGCTTGATTCTAGAGCTATTAACGTTTTCAGTGGAGCATCATACATACCACATAAAGAACTACATCATCAACAAAGACCTCCTCAGAAGAATATTAGTCTTACTTAGATCTTCACACCATTTCCTTGTATTATGTAAGTTTTTTAAAAGAATTCCATCAGTAACATTAATAGGATTATTGTTGCGATGTTTGCTTTTTTCTTCAAGTGATCAAGACGTTACAGCACAATGAAGGCAAAGTACAAATCTTCATTTGGCCTAAAGATTTATTAGATTAAATACTGTTGAACCATATGTCATCAAGCTACTGGAGACAAAAGGGAAAATGTATTGGGTTGACATAAAGATTCATTAGATTAACTGCTTATTAATTTCATATCGTAAAGCTATTTCCCCCAAAAGGGAAAATACCTTGAGTTGACGTCTTTATTTGAGCTGAAGATTTAAAATAAAATGTTAGATAAACTCCTGAACACCTTTTACAAAGGGTAAAGACCTCAGTTGACAATTCACAGTATGGTGCTAACGCATTTTGGTACAATACCCATCAACCGACGATCTGCCCATTGTAATTCCCCATTTCAATACAGAGACCTCTCAATTTTGCCTTAGAAATTTGGTTTTGACGAGGTTTTTATTTTTTTTTTTTTTTTCAGGTGCTGTGCGATTCTTCAGAAAGGTTGTAGCAATGAGGGATGACTTCTACAATCGGTACATTGTAAAAGGGAACCTCTTTGAGCCCCTGGTTGCACTCTTCAATGTAAACAGGTCCAAATACAACCTGCTCAACTCTGCTCTCATTGAGCTCTTTGAGTTCATTAGGATAGTAAGTACAGGAGTATTCTGATATTAATTGGATGTTAATACTCTACTCGATTGATCTTATCTCATATCACTTGGACCATTAGAAAACTGATATGCATGGAGAGGAGCAATGCTAAGTGATTCATTTCAGAAGTATAACTCATGGAGTTCCTTTTTCATATGTACTACAAGACAAATATACTGTGAGTGTCTGATTTGTTCAAAGCAGTGCCCTCTCTCTCGGCCAATATTTGCTATTTGAGGAGAAGGTCGAGTTCTGGAGAAGCTGAGAAATAATTTGTGAGCTTTCTCATTCCTTTTATGTCAGTTTGGAAGAACATCATATTAGAGCTGTCCCCTGTAGATGGTTGCTCTTCAAATGCCCTCATGTTCAAAATATGACGAGAAATAGCTGAAGTGTTCGGGCCGAACATCCATGCCATGTTTGCAGTCCCATATACCCATTTCTGTGTGCTGTACATGTGCTTTTCAGCGAGATTTGGTCAGTTTCTTGTAATATGGACGATTCCAAAACCTCACAATATGCACCAATTCTTATGTAGACATGATCAACCAGTCCCAATTGCTTTGAGACAGTTTCTTTCGCAACAATCGCATAACCAGAACTCAACTTTATCTTTAAAAAGAAAAATCATCGTTCTTACTTTTGAAGCATGTTATTGGGATGAGCACTGATGGAACAGGAGAGTAGATTGTTCATTGCTCCCCTCTTTTGCATTGTCTAGCTCTTATAATGGTCTTGTAAATATCAGGCACCTAGTTATGTTGAGCTTACCAGCAATGCTGACAAGACACTACTTTATATGTCAGTTTGTATATATTGTGGTACTATTAGATTTATTTATTTTTTAATCCATGTTTATTATTTTATTTTGCATCACTTTAACACCTGATAATGATATGAATTCTCTTGTTTGAACAACAAAAACTAATAATTTCTCTTTGTGTTGCGTGTGGATGTTTTCTTTGCATATGGTAACGCTGATTTTACTCATTCACTTGCCTAGGAGGGAATCAAGATGCTCCTAACACACATAGTGGAGAAGCATGGCGAAGAGCTGAAAGATGTAGACTATGTAGCAACATTCAAAGGACTAAGTGTCAAGTATGAACAGTTCATGGATAGAATAAACACAAGGCCAAACCTAGACAAGTAAGTCTTCTTGCAGTTCCTATAAGTATTTTCATTTGTTTTTATTGCTTCCTGTCTAATGTAGTGCAGATAATATAACTTGATATTGAATAGAAATGCAACTGGCTTGCTTATGTGATGTTCACAAAACTTAAAGCAAGAGAAAGCTGTCGGCTGTATCGAATGGGGCTTTGCTGCTCTGAATGAAATTGAGTGTTACCTAGTCCTAATTCTCGGAAAGAATGAAAATGATAATGGGAGATATCATCTACATGCACTCTGTACAACAAAGGGAAGGGGGGGGGGGGGTTCAATACTTTTGTTATATCAAATGACAAAAGGTGGATTAATATTTATCACACATGACACCAGTCTTGTCTGTTTGGGCCCATTCTATATATAGTTGCAGGCTAGAATTATGCACATTTACTAGCATTTGTTGGCCAGGTAAAGTCCACTTCTTTACAAGTTCAAATGTTTTGAGTTTGATCATGTGTCTTCAATAGTTCTTGTTACATAGTGTTCTATGATTTGTCTGTCTCCAGTTTGAGGCATGCAAGCATCCTACAGAACACAAGATTTCGAAGGGATGCGCGGGATCTCGATGAGGAGGAAGAGCTCTGGTTTGACCAGGATGAAGATGGAGAAGACTCAGAGGCAGTCGTCCCGGTGGTAGACAACGCATTCCGAGCAGCCAAGATCTGTGGAGATGTCATCGATGATGTAGAAGACACTGGCAGGATAATAGGTAACAAGAAAGGTGAGGAGACAGTTGTCTCTACTGACTCATCCTCAGCAAACCACTTTCCTCAGTAACTTTTTTTTTTTTAGCATATTGCTCCATTATATATGTCCTTGGCCTTTTTTAAGCATTCAAAATTCACATTTTCCTGTTGATTGTTTTTTTAATGATAAAGGAGCAGGGTCACTTGTGCATACATTGTAGAAGGGAAAATTTTAGCTAGCATGCAGTAAGAAATTTTTCACTGTAATCTCATTTGCTTTTTATTATATTGTAAAGGGTTAGTCTTGTCTTTATTACATTATTACATTATTCAGAGATTGTATTCTTGTTTCTCAGGTGTAAATTGATGTTGTGAGTTGTAAGGATTGATTGATTACTTAGCTACTGTAGTTTGACCCATATCGTGCATGTGCCAGTCTCTTCTTGTGCTGTTGGATTTTGTTCTATTTTTTAATGTTTTTACTTCTAATGATATAACACATAAGTAAAGAGCGAACAGTTTATCAAGTTGAGTGAATAGATCATACTTTTACAATCATTGAAATATAAACAACATTCTGCCTGTATCTCCCTATTACAGAAAACCAGCTGTTGAACAGGACCGAACCTCTGAACGCGAGCAATGGAAGACCAGACACACCTCTCAGGCCATCACCGGGTAACAACCCCAACAAGAGAGCAGCCCCATTGACCAACAACAGACCCTCCAGTCCGGTCCCTGTGCCATCGAATACATCGACGGCACAAGCAATCAAGAAGCTCAATGCCGACCCGGAGCTGGCTAACAATATAGGTGGTAGCACAGAGGCAAAGAAGGGTTCACCAGCATCTGAAATCAAAGCTAATAGTGTGACAAAGGTAAAAGCAATCATATCATTTGCGTCTTTGTGCTGCCATCTTGCATTGTTATGATCATCATATGAAATGTTAAAGTGATTTGGTAACTTTGTAGAGACATGATAAAATTTGCCTGGCCGTACATGCTATCAGTGTGTGTAATATGGTGTAAATATGAAGCCCAGGGGGGAAAAACACTTCAAAATCAACATATCCTTCACAAAAGTAAGCATGTAAGTGGCTGGAAATGCCAGACTCATTTTCCCCCATAGACTCAGTGTTAGACTAAAGCGTATGGCCATACGCTTTCGTAAATGGGATTATTCAGTCATAGATATCTTAATAATAGCATTATATATTGAAAACCTTTCTATGCCTGGCTATTTATTTATCCTTCTGAACATCATTATACAAGACAGATCAAAATTCAACAATTTATTAAATCAAGCCTCCACAAAGTTACCGAATCCCTTTAAAGTTTCTCAAACAAGACAATAGGTCGCATACCCTGTCACCCTTTTTATTTAGTTATGAAGTGAAAGAGGAAAAATATTTCCTTAGTATAGTTTTACTTCAGCAATTTTTATGCAATATGTAATTATGTTTTTATGTAAATGAGTGTGTGAGGGAAATAATTGTGTGGTTTTTTTTGGGTTTTTTTTTTTTTGGGGGGGGGTGTTTTTTTTTTCTTCTGCTTCCGTGATTGAAGTCATTGAAATGAGGTAATATGCATAAAGATTTGTTTGGTTGGTTGGTTTTATTTTGTTTATGGTTTGTTTTGTTCTGTTTTTTATTTTTTTTAATGTGAAATCATATATTGCTTTCTAAGCTTGGTTCTTTGTCTATCTTTGACCCACAGCAGGGAGGCTTAGTGGGATTAGTGGACTATCCTGATGAAGATTCTGATGAAGACGAAGACACGGATGATCACCCTCCATTGAAGAGAGCCCGTTTGCTCTAGGAAGCTTTCAGTCAAACAAACCCGTCCTCCACCTACTCACCTATGCCTTGAGATGCTGGTCCTGTTGAGACGCAAGCAGACTGACCCTGGATGCTGCCAAGCCCACCATCACTTGCAACAAGTATTACCTCTGGCAGGGTTAGCGTCTGCCTCACGGGACCTTGGACAGACAGGCACACTCTAGGAACAACATTCGAGCTTAAGGCTTCCTCCAGAAGCTACAAGCCTGATTGTGATGATGATGATGATGATGATGTGCGTGTGCCTTACCTAGATCAGAATGAACTGCTTGATGGATGCCACCACACAGTATGATTGTCCACCATCATCATGCGAGACGGATAAAATTGCTTTCTTCCGCTTGTCCGATGGCTGAGAAGACTTGCAGTCTTGATGCAGAGATCTTGCTCATGGGTCCTTACCGAGCATTCATTTGGGCTTTAAACATGCACTTGTGTATATTAATGTTATGTTCTTTTTAAAAGGCCAATCTCTTTCTTTCTTTTTTTAACTGTAGAATCCAGTATGACGTTCATACAGACTACTTACAATTATGATATTCACGGATTTGGATTTAGTGGGATATTCTATTATCTTTTTGGATAATGCTATACCATAAGCCAGTGAGGGAAGAGATTAAGAAGATGTGATGTTTAAAGATTTCTTTTATAAAGACCCATGACTTATGCCAATGAGATAGGATATGCACTGCTCCTAGAAGAGGTGAGCTGCGATTTGCCTGATTGGTATTATCGGTTATAATTGTCCCGTGGATTCTATGCTGCACCACCATCTCTCAGGAATATGATGGGAGTATGTAACTCAAGGCCCCATCACTTACCCATGTAAAGCAGTGTACAATTGTAGAAGTCAGATATTTTTCATACCACTTTCCAGTTGAGTGTATTTTGCATATATAGTTGCGTATGTGGTCAAATGTGCTTGTCATTTCCAAGCGCGTGGTTGTTGAGCATGCGTCAGCAATGAGAGAGAGAGTGTGTGTGTGTGTGTGTAAGAGAGAGAGATAGAGAGAGATAGAGGGAGAGAGAGGTGTGAAGTTGAAGTTTGGAGGATCTCTCAGTCTGTTGTGCCAGTCCACACAAATTGTATTCTTTTTTGTGACTTTGTATGTGGTAGTGTACCTTTTTAACCTGGAATGTTTTGTAAGAGAAAAGACAGCAGGAGTTATGATTTCCAGACAAATTCCTCTGAAATGCTTCTTTTGACAAATACTGTTTGTGTAAGAGAAGACTTTTTTTGTGGAAGCCTTTGTGGCTTAAAGAATGGAATATTACCACACATTTCTACTTCCTTAATACAAAGTACATGATAGAGCAAGTAATATATATATATAGTATTGCTTCTGTTATGTATTTTTTGTGCATTGGGGTATAAACTAACAGACATAAAACTTTCACATTTGTTCTATAATTCTTCAGTTCTTCAATTTTACAAATGTGAAGTCTAGTCAATTTATGAAGACTGTACTTTACATAGTTCTAATTTCTGATTAACTTTGTTGATTAGGCATGTATTAGCATGATCTTGTCAAAGGTACCAGAAATGTGAGAATATTTCTTCATTGTCACCAGTAATATCTTTTCTGATGGTGCTAACTATTAGTCAATCCTGCTGCAGCACAATGTATTGACTAGATCGAACCAGCATGTATATGATCGCAAATGATCACGTGCTATTTTTGACCATTTTCAGTTTCCCTGTTGCACATGGTCATCTGCGCCCCTTACGTTGCACAATCTTTTATCCCTATCATATGTAGTTAGAGTCTGTATCAGTTATGTCTTAGTAAAGAAATGCATTCCAAATATATGCACAAAACTTAGGCTTGTTTCTATGCCCACCCTGCCCCTCCCCACTCCCACACATTTCCTTTTTTTTTTTACCAAACTTTTGTTAAATGTTGACACATAGTTCAGAATCAAAATGGAATTGCATCGTGTTTATGTTGTTGGTAAAAGCTCTTTAGTATGTCTCTCATTGGTGACAAATACCGGTACTTATTCAATTCTGGTCGAGAGAAGTTTATTTTCATGGATAATGACACTGGATCTGAATCAGTTCATTTTCTTCTGTTTTGTTTTGTTCTTTCCTCTTCTTCTGTTTATGTCTGTACAAAGCAAAGATGTGTTGCCCCAATGTTTTGTTATTATGCTGTGTGTAAAATATCAGAGTGTACCAAAACATGTATATCTTTGTACAGCTAGTCATCATTTGTGGCAGAATAGTAGACTTTTATTTCCAAAATAATAATAAAAAAAAGAATTGTGACAATTATCTCATATTTAATGGTGCCTGACCTGATACGTGTTTCATGTTGACTAGCATCTTCCCTCTTTTACCATTTTTAGATGGTTTTATTGGAATTTTACTCGTAATTTTTATTTGTAATTTATTTTGTTCATATGGAATTTGAATCGTGTCATTTCACTAGAATTTTATTTTGAAATTTACTCCAAATATTTGTAGATTTCCATAGACAGAGAAAAATATATGTAGTATAATATTGTGAATGATGTATTTGGAGTTTTTTTTTCAAGCTGTATCTTTTGACTCTACAAATGGTAACATATGCAAGTACATGTAATGGCAAGGGTGTCACATCCTCTTGTTCAGGTTATACTTTTTTTTGTTTAAATATGAATAACCAGTTACAGTAAATACCTGTAAAGCATCTGCCATCTTTCCTAAGATGGCTTTGTAAGAGTGTAATTACAAACTTACAATGTGTTCACTGTAAATGTTGGATGATTTCAATGGGCATTTCTTCAGTAAATGGTTTGTTTTCACAGATGAATTTTAAGATTCATATCCACCATGAATTATTGAGATGCAATTTTCCTTTGTTAAATGTCAAATTATGATTTTGAGAGTTTGAAAGAGACACACCAAACCTACTGCAAGACTCTACACTAACTGCTACATTAGGGGCCCTCCTGCCTCTCTATCGTTATGATGTAGTGCCGTCTCAAAATTTAGAGGGTTTTTTTTTGCTCCCAGACAGGAGTTGGTGTCGAGCCTTGCGAAACTGCATTGTCACATTGAGAACACATTTCTCTGTGTCTTCATTTCTAGATTCATACGAGACAGATTAAATGTATTTATTTTGTTGTGAAAAATCATTCAGTATTTGATGAAGAGGCAAGTGGAGACAGAGGCGTTTCAACACCTCATCACAGCACTGTAATGCAAGATGCGAGCCGTAGAGAGGAAAATCAGTTATTTGAATGGGTTTTTTTCTTCTTATGTTGTCTTCAAATTTGAGAGTTTCCTGTGTATTTGTCATTTATAGCACATCCTCTGCCATTTACTTTCACTAGCTGAAGATAATTATGTTCATTCTCTCACTTTATTTTAGCTCATTTCCCTCTCTCTCTCTCTCTGTCACTCACCTCCTCTCAACATTCCCCTTCCCTCTTCCACACTCCACTTTGTCTCTCATGTAATTCAAATTCACTTTTCACTTCTCATTCTCTTCTTGCTCTGTGTGAGCGAGATCACCATGTGTGAATCTAAATGGCAGTTGGCAGTACTGGGTCGTATATTTGTAGAACACTTTTTTAATAATGAGAGAGAAAGAAACTATGACGTACAATGATATGAACTATATGATAGGGTGCCTGATTGCTAGAAATGGATTGAAGGTCACCCTTTTTGTGAAATGTAAATAAATTCTTTGGAGCAGAACAACAAAAAAGCAATGATACGCTTCCCTGAGCCCTTTGTTTGTTAAAATGCATCTTAATTGATGAGTCATGTTAGTGTGAGAAAATAAGAAGGGAGTTTGTGGTTTGCTTGGGTGATGGAATATTTTACAGGGTGTGTTTTGCCAGGGGTTTTACAAGTAGAGTGCTGAGTTGAACCCAAGCAGCTCGGCAAAACTTAGACAGCACTCTGAAAGCCTATGTGCAGAGTTCGTACAAGTGAAGAATAGAATTTCTTGTAATTCTCTACAAGTTGTGTTCAGCTAGCTTTGGTTCAAACAGGGATGAAGGAGGGGGGGAGGAGGAATTGGAATTCATACATGTCCTGCACATCATGTTTTTAAAAGTTGAAGACCAATCACTATATCTAAGGATGTATGAATCAACATATCAGAAACGGATCTATACACTGATTCGGAGAGCCAAGCATGGAAGTTTTCAGCTGTCAAGTATTCACATGGGCGCCACAGGAATTCTATTCAAGTGGGGGGGGGGGGGGGGGGGGGGGGGACACACCTGGATGCAACAATGGGGTGTCCCTCCACTTGAATAGAATTCCTGTGAGGATTGGCGCCCATGAGTATTCTATATAATACAATATTCCTGCTTTAATTGAGGGACAGCCATGCACCTGTCTGGTTACATAAGACATTGAAACATCTATTGTTCTGCTCTTGTATGGCCCCCAGCTATGGTTGGACATACATGTACATGTAGCACCCAGACCTCGTTTCTTTTATCCACCCATGAAATAGAATCAGTTTACACCTTTCCTTTTTTTTATTACACTACCTCCAATAGTAATAGCAATGGTAATGTATGCAAATTTTATACATACCTTTCAAACAAAGGTTGTTCTTGACAACCTGAAAGCTTGCCGGACATAGCAACAAATAATGTATGCAAACTGGATTCCAAGCACTGAGGCTCTTCTATAAAAAGCAGATTAATGGAATAGCTCATCACTAGGTGCTTAGAGAATATATGTGCAAAATTTGTATACATTACAGAAGCGGTCTTTTCAAATGTATGGATGTTTCTTTCCTGGGAACCTAGTAACGAGGTATTCCATTAACCTTTTTATTAATGAATGAACTACAATACTTGGAATCCAGTTTGCAAACTTTACTTGTTGCTATGTCTGACAAGCCTCTGACAAGCTTTCAGGTTGTCAAGAACAACCTTTGATTTACAAGTATGCATAAAATTTGAATATATTTGTGAACGGGTCTATTCATTGAACATCCCCAGTTGCATCTGCAAATAACCTTTTATATTCTGACACATACTCGAGATAAACACTTGCAATTACTGAAGATTTGTCATACTAGTTTGACATGTATCTATTTATTGAGCACATACATTCATAAGTCTTGGTCATCCATATATTCATTTGTGATACATAATTTGTACAAGTATGTTAATTAATGCTCATTTAAGAATATATTGGCCCAAGCAGCAAATCAAATACTATAAGTATACTACATTTAAAAAAAATATATCTAGCAGTGCTTGAAAAGTGCAATAATTCATTGATGAAGACACATTTGGAATGAGTAGAAATCAAAAAGGTACAAACAGGGTATGTCTCTAAGCACGTAACAGATACATTATCACCCGTAATCGAATTCAGGCATGCCCGCGTACAATGTATGCACCTTCTCCAGCATTCTAGCCTGGCACCTTTTTACGGACACCACAATGCAACACCAACCACAATGACTTTCGCATCTTACCGGGTACTCATTTAACACATTGCTGGAAAGAAGCAATGTAGATAAAATGCCTTGCTCAAGGACATAAATGCCACGCCAGAGATCGATCCCACGACCTTGGCATCTTCAGTCAAGTGTTTAAACCACTCGACTAGGACACAAATTCATTCAGATTCCGGGCACTTCTTTCCTAGTGTACTGCCCAATGATCAATTATTCCATTTACCTGTTAAATTTTTAGACCGTGACCACTGCCAACTCTACGTATTACCTTCATGTCTTTATACATTGAAATATTGACCTCACTTTCATTCAGATATAATGTATAGTTGTGAATTCATTTACATGCAAATATTTTGAAACCTTTAGGCTTGTGGAATAATTGTCTAACCTTCCCACAGATATTATCAATACCAAAATCTTCAAGGTGATTTCTTATTTCCTTCAACTCATTTAGGATGGATAAATACAAGGTGATATGATAAAATGAATTACAAGAGGAAAATACTTTTTGTTTACAGTAAAGAAAATTAACCAGCCAGCCCACACTACAATTCCAACTGCCCATGTAAATATATTTGAAGGACATATTGTAACTACAATCATTTCATACTCTTTATTGCTTGATTGTTTGGGCCAAGTATTTTTTTTCCCCTTAAAAATGAAACACTCTCCAACAGATTGCTTAACCCTTAACATTATTGCAAGTAGTGATATCACAAGTTACTTTTAACATTCTAGATATTTAGTCCTGGCCATTAGTACACTCTGCAGTCTTTAAATTCAGGTTCATATTTCCAGGGTAGTAAAATACCACAAATTATTTAAGCCATGGATTTTTGTTGCTCATTTTCAACTTAAATGAGCATTCAATACGCAAACAAAAAAACAAAAAAAATAATTTTTAGGCTATGTATTTCATGCAGCTGTATACATTTGTACACTTCCACAATAGGAATATCTTACCCACTATGCACTTCTTTACGTGTAATTAAATAATGTACATGTACATCTATCCCTCTATTCCAATCCAAAAAGCTATTCATCTACTCTTACAGGGGTGCAAAGCTCACATAATTTTTAAAAGTTTATATAAAATATTCAGAAGAATCTTACATAATAAATCAGTTGCAAGGAAATAATGCCCTGAAGTCTGTACTTACATGAAGTTAGTCTAAATAAATTAGATTTCCACGTAAAAGGAGAAGCTACTTTTCAGTTCTCTAATTTTACTTCCTCATTACAATCAAACTATACATATCTCTGTTATATGTATTTTCTTCTACAAAAGTTTGTAACCATCATATATAAATAATAATTCTGTAGGTTTCTCTTCTAGTATTATTTCAATTAACCAAACTTTAATTATTTCATCAGGTAAAAGTAAACCTTTTTTTTTTTGGGGGGGGGGGGGGAGAGAAATAATTATGAACAGATGACATGGATTAAAATGAACAATATCAGTGATATCATTTGACACTTACATCTGGTATGTAGAAATGAGAAAACATATAATTTTGGAATGAAAACACTTTTATCAAACATTATTCTAATAAGCTTGCTTCACTTTCCAAGTATGTAAGTTTTCATTCTTCTACATTAATAATAATTAAACTGTAGGATTCAATGCTGCCTTTGCTATACAAACACTTTACAAATGAATACATGTAGTACTGACCAAAAGAAATCACATAAAGCCCGGCGCACACTATAGAGTAAGGAAGTGTGACGTCATCAAATTTTGATTTTTGTATTTCATTATTTTTATGACCATATTTAGGTAGAGCATGATGGAAAACGTTCACACATCAAATTTGACATGAATCAGTTCATGGTGGCCCAAGGTATGGCTATATGAATATCTAATTAGCCCCATTGAAGTCAGTGTAAATTGGCCTGGTTCTTAACAGTTTAGAACCAGGCCAATTTAACACTGACTTCAATGGGGCTAAGGAGGTATTCATGCGGCCATATCTCGGGGCCCAATGAGCCAATTGCCATAAAATTTGGGCTCTGGATGTTTTTCACCATGTTCCTTTGGGATATGGTATAAAAAATGTCAAAATGAAAAAATAGCTTTTTGTGACGTCATCACTTCGGTACTCTATACGATCCGACTGCGACTCGATTTTCGAACAAATTGCAGTTTGCATTAAATGTGAAAGTTTAAAAAAGTGAAATTATCTCATTTGAAGTTCGGAATAATGATACGAATACAAATATCGAAATTTTGATTCTTCTGGTTCGAGTAAAGGCCAAATCGGCTTAAAATCTTAGTCGAGCGCAAGATTGGTATGACGTCACTACGATTTGGAATTGAATTCGCTTTTATTCCTACACGGGAGCTCGCAGTAGCCCGGAATTTCGATTTTTAGTATTCATACTACTATTCGGAACTTTGATCACGAAGATTTTACATGTTTGAAGGTTCATATCAAATGTTATTAACTTTTCCCAAAATCGCATCGTATTCAGATCGTGCAGTGTGCGCCAGGCTTAACAGATGTAGGAGTCAAATGAAACCCAAATATTTATTGTTCATGTACTGCATATGTGTTGCAGATAGTATGAATACTTAGGCAAAAACAAAATCACTATCACTAGGAAATGAAAATATATTAATGATTTTGCACTACATGATCATCATATACATTCTATATATTTTTCACACACAAAGCTCATATCACATATACAAATTACATTACATACATAAATTCTTAGTCTTTCACTTATTTCATGATCAAATCATATTTACTGTGCAATAAAGGTGCTGAAATGTAACTGTCATCAAGTATGTAGGTAAAGAATATGGGACAAAGATAGATAACAAGGCTAATAATGGTGTGATTTCAGGTATATTCAGGACATGATGTGGAGGATTGGAGTAATTTGTTGTGCTTAAAAGAAACAATGCATACAACCCCTCTTTAATCGAAACATCAAGAAGTTATTATGAAAATGATGGTGTTTTCTGCAGTCCGAATATATTTTCTTTTTTTGTTTTCAATCAGAAGTGAATGCATAATTTCCATAAGTGTGATGCAGATAAAAACCAAAGTGTACTTCCTTTCACATCTCCTGTAACTTATAGATCTCTGATCACCTAAATATCAGAACAAGAGAAATTACACAACTTGACCTAGCAAAAGAAGATAAAAACACTGATTTCAATGTTAGAAGAAATTATATAACGGGTTCAAGAATGTAGCCATCCTGATTGGTCAAATAACACCACGTGACCGTGCAAAAAAAAAGCACTAACGCACGGCAAAAAGGCTCTAAAGCACGGCTGAGCTGCCCGTACGCGTACCTCTGGTGCGTGCAAATTTAAAACGCAATGAAATCGCGTAGTTTGTCATTTGAGCGCAGGGATTACATGTGCGCACTGAAACGCGCATGACTTTTGTTGGCTGCGCTTATGTGACGTCATCCAGGAAAGCAAATGGCAGCCTCCATGACTGTGCGACTCTTGCCGTTTGTATGGGGTTCGTAACCATTTTTATAGACTTCATAATCATATTGCCGACCCGTTTTATAAAACTATTAATACATGGTTGTGAGTTTGTGCATTAGTGCGATCCGGCAACACGCAGGTTTTTATTGTGGTGTCCAACACACTCGGCTTGCGCCTCGTGCGTATAGTACACCACGATAAAAACCTTTGTGTTGCCAGATCGCACCAACGCACTCCCAACCATGTATTAACAGTATATTATTCATTGGTTATGATGAAATATCTCTCCAAAGCGTTAGGAAGATCAAATCACAAAGGAAAACATGGTGTGACATATTTCTCTCCAAAACTATCTTTGTAAATTTTGCAATTTTTTTTTTCGATTGCACTTACAAAAGCACTCAGAAAACAACATACCGGTATACCAATTCCTAGAGTCAAATTTTCTCTTTTATCATATAATCATTATAAGCAGTTGAAGGTGGATTTAGCCAATATTTAATGAATTGCAGTGTCAGTCCATTAATACAATACTCGGGGCTCTACACAAACAGGTGCCTGGGACACATGGATGCCCAAAATCCAGGTCCAGACCCCCTCCCCCAAAAACAACAAAACAAAAAACAAAACAAAACAAAATAAATAAAACCCCCCAAACCACACAAAAAAAAAATTTTGAAGTGTACTAATCACCTGAAAAATAATTTGTATACAGCTAGAGAGCATATGAAACTTCAAAAATCTTCACCTGACATTCTATGGGTTAACGGTTAAAGAGCATGAAGAAAATAAATGAAAACATAAAACACCCTAGCACGGAACCAAACTCCGAGTTCGGTTCCGCGAGGGGCCTTATTTTGTGTGAGTGTGTACGGGACCGTCGATTAGTCTACTGGCAAGTTGCTGTAATGCTGCTGTAACTTAGGTAGTATTTCAACTTGCAATATCTCTTTTTAGAGTTAATATTTAAAGCTCATACTTTGAATATCGTATGGCGGCATCGAGCCCCTAACTTACAGAGCAAAATATTTGTTGGTGATTGGTACCCTTTAACAAAGGGATCAATGCATCCGGACCCAAAAATTCAAATCCGGACCCCCTACAAAAAAGGTTAGTGTTGCGCCCGATTTATAAGCACAGAACATAATTATAATGATTGTGTACTCCTTTGTGTACATGGTGATTACAATGCCGTGAAAAGTCATGTCACTGATACAAATCTTCCACTGATTGCTTAAAAAATATCTACATCTTTGGTGCTCTGATCGAATGTGAGATTGTTGATATAATGCCATTTGTGTGTATATATATAGACAGCAGTGCTTTTTTGTACTTTGTTGATGCAATGGATCTATGATGCTAAGATATCAACATCATGTGCACAAAAGACAGTAATGTGATACAAGTTTTTGTTTTTTTATGCATCAAGGATTTGAGAGAAGTTTGTTACAGGATTATCCCTCTGTTATCATGTAGAATCCCTCACCCCCATGAGTGAAGAATTACCCCTCTTAAAGGGAGTGGCAAGTCGTAATCCATGGGCCTGACCAGTTGGCCTGACTCGGGGAAATTCGGATACAATCAGGTCCAATCGTGCGCTACCGAAGGAATGTTATTGCCGGATTCCTCGCGCGATCGTTAACTCGAATCCCTCCATACGCAACCGACCAATGAGATTCAAATACTGGAATAAAGAACGCGTGATCTTGTTTACTCAAATTTGGGTCAATGTGCGAACTTTTATTATTAGCTGCGCACGATAAATTGAAGTCGCTTTGAACTTTGATCCAGAGAAAGGAGCAGCCAACTGTAAAAGCGCCCATAGATTGCGACTTGTCGCTCCCTTTAATTCACCTTCCAGAACAGGATGGGGAACATTTGAATTTTGTGCATGAGATCTTAACTATTGTGTATATAATAAAAAACATACTTTTTTCATAAAATGCCAAATAGAAATGTTTGCCTGTCTTGTGCAATTAACTACTCTACTAGCCGTGAAGAATAATGAAAAATGAATTTAAATAACCTGTCCACACATCTCATTACATCAATCAAAGCCTGCCTCTAATATGAAATATGTACTGTTTGTCCTTTGTGTCTAAATCAGCTTTATACACAGAGAAAGAAAGACAGCTCCAACTAAATTTACATAATTTTCTACACCAAATATAGCACAATTGTAGATGGATGTAAACCATTTAGCTTTCACTTCTTAAACAAAGTGACAATATAATTCGAAATCTATCAAATGTTTTATTTTCCTGAATGCAACACCTGATTTTTTTGTTTGGTGTTTATTTCTTGTCGATGACCTCATTCTTGAGACACTCGGCGAGAGCTCTCCTCATGGCCAACTTCTTTTCGTCTACCTTCACGTCAAGCGTGACATCACCTAGGGTAAAAACAAACATATCAGATCCATCAGAGTACATCATGAAATGGATGGTTTGATAGTTTATTTTAACTGACTGCTGAGAAAGCATGTATATGCTTGTAGTCTATTGGTTAAAACTGCAGCTAAAAATGTAGAGGTGTCGTGGTCTAGTGGATAAGTCACCGGACTGCAGATCACAATGTACGGGGTTCGAATCCCACCACGGCACTAACGTCCTTTGGCAAGACACTAATCTACATTGCCACTCTCCACCCAGGTGTAAATGGGTACCTGATATGCTTGAGCGCTAGTTACTTTGGCGGCTCGGGCTATAACCGGGGTAATAATGTCGAAGCGCCAAGAGCCTCACTGCGTGACGGATATGAGCGCTATATAAGTGGCCATTATTATGATTAAATAAACTAAAAGTGTTGTAGTCTATTCGTTAAAACTGCAGCTAGAAATGTGAAGGTCATGGGTGTAAGCAATGGCATGGTTTTTATGTCATTGAGCATGGTATTTTATCTACATTGCTTCTCTTCACCCAAGTGGCGAATCTGGAAGGATGCGAGTTTGCCCTGTAAAATGGAAAATGGCTTGAATGCTCCTCGGGTAATGGAATAGCTGCGCTCTAAATGTGGAATTATAGCTGAATCTTATGACCAGATTAACTTAGATTTTAGTTGACACATGACACAATACCCTAATTCTTAACAGCTCTTAAGTTTGAATCCTCTAGAAATATAATGGACAATCAAACAAGGGGTGAACAATACTTACTTGGTTTATTCATTACTGTAACAATTGCGATACTATATAGCACTTTGCAATCAGCCGCAATTATTTGAAATATGCTCCAGCGACAATTGATTTTGTGGCTGATTTTTATCACATTTTTTAAAATTGCAAAATTCAACCCTGGGCCCAACCCTAACCTTAAAATCTTAAAGGAGAATTAACCTCAAACAATAAAGACGATAGTGATCAAAGGTGTTATTTATTCCTACTTGTTAGACTATATGGCTTCGCGTCAAAATATACGAGATCGATACGAATCAAGATTTTCTGAGCAAAATTTATCATCTGCTAGCAATATGTATCGTCTGCTAGCAATACATGGGGGCTGCCATTTTTTTATGTGTACAAGAAGATTTTCTTAATCCAAATGCCCAATTGCCTTTTTCAAAATTAAAAACCCATTTGAGATTAAAAATATAGAATAGATATGTCAATTTATTTTTAAACTGAAGATTTCCTTATATATTTCTGTTGAAAATCGATATTCGCTTAATATAAATCTATTTTCTAGATACTGTGACGCAATGGACGGAGCAAATTAATTCAAATTTTATGGATGCTTCTTCCCTGAGCATCTATAGCGGCAAACTATGCATTCACCTGCTTTCGGATAATGGGACTTCAAAAGTCAGAATGCATGCTGCATATATTATGTTCTGCTCTGTTTGGCAAACCCAAGAAAATAGATTTTTGTTAAGAAAAACCAGACAATTTAAAAGTATCATTATAAAGATTTAATTTTTATAAATCATGTAAACACCCACTTTATATTTTTCGTCACATATGGGATTTTAGGTAATGAAGAAAATCAATTTAGGTCTTGGATTCAAAATATCTTCCTGACCGGAACATTTCTCAATGGTTCATGTACAAATCCAAATCAGCAAGAAAATGGCAGCCCCCATGTAAATGAGTAGGAGACGATACCGGGTGTTGGAATATCTTTATTTATACCCTTTTCTAATATCTTATTAGAAAATGATTTAGGCCAATAAGTAGGAATATATTACACCTTTCAATATAAGTAAATTTGTACTCAGGGGTTAATTCTCCTTTAACGTTCCTACACAAACTTGTAAACCAAGACCTAACCCTATATAGTTGATGTAATCAATCCTGGACTAAATGTCTTCTCAGTAAATGTCAGACCACCTTAAAGATCGGCAGAGGTTCTATGCATGGTATTCATACCTTGTGTGGCCTGTCTGGCAGCACGGGACGACTTGGGCCTAGCTGTTGGCTGACTCTTCTCAAAGACATCCAAACTCTTTTCTCTCGCGCTCTTCTTCTGGGCTATCAACATATCACGCTGCTGCTTCAGGTACTGGGCTCTCTTTTGTATATCACTGGGATCGGCTGAGGAAAGATTCTGTAATCAAAGATCGAAAGACAGTGGATCTGTCATTACTACTCTCATCTATAACATTCTGCTCAACTTGTTGAATAGGGTTTGCTTTCTTCTGACACAGGCATGTAGACCTCTGTCAGGGATATCTTTGGTCAGTGTCTTCAATGGCTTAAAGGTGATCTACACCCGCTGGACCCACTGTCTCTTGCATTCTGACGGACCTCGAAATTGAGTCGAATCTCTTGGATGGAGACGTTAGAGATCGGTCCCAAGACCTAATTGATTGATAGATGTCTGTAACAACCTACAACATACAAACAAACACACTTACATTGACTCTAGAGTCTGCCCTGCTTGACGTTTCTGCAGCTTCTGCTTTGGCACTGAGAAGCCAATTGGCTGCTGCTTCCTGTCCGCTCACTGGCTTGGATGATTTACTGCTTGCTGAGCTAGAGGTTGATGGCGTGGGAGATTTGGGTAGGCTGGCCATAGAGGAGGATTTACTGCTGGCAGCAGACTATCAAAAGGCAAGTGGGTACAGAAGTAATTCAATGATCTCTGAAATATAACTCACTTCTTTCAAAATTGAAATCTTAGGTTCAGGCTATGAAGATATTGTTTGCTGACTCTATTTTAAATGATCTCATGGCAGACTATATGCAAATAGTTATGATTATCCATGCTCAAACTCAAGCCAAAACAATCACTTTGATCATTAAAATAAAAACTTCAGTATTTCATGAGCATAACATGTAGAAAAACTACACAGGCGTCAGAATGCAACACAATTCTTAGTCTGCCACACAACTCTACAGATAGAGAGAGAGAAAAAATGAGAGAGAAAATAGACAGGTATACATCACCTATCCAACACAAAACAATTGAGAGCTGTTTACAGGCAAACTGCATTTTCAATTAATCTTAATGAAATATTGTTAGGGTATAAAACTATCTCTACTCCAAGCAAACTCACCGCAGGTTTTGAAGATTTTGAAGATTTTGTACTTGGTGCTGGTGTAGGACCCTCCGATATAGCTAACTTCAGAGTCTGTAGAAATAAATAAGAAATACCGGTACATGAATCATTAATGTGAATGACATTTTCAATGCAACTTATCAAAGGTAAAAATCTCCTGAATAAATCATAGTTTTACTTTAAATTGGCAACACTGAAACTCACTAAGAGACGATGGATTGCTATTATCATCCTTGAGAATGTTCAAAATATATCACACCCAAAATATCCTCATACAAGCCCTTAATACTTTTGCTACTTTGTAGCATGTGGAATAGGAGACTGTGGATGCCGCAGATCTAGCATAAGGAGGAAATTCTTAAATACACCTGCCAATATACCTGTGAAAAGGCACTGTATCACAAAATGATTGATTACAACACAAAGTTTTTTGTATGTATGTTTAAATTTGGGTGGTCTACGCAACCCATCTACTGCGCAGTAAACAATTCAACATTATTGTGAATGCAAAATCAGTTTTAAACCTTACCTTTTGTAATACCTCCTCTTCCTTTTGTTTTTGGATCTTAAGCTGCTGAACCTCTTTCCCTGAAGCTAGTGATTTATCCATGGCTTCATTCACATGACTAGACTTCTTCTTGGTCTTCATCATTTGATCATAGTCTTCCTTGGATTTCCTAGGATTGGAGAAAGGCAAATAGAAAACTTCTTAGTAAACGAAGAAGCTTGATGGGAGGAATTTTAATTTGTAAACAAATTTTTAGGCATTTTTACTCCCAGTGTTAAAGATCGTATGCTCGATCTGTAATGAAAAACACAAGTCAGAAAAAATTGGAACCAGCGGGATTCGAACCTGTCATCCACTGCTTGCCGGGCAGCGACTTAACCACCAGGCTATTCTGGTTCACGGCCAAGTCACGATGAACTAGAATCAAATACCCAAGATCCTCTTCTTTCTGACTCATTAATATTCAACGGTCCGCCTTAATATTATCATTAAGAAAAAGAAAGAAAATTTAATAATTCAATCATAATCACAAATTATCTATATTTCCATTCTGAATATCATCTTTTATATCTAAATTTCATGTGGTAGATGCATGTAATTATCATCACCACCACCATTACTATCAACATCATTGCTGTTCATTTTCATTAAAATTTGTGCTTTTACATATCAATTCGCTGGACCAGGTTTGAAACTTAATGCATGACAACAATAAACACTTTCTTCTGTAAACTGGGGGGGGGATGTCATAATTCATAAGACTTGCTTAATAAGATTTGACCTTGATACTTACTGCATGACTTCTTTTAGAATCCTTTCCTCCTCATTATCCACCTGTGCTTGGGAGTGTTCTACAGGTGTGTCCGCTCCTGGCTGCATGATGTCTGGGATCTGTCCACTACGTTGCTGTAGGAGGGACAGAGCCTGCAGCTCCAGCTCGATGTTCTTCTGGGTCATCATGGACTTGAAGACACAGAAATCCTGGGCAGCATATACCTGCTCAAGCACATTCTAAAGAGGACAGAGAAGATGAACAATTCAAGAGTGTTCATCATCGTTTTTTTTTCTGTGACAATAATTATTATAAATGAACTTTCAAAAGTGAAATGTTGAGATTTAATTTTCTTTTTCATTGCCTATTTGGCATGAAATGTCATCTAAGGGTGAAAACTTTACATTTCTGTCTCCAAAAGAACCCACTACTTATTCCCAGCCCTTCCATTATTACTTTTAAATTCTTTGGCTAAGAAATAATCATGGACGGTCAATTGTGAAGTACTAATCATTTCCCCCACCAGATTATTATGTTTAGATATCACTTATAGGTAGTACATAGTGTTTGCAAAGATCATAGATTTTTCAAATGTATATTTTATTCGATCCAAGTGACCTACAGAAGAAGATAATGGTCGTTGGTCCAGTTAAAATCGGTCAAGGTTCAGAGATATAAAGGGTTTTCTTTTCTCGAGCTGTATAGCGCAATCGTTGGCAAAGATATACTCCTCCGCCAAAATAAAGGTTTTACATAAGAAATAAAGTTCGTCGTTAAATAATATGATGAAGTAGTCTCACATGAAGATACTCCTCAAATTTCATGGTGATCGGCCAATGAATAACTGAGATATAGGGCTTATCAATTCTGCCTTTGTTGCTAAGGGATCGCATTTTTATCGGGGGTCCCCCGATAAAAAGGTGATCCCTGAATTTTCAATAAAATACATAAAATAGAAAAACGTTAATATCTCGAAAACTAAACAATATTAGAATCTGCGGTTTGGAAGGCTGGTTAGGTACCCCAAAGGGAGTGTTACAACAAAAAATGAATAAAATTTATTTTTGAACCCCCGACACTATGCACTACCTTTAAGTCATTTATTGACACATTTTTGTCACAATCCTTCCTTTTGGCTTTCATATCACTAGGAGCAGGAGAACAGATAGCACCACAGATAGTCTCTACTTTAACTTTTTTCTGAAAAAATAAGAATTATGGCAAACCGTTGAGGCTTGGGGATTCTTGCTCTTGAAAGCATCACAGACTTCGACAAAGGACACTGCATTGATACCGAGATCTTCAATAAAACTCTCCAGCAGCATTTCAACCTGGAATATAACAATAAACAGGTTTAAAATAAAATGGTAGCAATAAACAGAAATTCTTCTCATCTACACATGTTATGACTAATGATTTACAATAAATATACAAATTACTGGTCTATCAAAAAAGAATATGAGAGAGAGAGAGTATGAAAGAGATAGACCAAAGTAGAAACGACCATGAAAAGCGGATTGAGGCATAATACAGAATATGTAATAATAATAAATTGTATTACGTTAATTTGTGCATATATTTGTTGCTGTTGCTATGGCTACAATAAATGTACAATAACACATTGATATTATGAATCTTCAATGAAGGAGAGAATAGGTAGCATGATGATTATTTTAAGTCAAACTGATTCATACATTACTCATATCATCAGTCAAAAATAGACTATTCTGCCTGCAGACAACAGTAAACTATAGGGTCAGTTTATGGACTTGGTGATCATAAAATGAGGAGTGATTAGCCTGAAAACTTTAATTACCGTTAGCCCTTGATGCTTCATCACCATAATATTGCAGTTTGATACTTAAATATTAATCCCAGGATTAATTATTGACAGAATTATGATGTCCAGAAAACTAGATTGCATGTGCGTGCAAGAGAATGAAGAACATTAAATATGCTCATATTCTTATGTATAAAGAAGATTTTAGCATAACCTGGGACAAGCTGATTGAATGATATCTACATTATTTGGTTCATTTCTATTTACATATTTCATTATTTACTCTGTTTTATGTAATTTTCTTTTCTTTCTTCATATAATTGTATGTTTGTTAGGCACCTTGAGCATTCCTTGGGATGGATATTTGCGCATTATAAATGATGTTATTATTATTATTATTATTACATGTATACAAATTTCACTGCTCTGACTTAAAACTGGTATGCACAAATGTATGTATCCTACATGTAATGGTAGTTTGACGAGCTAGTCAAAACATGTATTTTGGAATATAACTGAAAGAGAATCCTCCATGTACATGTACATGTACATGTTACGTGTATGTACACATTAATCATTTTGATGAAATTGATTTAACTACAGTACATGGATTCATTATAATAAGCTTTTAATTTTTATTCTTTCTCAACTCACCAATCCTCCATACTCTTCATAGACCTCAGTATAGCCTATCTTGTTTTCTTCTTCTGGGTTGAATACTGTAAAACAGAAAGAGGGAATATTGGTACAAACTACATTATGAAGTTACCATAATTGTTATAAGCTACTGAAATCCTTGAATCTGATTGGCTGGGAGCAGATTTGTCATAGAAATGGGACAGTGTTATTGATAACAAGTTTTATGGAACAGGGCAATAGGCAGATTTCCAAAAATCAAATCACCAAATTGATTTAAAAATATTCCATTACAAGACATCACTATCAGCAATGTAAACCATGTAAAGCAAATTTAGAAAAAGCATGGAAGCACCCAATTTGACCGATGAGATCCTAAAATTAAATTTGAAAGCATCTGCATATGCATGTAATATGTGACCCGCCGCCTCAAAACCTACAATAAGTCGCATGGACCACAACGTAGCAAACAGCCCAAAATAGTAAATTTGCTTGGATCAGTCGATTTTCTGTTTTTGATAGAAATGGGTAGTTTCATTATCATTCTATCATGTCTCAAGTTTGTGAGTCGTAATTCGAGTTAAAAATATGTTTTTGGGGCATTTTAAAATGACTCCTTTTTTTCACCCGTCGAGCTAATGAATGTTTGGAGAGCTCTTGTAATACTTTCATTCAATGCCAAATTACTACTTTACCTCCAAAGATATTAAATTGATTTTTGGAGTGAGTAATGAATAGGTCCTCCTGGAGCAGCATGCCAAAATTCAGCCTAATCTGATAATCCCTTCATACTGCATGTACTGGTTGCTATGGCCATTCGAATACCCAGTTTTACTTGGGCGCACACAGAGAGCGAAGGTTTAGCACTCTTTTGTTCCGAACTTAAATGGCCATTTTCTCTGAATAGGAGTTATTGATTGCTGGTTACATACTGATTCTAAATGTGATATTTAAAGGTGTTATCATTGAGTAAACTAGGCAAGTGATATACCATTGGAAAGCTGAGAATCTCTACTTTCAGAAAATGTATAAAAAAATAATTTTGGCGACTTATTGTAGGTTTTGAGGCGTCGAGTCACATATAGCGACAGCTTAAAATCACTAGAAGATGCAATGTGGCAAATAAATTTAAAAGTACCGGTAAATCAAGGTAAAAAAGATAGGGTTATTACCTGTGAAATCACCCATGGATTTAAAAAAAAAATCATCACTACCCCCTTCAAATTAGCCCAAATTTGGTAAATAGGGTAATTGACTCTTGCAAAGCCAAAATTTTAAGTTTTAGCCCGATCGACCAGATGGTTTCTGCAATGTAGCATGCATTCCACAGGCATGTCGGCCAGAAAAGAACAATTTTTTTAAAATAACCATATTTCTGGGACTAATAATAATAATAATACATCTTGTTTAACCAACCTCATCAGTATTACATGTATATATACTGTTCTCCCTGAACTTAGGCCTTGCAATCATAATAATACCCGGCTTTAGCCGTGCGACCATGATAAGGCGCTCAAGCATTCAATGAATTTCATCCTACTAGGTACCCATTTACTTCACCTGGGTGGAGTGTGGCAAAGGCAGATTAATGTCTTGCCAAAGGACATTAATGCTGTGGCAGGGAATCGAGCCCCATACCATGAGATCTGCAGTCCAGTGACTACGGTACTTGGTCAATTTGTTGATAATGACATACTTAAAAATGTGATTACATCAGTCACAAGCTACATGTGTATCTAAATCTGCCATCATTTTCTATACATCTGAACAAAATAAAATTAAATGACCTCTTGATCTTTGCTTTTAACCTTGAATTTTACTCTGAATTTTACCTTGATCATCACATAATCTCGAGATGAAATTTGGTGAACTTATACGTTAACATATTTTCTACGTCACACAAGGAATTGGAGGTATATTTTTTGTTTGTTTTCTGGCTTCTTTTTAAGTTTGCGTAAAGTTGATTTTCACTGTTTGACTAATCATGTCTATAAAATTTGTATCAGTTATCAATTCAGAACAAAGCAACTCTTAGTGTGTATGACATTCACACTGGTCATTCTAAAAATGCTTTAGCTGCCTATTGTCATTAGGCCTACTTAGTCATGATGATGTTGCCTGAATAAGATGTTGTGTTTGAATCTAATCGACAAGTGCCCTCCAGTCAGCATGCAAATACTTAAGTTTACTTAAGGTTGCGTTCTGGACGTAGGTAGTGATGCAAATCGTTGCTGAATTCACGAAGTGGCACAACCTCCCACGGATCTTTCAAAACGCATTCCGAGAAAAAAGTGACGCAAATTTTTGCATATTGAAAACAGCAAATTTAACTTGTTGATATGAGTTCAATTTGATAAATGATATATGTTAAGAACGAGAATAATCTTGTCTACCCATTCATGTAGAATAATAGAGTTGTTCACGTGAAATATTAGCAGTGCAAGGCTGCAAACATTTGTGTCACTTTGTTCCACTCCGTGAAAAAAATAATATGCGTAATCTGGTATGCACCGTATGTGTTTTTGTATTCGCGAAGCGACACGACGGTCCAGGCACTACACATTAATTCGCTCTTTACTTTTTCATGAAGTGACACATTGGATACACGTGTGTACTGTGCGAGCTATTCATATTTGCGCTCCATTCACCATAACATAAAAAATGTTCGTGAATGGTTGGCCTTTCTTGAGGTTCGTGTCATTTTGATCATACTGTTTTTTGCAGAATAAATCAAAATTGATACTTGAAACTTCGTAATGTGATAGATGATGGTAAATAGATGCTAAACATTGAAAAAAAATGAAAATTGATATTTTACGCTATTTTTGGCTTTTGTGCCACTTTGTGAATTCGACAAAATGAACAAGTGATTTCCTAAACCATGATGTAGGTGTGTTCTAGTCATTTTTGCTTACCTGCCCATGATTATTATATTATTATATATTCAGCAAGCATAACGTTAACTACCACATGTATGCTGACGATATTCAGATCTACCTGACATGCGACCCAGCTCCCTAGAATCTGTCCAGTCTGTGGTGGCAAAGCTGACAGAAGTATTGGATGATGTTTATGCTTGGATGACTCTCAATAAACTGAAAATCAATCAATCTAAAACTGAATTTTTAATTGTTTCATCACAGGCTTCCCAACAGCGACTGTCGTTAACTGAGATCAGGTTTGGTGATGTCACTCTAAAACCTTCATCAGCCCTTAAACTTCTTGGAGTCATATTTGACAGTAGATTGTGCCATGATGCACAAGTCATAAATGTTTCTAGAACTGTCAAATTTCATCTCCGAAACCTGCGGCTGATAAGGAAATATATGGATGACAACACCACTCATGCGGCTGTTCGTGCCTTAATTCTATCAAGATTAGATTACTGTAATCAGTCTTTTGTCCAACACCACAACAAAGAATGTTCATACCCTCCAACTCCTTCAAAACCAAGCTGCTCGCCTTATTTATAAAAAGCCGAAGAACACCCATACTTCCCCTTTACTCCATGATTTGCATTGGTTACCTGTTCCCCAAAGAATTGAATACAAAACTGCTCTGATTACATTTAAATCCCTACACAATGAAGCACCCTCATATCTAGCTGATCTTGTTCATGTTCGCCCCACTTCATACAATCTTAGATCCCAGTCTGATTCTGCAACTGTTCTCAATGTACCCAATGCACAATGCACAAATGTAGGTTCCAAAGCTTTCTCTGTCACAGGTCCTAAATGCTGGAATCGATTACCAAAGCATCTGAGAAATTTAAATTCTGTTAATTCTTTTAAACTTCAACTGAAAACAGTACTTTACCCTCAGTCTAAACATAAAGCATGAGATTTCTAGGTCCAGTTATTCCATTTATGTCTAATGTAATGTAATGTACTGTAATGTAACGAGTATTATTTAATAGTGTAATGTAAATTTATCTATGTTTAAAGCGCTTTGTACCTCTAGCAAAAAGCGCTATATAAATCAAATTATTATTATTATTATTATTATATTATTATTATTATAAATTATTATAACAATTTATTATTTTTTTTTTTAATTGAAAAAGAAAAAAAAACATGACCTCCCCCCCCAAAAAAAACAACAACATAAAATTAAAAAACACAAACAACAAAAAACATCACAGGCACAAATAAATGCCATGGACTTGTCCACTCTAGAATAATATGTAACCTGAGATGGCAATATCGTTAAATAGTCCCCGCTTAAAAAAAAATCTAAGTTTTTTTAGGATTAGGATTAGGGTTAGGGTTTAGGATTAGGGTTAGGTTTTAGGGTTAGGGTTAGGGTTAGGGTTTAGGATTAGGATTAGGGTTAGGGTAGAGTTTAGGATTAGGGTTAGGGTTAGGGTTAGGGTTAGGGTTAGGGTTAGGGTTAGGGTTAGGGTATGCTGGGGACTATATCACGATTATGCCCCTGAGACAGCACAGTCATTGCAAATTCATTTCTTGATTCATTTGCCAAAGTGGTTATTATGCCCAGCGGCCATTAAATCCGCCTGAACAAGTGAATAATTAGTCCAATTTCTTGGTGTTCATTGTTGAAATTCAGTTAGGGCCTAGGCCTATTCATAACGGAATAAACGCTATGGTTATCAATTCATAACTGAAAAAATTATCAGCAAGAAAGAGCGGGATTCGAACCCAGGACCTGGCTTAAACGCAAGTGCAGTGTAGAAAGAGAATACTCTGACAGTCTGACCAGACGCCTTTACCACTAGACCACGAGCAATAAGCCAGATCGGGGTTAGCGCATGGTACTGAGATTGTACAAATGACCCCAAATATCCACAGATATTTTAGAAATGGAGGGTCCCTTTATGTGCACTTCAGAAAAATAACTCTGGGAGTGATAGAGGTGCCTCATGAATAGCTTTTGTTTCCCCCTTTAAAAAGAATACTTCCACCTGGATATCATGGAATGCACCATTAGTGCATAATTGAATAATGATTACATGACATTCATGAGCACATATCGAATGTTAGTGTCAGTGGGTTTTAGAATTTGGTACAGATGACCTTTATCTGCTCATGTTCAGATTGCATCTCCGAAGTGGCTTATTGACAGCGAATCTGATCTTGCTGCAATGACTATGTACCTCCGTTCCATACAAATCTTATCTAGGGCCTAACGTCCGTGCGCATTGACTCGCCACCGTTGTTAACTCGCCACTCACCTGTCACTTACTGTCAGAACTCGTCCTCTAAAAATTATCTGCATCGCTTCAGACTTTGTTGTGGCTACATTGAATAGGTCAAAATATATTCTTCTGCCGTTGGAAGTCTCTTGTAAGATCCGGCGCATGAATAAGAGTTGGGCGCGATCAAAGTTTAACTAGCACACACACTCCTGCAATAGCCGGTGGATGGAGCTCGGGCGACAAAGACTAGACCACTCACGGGTACATTTCTGTAAAATAGTTGGTATTTTCTGTCGCATGTACTAAAGGTATGGGGGGAAAAATAAGATAAATATTTTAAATACTTGCTTTCAAATTCAGCCCTTAAAAATCTCACTCCTACCTCAAATGGCCGTTAGGAAGAACTTTTGATATTTTCAGCAAAATCCAAAGTCAAAATCTTGTCCAAAACCGGAGAAATCCCCGCCGATTTGTTTCGCGATCGCGTGTTGTTTACAAACTGCCGATGTCTTAGACTAAAATCGGCCAATATAATTTTTGTCCACGAAGAAACTCGGGATCGCAAGCGCACATCGATCTTTACGATCGCGCACACAGAAAATCGGAACTTTTCCGTGTACGCCATAGGGACCGAATTTTTGAGGACAAAACTCTTTTGGGGAGATGTCAGCGCCCGCGGCGACCAGGAAATGTACACAAGGACTCCAATAGCTCGTTTCGCGAGAATCAACAGTAAATTACGGATTTCATTTTTGGAAATATCTTTTCCAACATTGGTGAGTTGAATTTATTGTATTTCTTGGATATTTTGGGGTCGGTTTTTGAAAATTAAATGCCGATTTTGAGTGAATATTGGTGACTTTTGTGCAGTGGTGTTTTAAAAAGATGAGGTGTATGACTGCCTACATTATACACACGAAGTATAGGAATGTAGCTATGAGTGGACTAGACCTCCCTACTCAACAATAGTTGTAGCCCAATATGATGACGTAAGTTGACAAAATTTGCTATCGAGATGAAGATTAAAATATACTGATCAAGCTGGTACCATTTTAAAAGAGGGGGTGGTGTGATCTAAAAAAATAGAAGGGGGTGGCGGTTTAACGTAGAACCCTCTACAAGAAGGTGGCGAGTCTGCGTAGATCTGGCACATGTGTTGTGTGTATGTATGACGTGCCTGTGTGGTGTGCGCATGCGCGCAGTATTGGATTTGTAACTACAGGTAGAGATCGATGGGCGCGACTCAACAGCAGCCACCTATTGAGTCGCCATCCCGGAAGTACGTATATAGTGACGTCATTCTCTTTAAAATGGAGCATTTTCATGAATCATGCTTTTGAGATATTTTAGGGGATACATTGATGTTTTCATATTAAATCAAGATTTTGGCAAGAATAAAGTTTAATTTAGCAGTATAGGAAGTTTAAGGCCGTTGGGTGGCGACTCAATGCGCATGGACGTTAGGGCCTATAGGCTACCTCCGTTCTGCTGGGGTTTTTTTTATATCCTAAGTTAGGTAGGATTCTTGCCAATTTGAGGATTACTGGGCATATTAGCTATAATAGCCGATTCATTGATTTTTGTGATTCATTAATTCCTTAATAAATCAATTCTGACACACATGACGCATGGTTAGCTAGCCAACATTAAACGATCATAACATAATGCAGTGCCGTTGTACGTGATCGCTCCTCCGGATCTATGCCTATATCCCGATACCATGCAGTAAATATTGAGTAATCAGTGACACAGCCATCACACACCTTGTCTTCATTTGCAGTTTACAAACATATTTACCTATGCATTTTTTTTCGATAAACGAGAGAATTGGAACCCTCCACACTGGACTATGGAGAAATCCGATGACTGTGTCAACAACCCAGTCTTCTTCTGCCATATTTCTTGAATTTCAGAAGTCTTTTTAGCCAAAAACAACGGAACAGGATGCGTCACTGGGCAATTTCTAAGGACGCTATGTCAATTAACGATGATATGGAACGCCACCGGTGCACGCGCTGCTTGCAGAGAAGACGTAGACAGACAGCAGTACTAGTATTACAGAGAGCAATTATTATTAGGCCCAAAGAAAATTTGAAAGATTTAGTAGAGTAACAGAAATACATAAAATTCTGGTCTGGTGTATATTAGCGGGGGTTAATGATTTATCCACTATTAAAAAACTTTTGATTAATATTCATTAAACACGCACACTGGTAGGTGATAAAATAGTGCAATTTCTTACTTTTCTTATAAAAGCTACAATTTTGCAAGTTTCCCCCAAATAGCAAGATTTGACTTTTTTATTATCATTTATCATAAAACATCCCACGGATGTTTCTCCTACATATCTTCTACCTCTCCGCGTTGTGATGAAAGATTTCAGGAGAGGACATTTCCTGTGAAAATTCGGCTGAATGGCTGTCACTATCCATTCACCCGCCACCCCCCCCCCCCCCCCCAAAAAAAAAGGTATAAAGGGGACTGGCCAAAGTAATTATAATTATTGTTATAGGAGTAGCCCTAAAATCATAAACAGACCGGTAAGTTCGTAGGCCCCTAACCATATTTTTTTATAAATTTGAGAGGAATTATCGCTACACATACGGTAATATTGGGCAGTGCTCACCTCAGGACTCATATCATTGCATGTTTTTTCTTGAAAGTTGAATATAGGCCTAGTGTACCTTAAAGAGTATTTTGAGTTTAGGTATACTGACGCCGTGATGTCATGATTTTGTGACACATACAGCCATTGAAAAAGAACTTAGACCAAGAAAAACGATTATTACTGTGGTAAGGAGGAAATGAAATAACAACAATGATAATAATGGCCACTGATAGTGCTCATATCCGTCACAGTGACGCTTACATTACGCTTAGGCATTGTTACCCAGCAGGTTATAGCCGAGCCGCCAAAGTAACTGTACATAGCTCTCAAGTATATTTTTAAAAATTATATCAGGTATCGATTTACATGCACCATGGAGAGTGGCAAATGTTTTTTAGTGTCTTGCCAAAAGACGTAGTGCGGCCGTGATGGGATTCGAATCCCCGCCTTGTCTTGTGATCTGCAGTCCGGTGACTGATCCACTAGACCACTAGACCTCTACCATTGAAGTACTATAAATCAGGGGCGGATCCAGGATTGAGTAAAAGAGGGGGCACAAAAATGAAAGTTTGTCAAAAGGTAGACCCGTATTTCTTTGGTCTCGCCAGCTTCTCGAAAAGTCGCTCAGTGACAAGCAAAAAAAAAAAAAAAAAGGTCTTCCATTCTAAAAAAAAGGGGGGGGGGGGGCACAATCGAGAAAATGGCGGATTGTCTATGGTCAAAATGCATACTTCTCTTCCAAAGGGGGGGGGGGGGGGGCACGGGCCGGAAGTTCCCCCCTGGGTCCGCCAATGCTATAAATCATGGTATTCATTCAGAGAAGTATAATGAAAAATCAATAATTGTTGTTAGCGTGTATATCATGTATCATAGCACCCATAATTGTACAATAATGTAAGTACATTTGTCTGCATTGTAAGAAAAGGAAAGAAAATACAACACCCCTGCATGTTCTCTTTTTTCTTTCCCTTTTTTTTTAAATTTTCGGATGTATTTTGATAGGTCATTATTCATTCATATCCGTCCTCCATTCATTACGACAAATTATTTCACCGGGGCCTACAGCTTTACAAGCTTGCTTCCATGTAGATCCCATTATATTTCTCTCAGTAAAATCACTACATTATATTGACCATTTACCTTTATTTTATTTATGTATGTATTTATTTTTGAAATGTAAATGTAACATGAGAAATATGAAAACGAATGAAAATGAAAAAAAAAAATGTTACACAGTGTGAGTTAATAAAAAGGAGACCCATATTCAAGCCCCAATATCGTAAAAAGAAAGCAAAATCGCTGTTATAAATAATGGTATCATAGTTGTTAATATCTTCTTTAAAGGAGAATTAACCCCTGAGTACAAATTTACTTATATTGAAAGGTGTAATATATTCCTACTTATTGGCCTAAATCATTTTCTAATAAGATATTAGAAAAGGGTATAAATAAAGATATTCCAACACCCGGTATCGTCTCCTACTCATTTACATGGGGGCTGCCATTTTCTTGCTGATTTGGATTTGTACATGAACCATTGAGAAATGTTCCGGTCAGGAAGATATTTTGAATCCAAGACCTAAATTGATTTTCTTCATTACCTAAAATCCCATATGTGACGAAAAATATAAAGTGGGTGTTTACATGATTTATAAAAATTAAATCTTTATAATGATACTTTTAAATTGTCTGGTTTTGCTTAACAAAAATCTATTTTCTTGGGTTTGCCAAACAGAGCAGAACATAATATATGCAGCATGCATTCTGACTTTTGAAGTCCCATTATCCGAAAGCAGGTGAATGCATAGTTTGCCGCTATAGATGCTCAGGGAAGAAGCATCCATAAAATTTGAATTAATTTGCTCCGTTCATTGCGTCACAGTATCTAGAAAATAGATTTATATTAAGCGAATATCGATTTTCAACAGAAATATATAAGGAAATCTTCAGTTTAAAAATAAATTGACATATCTATTCTATATTTTTAATCTCAAATGGGTTTTTAATTTTGAAAAAGGCAATTGGGCATTTGGATTAAGAAAATCTTCTTGTACACATAAAAAAATGGCAGCCCCCATGTATTGCTAGCAGACGATACATATTGCTAGCAGATGATAAATTTTGCTCAGAAAATCTTGATTCGTATCGATCTCGTATATTTTGACGCGAAGCCATATAGTCTAACAAGTAGGAATAAATAACACCTTTGATCACTATCGTCTTTATTGTTTGAGGTTAATTCTCCTTTAAATTGATAGGCTGCTCATGAAAATGTTTATGGATGATTGAGTATTGGCCAATTTTCAAAAAAGCATGTCAAAATCATCTTTGCCCAAGTTTGGCCTGAATGGTGTATTCCGGGAGTTACTTCCATTATTTGTAAGTGCATTCAACTGGAATAGCGACAATTCAACCAACCTTGTGCTGACTATATCCATTTCATTAAAAACTTGGGCAGAGGAAAATTTCACATGAGTCAGGAAAAAATGTTACGGTTTTGCTATCCATAGGCGGATTTTATTGATCAAAGTGTTAATTATTAAAGGAATTATGATAGGCTATACAAGGTGAGCATCTTTGATCAAATTTATATTGAATGCAACAATATTTAGGGTTGAATCTGGGTTTTCTTTTTATTAATTCACCCATTTAATAGGAGCTTGGTTAAAATAATCTTTTCCAAGGCTTCACGTTTCAAAACCCTCTTTTCATATTATGAAAATTGCAGATTGATGGCGGATTAATATGCAACATCATTTGCAAATAAAATTTTATGCGACATCATTCAGGGAGGTAGATGAGGTATGAGAATTAATGTTCTCTCTCATTGTCCTACTGAACTTTTGGTATAATGTATTTTTTCTATTGTAGGCTGAACCGTTACTAATGTAATCACCCCATGAATTCTCTTTTCGGTTGCTACCCACTTTTGCAGCAGTTATGTAAATATATACCATGCATGTTTCTGTCGTAATACCCTTTATTTCACTGTGAATGTGATATGTTTAGTAAAAAGTTGAACTGGAATCGAAAATTAGATTGAAATTAATACTGATGTACTCATGGAAATTACGGACCCACGGGGAGGTGGGGGGTGAGGAATAATTGTCAGTCTTGACTTCCTTTCCCGCTTTCGGTTAGGACATGGTCTCTTATTTCTATATCACCTCCTTTCCCTTAGCCATGCATAGCCTTCCTTTTTGATGACCATATATTTCGTAGATGAATTATTTACCTATGCATGCGACCCGGATGATGCGACCGCTCTCGATCTCTTGAATACTAGTAGCCGAAGTTAATATAGCGCCATCTGCATGTAAGTTGGTTACGGGGATGTCTGGTACTATACTGACCACAGAACTCCTAGGAGTTCTGTGGTACTGACCACTGACGTCTACGTATACCCATCTACCTATCAATCGACCTATCTATCTATCTATCTACCTATCTATCTTATACTCTCTCTATTCTATTATATATATATCTGTCCGAATACCTATCAAGCTTCCCGTCTGCCTATTATCCTGTGATCAATTAATCAGTCAATATATCTATCTACCTATATCTATCTGCCTATCTATCTATCGTACATCTATATCTATCTCGCTATCTATCGATCTATCTATCTATTTATCTATCTACATATCTTTTAGATCTATCCTTATCCATCTATCTATCTGAAATATCAAATCTATGCATGTATATGCACCTCTCTGTCTATATTTTGAAGTGTATTTCATGTCAGTAAATTGATTAAACATTCTTATATTTATAAAGTCATCTGTCCATCTATTGCTCTATCCATCTACAATCTAGTATGTTTCTATCTGTCAATCTACATAATTATTTTGCTATATCATATTTGATGAAGTTTCACATTGATCCATTAGTTTACTCTTCTTTCAAATATCCTAATTCATCATCTAGCATAATAATATTAATCATAATAATAATAATACACTGTAATACTACTACTACTACTACTACTACTACTACTACTACTACTGCTACTACTGCTACTACTACTATACTACTATTACTAATAATAATGATAATAATGATAATAATAATAATAATAATGATATCCATCTATAGTTAATTGAAGGCTCCTAATCATCATGTTTCTTAGTATTTACTAGCAGGGAAATGTAACTATACTATTAAACAAGACAATTTCTTATTAACTAAAATTTTGACAATTATGACAAAATATATACAGATGGATAAATGGTCCTTGTTGGCTTTCAGTAATCCAGTGTTCATTTACTAATCATTTTTAAAATTTATTTCCATCTAGTGAGGTATCTTTATAATTCTTCTTTGAAATTATCTCTTTTATCCAATGTAGATAATCATATTACATTAGAGGAATTTCTAATAATGAATTCATTATTAGAATTTCCGCAAATGTAATATCAGATATATTTCAACAAATATTTTGCAAAAATATCTTTTGAAAAACAAAACAACATCAAACAAACAAAAAACCTAATTAACTACTAAAGTACTATTCCGTGTTGAATAAATTACTACTGCTCATTTGAATTACGATGAACGACTTATCTCAGACTATTCTTTTCATTCATTGCGTTTAATTAAAGTTGTGTAAAATAAATAAATGTCTTTTATGCAAGAGGGCCTTGGATTTAGAAAACAACCTGTTACACACCCGGATCCACGGCCACGTTTTGGCCGCTTTGCACGTTGATCGACCTGTCATGATGAATTATGCAAATTTACGAGCTGTGATTGGTCAACAGCCCACTAGATGAATAAAAATGGTGATGAACTTTGAATCTGAAGAAAGCCGTGATGATGAAGCTGTGTGCACTCGCCCAAAGATGACTCATCCCAGGCGGATATTTTCCTGTCTTGCACGCCGACGTTATTTGGCATTCCTGTAGCATCATCAGATCAGAGAAATCCAGAAAAAGCTGTGGCGACTTCCAGTAGAACATATTTTCCGGATTTTTAGTGGATTTACACTACCGTGGTACGTCCTGTACAAGTCTGTGTAGTGCGAGGCCGAGGGTTTCACAGATCACTCGGGGGAACACAGTCTTCATCTGCGTCGTGCTGTATGCTGTGAACGATCAACCAGGCGCACTTTGGCCGAAACTGCCCCGACGACTGACCTGCTCTGGCTATGCGAGACCGAGGCTGCTAAATTGACTACTGTCTGAGCTGTGTTGGCTGTGTGGTGTGAGGTGGTGGCTGTGACATTACCAATTTAATGTAGAGGACACTGATCGAAAGCCATACTGACCTGTTCGTTTTATGCTTGCAGGAGTTAATTTTGGATTTCTTCATGTTCTTTAAAGCCTCGGCCTTTAATTTTTCCACAATTGGCGAGGCTTTTTTGAACTGCCACTGCTTTTCAGCTTTGAATGTCATGTCGGTGATCTGGAGTCAAACTATCAGAGAGAAGGCTCTAAACTAAGTTAGAGTCTATCTGCCAACTGTCTGTAGATAGACCTAACATTACCACTACTGCATGAGGATACATGTGAAAAGATGTCGACCATTGCATCTTTAGAGGAATTCATGGGACACCCACTTGTCGTCTGGGTAAGCAGTGTGGCAGCGTAACTTATAAACTATAGGCCTAAATGGCTTTTAGTTTTAGTATTTTTTACTAAAACTATGTGATTCAAAAAGCTAATTAAATGCACACTGTAAATAGACTACTACATTAAATCATGCAGGTTGCAATAAATGCAATGTGCTTGTGGGGTTGTGTTGTGTCAATTTTAGGCCTATAGTCGATCTCCAAAATCCAAGTCTAAGTTCCTGTCAAGTTAACAGCAGAATAATCAACAAAATTTAGGGGGTACTATGGGGATGGGTATACTATAAGGACAGGTTTTTACTAGACTTTGTAGGCATGATAGGATGATCCAATAATATCTCACTATAGCTACATTCGTACGGGACTTGTGGTTTTAAAAATTTAAGTTAACGAAACCACAACTCCCTAACTGCAACAAGGGTTCACACGATGCCTAAACAACGAGCTGAAACTACAGGCTGAGCGATTGTTGTGGTTAAATCTGGAAGTGCATGTACATTGTAGATACTACCGATAATTTGTAAAGGGTATGACCCGGAAGTTTAACATGAACAGCGAGGTCATCGGTAACTACAAGCTTGCGACCATTCACATGGTCTGAAACTGCAATGGAGGGCCACACTGCTCATGGTTTTGGCTTTAACCACGAGCGTGCTTGTGGTTCTAGAACTACAAGTAAACTTAAAATTTAAAAACTACGAGTCCCTTCATATGGTCTGAAACTACAGGATAACTACAAGTAAACTTAATTTTGAAACTACAAGCAAAACTTAAAGTTTAGCTCCCAACATGTGAACATAATTAATGTACAACAATATTTCATTGATGGAATATCTATCTCCTTATCTTTGATCAAATGGAATTGAAAGCCATTTTCAAACTGTCGTATACAAACTGTACGTGTACATGTATGTCCATGTACAGTTGCCATTCTTGTTCCTTTAAAACTCTCATTCTCAGTCTCACACAAAGTTTTAATGAGCAGCGTATGAATTCTCGCATATTGGAATGAAATGTATTTGAGTTTTATGTAAAGATAAATCATTCTATATTTTGGAGGGGATTTATAGGGCACCTGATAAAAAAAAATGCTATTTCCTGTATAATTCATGATTATGAGAATGTCATGGCAGCCAATTTTAAAGGCTCTTCAAAGGGGAGGTTTCACTTGTCCACTTTATTTTTCAAGGAATATAAAATACATTTCCCTGAACCTTTTTGAGACAATTGACCACATTTTGTGGTTTGGCTCAATAACTTCTGATTCTTAGCTCTAAAAATTATACCAGATGCATGAGTAGAAACAGCAAAAATGTCTGCACATACTATGTCCGTTTTTGTTGCATAACCATATCATATTGCGTTTGATGCCAATAATTAAAAAAGCAAGAATAAGCTTTAAAATCCTTAAACTGGCAACACATGGAGAGGTTCAAAATCAATGTTATCAAAATTGGCAATTTTTTTTCAACTTTTCAACAAAATTTGTACACATTTATATTGTTTTCAAAGATATTACATCTTATTAGAACCATGTAGCACTGACAGAAAAAAAATATTATTGTTGCCAATTTGAAGAACAAAATGTGATCAAATTAGCCTTTAAATACATGTAATTCCTGTCATGAAAGGGTTTATAGATTTGAAAGCTTTCAGTAACACTGTGTGGTAGCCTTAATGTTTTAATACCACATTGTTTTCAAAATATATTTGCTAATATTGTTTTGCATTATGAATTTAACAGGTGCAGACTTTCAAAGATGGGAACCCTTTGGATTATATGGAGCTGGTGGATGGAGTTCTACTTAACGATGCCATGGCACAGATGTGAGTGAGATAAAGATAGCTCAACTAATTTGCTAAGCAGATGAGGCAAAAACAGTCTTTAGCAGGACTGCTTTGCTGGCGCATGTATTACCCTTTACTTTCCCATAGTTGCATATGATTTTCCAGTCCATGTCTTCATGTGCATACATGGACTAAGGTTGTTGATTAGAATTTATCTAGGAGCTGAAATTAATTTTGTTTATAGTAATTAATTATCATCCATTGAATAGTAAATAGAATTAAAATTCCTTCAAAGTTATAGCCATATATATTTGTCATAAAAACTATATTTTTTTCATAAATACTATTTGAAATTTTCTTCATAAATAGTATTTACATTTCAAGTATATTGTACAACACAATGTTACAAGTAGGTAAAAAAAAATGGCCTACATATAGGTCTACATATATCTGGCTTTATACTTATATTTGTCAAATGTTTCAAGAAATGTTAATCATGCTGTGATAAACTGATTATCACTGCATCTTAATATATTGTCTGTACATGCTCTATATTTGTTTACAAATACACAACAACCTATCAGTATCATAAAGTATTAATTAATACCCAAAGTTCCAAACTGTCCACTGTAGCAGGAGTATAGGAGCAAATTCTTAATTTATAATTAGATTAAATCACTGTTTCACAACAGCTTTTAAGCATACTTGTTTAACTGTAGTCCATAGACAGTCGTCAAGCCTTCCTTGTCCAATTTCCTGTTTACACTACAACAGATCTCAGTGTCCTGGGCAACTGTGTCAAGGGTCTTGCAGGGTTGTCTTTAAAATGTCATGGAGTATGTAGGATTTTACTGATCTGAAATTAGGTTTTTAGTGTTTTTGATGATTTGGTAAATACATACCGGTTCATTTCATATTCAGCAATTTAAAGAAACAATATATTTTTACACATACTGTAGATTTAAACAAATCGTGAGATCAAACGACTTGGGGTTATTCCATGAATTTTGATGCTCTTGGGACATCTGTTTCGGCCTAAAATGCACTTCCCATTGCAATTTGCAAGCTGTGATGACCTCTGAGTGGAGATGGAGAGGTCAACATATGTTTATTTAGTATGATCATGTGATCAAATAGAATAATATTGAGATTGGATTTGTATGTGGCTAATTATGACCTTCAGCTACTCTGTAGCTTTGGTAACAAAGTGCAAGGGTTCCTGTACGATATATAGATTTACTAGGTGTAAAGAAAAATTGACACTTCTGATCGTTAATAATAACCCAAACGTGATAACTCGAACGTGATAACTCGTATCAGACTTGACAGTCACTGAGGTTTTATGGAAAACTGGAGGATGTCAAATTCATTTGGAATATAGGTTTTGTGAAATTTCCTTCATTAATAATATATTATTCAAATAAAGCTGTGAATGTTTAGGTAGATTTTTCACTTTAAAAATATTTTTTTTAATGAGACCACAAAATCTGTGTACACTGTACATGTACATGTACTTGTATGTCAGGAATAGACCCGTTTACTAATTTTATGCATACTTTTTGAACATGCTTGCCCGACATAGCAGCAACTAATATATGCAAAATGGATTCCATCTATAGAGGTGCCATTATGCATGGCAGGTGCACCAAATAGTTGGTAACTAAGGATTCTGGAGAGAAACATGCATAAATTGAAATACATTAGTAAACGGGTCTATTGATTCAGTAAATTGCCAAACTTTTGTTCTCCAGTGTCATTGATGATTCACAACTCTGGATTAAAATAGGTGCTCAAGAATTTCAGTTGCAATGCACAATGGCAATTGTGGTCTGAAGTAATTACAGACACGCACACGCACACATTTTGTGCTCTCAATGTTTCAAAATAATAAAATAAAATATTCAGAGCAATTTTAAAAAAATATTAATGAAAGGAATTTCACAGTACTTACTCCAAATATATTTGACATCCTTCAACATTACAATGTGAAAACCTCACTCTGATATGAGTAATCAATTTTGAGTTATTATCGATCAAATTTGTCAAAAAATTTTTTACATCTACATGTAGTATATTGTACTACATCATTTAGGCCTGATGTGCCTACAGTATGTACATTGCACATATGTAGGCCTACAGGTTTTAGAGTGTACATGTATATTGTTTATTTGGTAATTTAAGAAACAATGTATACTGACATAAATACTTTATTTAATTTAGTAACTAGAACTCACTTGGTTATAATATATTTGATGCAAACAAAAATCTACTTTAACAAAAAGGCTGCAGAAAGGTCAGAGAGAAAAGTAGCCCTCGTTGTTCTGATCAATATCATAATCTGTGAAATCTGTTTTGGATCAATATAAATTTTCCAGTATTAAGACAACACAGCTTGTTATTCACACTCCACTGACTGGTGTACGACACAAGGACTGTTTATATGTATTAACAGTCACAGATGCATTCACATGTATACACAAAATATTTATTGATTTGCATCAGTGAATATTTTTGCGCCATGAATATTTTAAAACCCACAGAGAATAATTGATAATAAAGTGACATGGGTAGGGATAGCAAGTGTGTATGTAGCTTTGTTGATTAACAGAGATGTATCCAACATTTATGCTTTTAAAAAGTTTTTTTCAATGGTAGAAGATATGCATCGAATGGTAATGTAGTCTATATTTTAAATGATGGTGAAGTGGATTAATAACTTTGAGATATTGACCTATTATTATATTGGAATAGAAATCCCATGAATTAATATAATGGTCCAATCATTGTTGAAAGTAACTGTAAGTGCTAGTTTGACAGGTGTGGGCATGAGTAAGTCTGATTAAAGCAACCCGACATGGCTTCGTTTCCTGTGAGTTGGAAGATATTAATCAGTGTCTGATGTCTAGCACTACCTTCCCTGCTTTTTACATCAGTCTGTTTTTATTAGAGCCAACTTACATGCTAACATTTATACACTGTACATACATGCTACGTACATGTACATGTACTTAACATATTGTGTCAAGTGCTCTGTATATCATTAAGAGGTACCCTGGGCATTTAGACAGTAATCAGATTTCACTGAAAATAGAAACAAATTAGAACAACATCATTGCGGAACTTGCTTAACTTGCAGGATGTTTGGTACATTATATACTATGCTCATTGCATGTTTCAGAGTATCTATAAGTTGTGTGCACAGTTTAATAAGAAATAATCCTTAGCAGGTTAGTGTCCCCATTTAGAGAGACGTTTTGGCATCATTTTAAAGAGCCAGAATGCTATGAATAACACATACATGTACACATGTAATACATGAGCAGAAAGAGCAAACAATCATAGAAATTTTATGAGTCCACTGCTCTGTCAGTCTTGTGCTCTTCTTCCTTGCTCAAAGATATTTTTCTGGATTGTCATCGTACACTATAAGTCAATTTCATGTTAGTCGAGTCAATGTATGACAAATCAGATAGCATATATCAGCTACATGGTGTGCAAAAAGGTGTACTGCAAGGTAAAGACATCAGAAATTTACATACATTTACATGTACATGTAGGTGCCTATGTGGTACTAACCTGAAGGCCTGGGGAGTGTCTCATCAAACATTTTTAAAGTGATTTTTACTCTCAAATTTGCTCTCAGCCAATCAGATGCAAGGATTTTAGTAGCTTATAACAATTGTTGGTAAAATCACTGACGAAACGCTTGATGAAACGCTCCCCTGATATTGTATATGCAAAAATAAAAAAATACATGTACAGTGGATGTTTGCAGCCTGAACCTTATTTGTGCACTGAATTACCCATGCAAACCAGTAGTCAGAGAAGATGCAATGAAAGAAGGCGGTGATGGAGAAAGGGACTCTCAGGAGGTGCTAAAGCCATGATGAGCTCTGATTCATTTTATTTAATTTTTCATCCCTCAAAATGTCAGAGCCACTGCTGGGAGTTAAAGAAGCTTACAGGCTTCTCAAGCTGTGAGGGGAATTCCTGCAGCGAGTAAAGGATATGGATGATTGAACATCACTCACGCAAGGAAAGCCTTTCAAATTCAATAGAAGGTTGGAGTGATATTTTATGTATGATATGCAGGGAAGATTGAACTTCAATGACTGGTCTTGGTGGCTTGGTGCTAATATAAATAGCCATTGCTATTAAAAAATTCTCATAAATGTCCTCAATGAAGAGCATTACATGAATGTACATGTACAATATAGGTCTATAGGCGTACACGCAAACAGTGGTGTGTACCAACTATCGAGGTTTGTCAGTTGGGTTTGTTAGTCGAGTCAATGTATGACAAATCAGATAGTGAATCATGCATTTTGCATCGGGTGGGTGTGTCTCCCCTACTGTAGCCTTCAAAGATCAACAAATATTGAGCTTCTGCTGTCCTTGACGATTGCTCAGAGAGCCATAGTATTTGCATTGTTACCATGGCATTATAACCAGTTAGTCAGAAGAATATGACCCTCACAAATATTGATAGATAAGTCAAGAATGCGTGGCTTTGTTTGACTATTTTTTAATTGTATTTTTTTATTAAAGTGGAAACAGTCAAAATAGTATGTTGTGAAACATATGGAAAACTTTAGCCATAAATGTTGCATTTGGCGGAGCGGTTCTGTGTGTGTGCACTCGCCGACAGCCAATCCTCAAATGCGTGCATTGTGCATGCGTTTTCCGTAAGCCTATTGAATTGCTGTACAAATGAAAGCACGCGCACGTCATTGAATAATACGGCTCTGATAACAAAATGAGAAACTTGCTCTGATTTGACAAGAAAAACGCCCTAAGTTCCTTTCAACCAATCAAAATAAGTTTCATATCATTCACAACCATGATCACTCTACAATCTTTTCGCGTGCAAGGGTAATCGATAGAACAAAGGACAAGTGATTGAGGCTCATTTTCATTGAGCAATGTCAGCAGAAATAACGTAATTTGTGCCAAAGCGCCATAGGCTCTCCAATTTTTGATGATTTTAGGTCCAACTTTAGTCCAAAAACGCCTTAATTTCCCGAATTAAAATTGCTTCAAGAATATATTCATTGAAAAGTTAAAGGTTTAAACTTTGATTTGCAGGGCGACGGTTTGTAAAAGCTCATTGTGTTTTCTTTTGGCACGCGATTCTTTGCTGGAAGGGGGGTATATACTCGAATTTTCACGTGTTATAATGCATCCGTAGGCCGCTCCGGGTCAAATGCAACAAAGTTTTCCATACATGTATGTACATGTAGGCCTGTACATGCATGTTGGTTGTTATTTGTGTTTAATATGAACCTCTACTAGTCTCTTTATCATGGTTCCCTTGGGAAAATTGTTTGTTGTTTGTACATGTACTTGCTAGTGGGGGTAAAGCAAATACACTCAAGTGATATGCCTATCACCTGAAGGTGTTTAAAGTAAATAACTTTATTATTTGGCATTCATGTACATGGTGTAGATTCAGTTTGAAACTACATGTACATGTAGGTAAAATGATGTGCCATTTTAAAAGGAAATGAGGAATGGTAATGGTGTATCTACATGTATACATGTAGACCAATATGCAGGCAGTTCAACACTTACTACATAACAATTTTCTGGTCTGTAAAAATGTAGCGTCCATTTTTTTCTTTGCAATTCTGCTGTGGTACAACTTGCACCTTGGGTACATCTGCATACCATTGGAAACCTAAACAAGTTGCATCCCTCCTAGCCATGTAATGTCTCCCAAGCAAAGAACCTGGTGTGAGTGAATGGCAATAATGCATACAAAATTCCAGGAGGGAGATATTCTATAGCCCAAGTGAGAGATGGTACTCCATTCAATGGTGTCAGATGTCTTTTCAGCACTCCCACTCCCACCCCCCTCTCTTTCTCACTCTCACTCTGTAGCTCCTGTGATGACCCCTCTTGTTATTATAGCACATTGATGTCTGATGTTTGGGCTTCCTTGCTGCATTAATTGTAATGCTATGCAAATCATTCAGTAGGGTGAGTGACTCACTTGGCTATTAGTATGTGAGTTTCTCTGTATAAGTATTCAAGGTGTTAAAGGCAGAGAGTAAATTGAAAGTGTCAGAAATTTCTTACACAATGACTGGAGTTCATTAGTGTCGTAAAAAGACATACATGTAATATGTAGATGTATATATGTGGGCCTCCATAAGAAGGATGAAATTAGTTAATTATGCATATTCTTGCACATTGCCTACACTTGTGACTTTTGTAGCTGTAACTGCGAATCAATAATTTTTTTAATGCCGTTTAAAAATCAATTCTGCTAGCAAGTGATGCACTTTGATGAGGTGAATCCCCTAGGGCAAGGTGATTTCTATTACCTATTTTTCATCCAAGCTGAATAGCTGGTTTTCATACCAAGGCCAATTGTTCTCTTAGGGGTGATTTCTTCTCAGAGATTATGACTAGAGAAATACATGTACATGTAGGTCTGGAATTAAAAATGCTTGCTGAATGGAGCAGCTTTATGGGTTTTCTCTTTCACAAATTCACCTTCAGAAATACATGTACAGTATGTAGGCATACTCTGCATTAAATTATTGTTTTAGCAGATGCTCAATGCTTGTACTTCTGCTGTGTAGGCCCTACAAGTATTTTATATGAATGAATGAATGAAAGAACTTGATTACCAAAAATTGATCACAATATACATGTAGTATATACATTTATATCTAGGTCATAGAAAGGCAGCTACTTTACACAGTTATAAATGTATTGTAATGCACTGCCGTACTTGTAAGTAATTAAGGATTTAAATATATTCTGTATTCAGCACATGAAAAATTTATTCATTACATAGATGGGATGAACAGATGTTAATTACGTTTTAGTAATATTGCAGTTTGAATCTTTATTTGGATGACATTGCTGCTCTTTGTAAGTCATTTGTGCTCCAGTCATGCAGAACACAGAGTAGAGAACTGCAGAAACTTTGAGAAAATAGATATTCTTTTTTTTTGATGAAGGCTGAAGGACAACGATGCCAACTAATTTGTGGGCTAAAATCAATATCATTACGAAGTCCAATCCAGCAATTTCATTATCTTGGCATTTCACTGTTTGCGTGAGTGTCTTGTGTAAATATTGGGTTGTAGTGTGATGATGAGATGGGTCTGATGTGCAGTTTGTAGCGTGGGCTTCTCTTTCTCTCAGAACTACCATCCTACTCACATTGAGAACTAATTAGTTACTGGGCTGGCCCAGTCTGCCATCCAGCAGTTCAAACATGTGTGTTGTCCGCTGCAGACAGCTTTATGCCAAGTGTACAATGCAGGCTGTATGTTGTGCAACTCTTTGCTTCAGAGTTTAACTTGCACTGTACTTAGTATGGGCATGGTACAATAATACAGTTATAAGATAAAAATCATAAAATAAAGAATTATTTAGGGATACAGTGTAGACCATTGAAAAGAGTTTAGAGCGATGTACATGTAGTTCTTAATAGCTCTGGAAGAGCTCTTGAGTACTTAAAGGATATCTGGTTTAAAGACAATAAATTTTGCCTTCTTCTAATCTGTAAACTTGATGTTCTGTTTAGTAAAGTCATTTTTATGTACAGACTACAGAGCAGTAACAAGTAAGACATAATTCCTGATGTACAAACCACTTGCATACATGTACGAACCACCAAGGAGTTTATTAACTCCTTGTATGAACTACTGCATGAAATACTAGTACTGCTAGCATGCTGTTCACTTGGATGTTTTTCTTTTGATCCTGTTTTTACAGGCCTAAATGAAAGTGGCAGTGCACTGGTGTACTGTAGACATGTAGATAGACATGCCTCCTGATAAACAAGATATTTCAATCTTTTCCTGCGCGCGATAAACAAGATATTTCTATCCACCGCTAATCTGGGAGATGTGATAAGGGATTACATGTTATGCAGCATGCTATTGCCAGATCCTAAACATAGTATAGCTTTGAGCTGTTGGATGCCTACTGGCTGTGAGATGTGTGTAAAACTGTGTTAGCCTCCTTTTCCTTTCCAGATTTACTCTGTCACACAAGTGATGTGAAACTGTAGTGTAGAAAGAAGGGTCTAATGAAGGATGAATGGGAATGTAAACTATATGTAAGAAAATCTGGTTTCACATTCATGTAATAATAACATGATGCAATGTTTACAGTTTGTTGAACATTTTATTCATTTCGAAAGTTCCTTAAAGATATGATACATGTACGTGTATAGTGTATGATCATGTATATGTATATGTACATGGAGACATACATACATGTAGATGTAGAGTGTAGACCCTACAAAATCCCAGGATAACGTGCGCCCTTCCATCCTTAATTTTAAATATTTTAAATATTCTAACTAATGCTATACTACTTTGTATTTGCCCACTTTTGAATGGTGGACATCATCCTGCAAACAAAGTTGTCTTCAAAGAGTACCTAATTGTCCATCTAACAATACAAGATTATCTACTTCATTTAGATTACATGTACATGTAGTAGTTATGAAATGCATTCACCTGTATAAGATTTTAGGATATGTTGCTGATAATCTGTTCACTGAATTAATGTTTTGATGTATCTTTTCTTGGTTGCAGTGACACCAGGACATCATCCCTGAGGGTCAATGGGGAGGTCAATGGTGATATAAACCTACGCATACAGAACCTGGATTCCTTGATGAAGAAAATCAAGTCATTCTACCTGGTAAGACCCTTAAGCTTTCAGTATTCTCTCTACATACATGTACCACAGTCATGTCCTATAGTATAGGAATATGACGTGTAAGACTAAAGAAGGCCAGTGTTTATTCTATCTTGAAATGATTGCTTCTTGCCGTCACTTCATTTCAATTTTCAGGTTTTTTCAGGTTACCCAAAGTAAGAACTTTGAAATCACATACATTATTTCATATCACTCAACATTGAGTTACTTTGTAACACCCTTTTAGCTGTCATGATTTGATTTCCATAGATGTGTCATAGATAAAAAGAGGGTTCTAAATCTTGGGGATATGTAATGGGGAATGGTACCAAATAAACTTCTAAACACTAGACTTTTACGGACAGTCTGCAAACTTTGAATTCAGAATTCTTACCACTGGTCACTAGAGGCACTGGCCAGACAAATACATTCCTGCATAGTTTGCATTTGATAAAATAAATCTTTAATAGCAGGGTCATTGCTCAAGGCTGTTTATAGACCTTGAGCTGAGAAGGCCACTTCTTGTCAATAGTGTGTTTATATCATCTAGAAGTGAAGAATATTTTGTCTAAACTTGTGAATTTACATACAAAAGGAACACCTCTGACTTGACCTTTTTTCAGCTTAAAGAAAAAAAAAATCTTGTTTGACTCTAGGAGTCGGCTTGAACACGCAGACCACAGTGTGATTAATGGTAGGTCTCAACATACATATTTTGAAAACATGTGCTCTCCACTTGATTCCATTTCTGAATTTAAACCACAAGGTTTCAGTGCTTTGATTCAGACTTTTTTGCAGAAACCACAGCATTTGTCTAGAGCTCTACAGGTTTAGAAAAAGAACAAAGCAAATAAATGAGAAGGGAAGTTTGGCAATAACATCCGCTGTGAGGTGATATAAACACATCCATTAGTGTGAATAGTAAGCATAGATACATGTACCATATCAAATTTCAAAATGCTGATTTTTTTTTGCATAAAACGACAACAGGGAAGAAATCAGAAGTATGATTTACTTTGCAGAAAAAAAACAAGACAGTCACTTTGAGGTAATGAGAACGCACTCAATGGTGCAGCTCAATCTAAATACTGTAGATTTCAGGAGCAGTGTGAATAGTAATATGAGAGCAGCATGAATTCCCCCCTCAAGCCATCCGCTGACTGTAGCATGAATGGATTGGAAGGAGGAGGGAGTAACCAGATGGAATACCCTTCTTGGATTGTGTGACCCCAGGAGAACTTCCATTGATCATGAGATTAGAGTGGCAATTGGAGAGTTCATGCGAGGTCATGGAGGAGTTGTCCTCACCTGGCCCTTGTACAAAGTCCAAACACTTGGCACTGCTCCTCTCATGTAGGCTAGTTCGTAGGCTGACAAAACAAGAATGTATGTGGTGACAACTGGTGTAGGTTTAGGCTCAACCAACTTGTACTATTTCTGTTCATGTGTGAAGTGTATAGAGAATGAACTATACGCAGGCATTTGCAAGAATAACTGACTGTTTTCCTCTTTATTTATTTTTTTTTTGTTGGGGGGGGGGGGGGACTCTTGAGTTTAGGCACTTATGAAAAGTGCCTCTAATTCTCAATAGACTGATATGAAAAATTCAGAACCACCTACTTCAATGCACAGGCCTATTAAAAAAAAAATTCTTGAACGAAGTACATGTAATGTACATGTAGGCCTACACATTGGGACTGTTGTAATGCTTGAAGCAATCGTCAACGCTTTGAGTCACGCAGGGACTGGGATTTACTCTTGAGCCAAATTCTGCCCACAAATCTGTTCTGTTTGGTTCCTTCTTTCACTGTTGTTGACCATGAAATGTTAATCATGAGACATGAAAAATAAGGAAAAAGTTTGTGATTCAGTGGTTTGGCAAAAGTATGTGAATCCGCATATGTTGTTACCAAAATGTTGAGCAAGCCGTTTGTTTTCTCATGTAGGCTTACATTTTGTAGCAATAAAAAAAAAGTTTTGACAGGGTGTCCAATCCCACAGCAGAGTACAAGCTGGTTGTAAATTATATTCCAGACTCATGCTCTCAGAAAATGTGCTGAAGAATTGAAGTTTGTAGTGGGAATGTAATGTACTAATTCATGTTCACAGGTGTTCCATAGCCAAGGGACTGTTTATTTGTAGAGTCCTGGGTGTCGTTTCAAACATTCCATACATCATCACGTATCCCCTCGTCATGAATACAACCACTTGAAATTAGTATTGCTTTGAATGGAGGATTGGGTCAAGTTCACTGTGTGTGAGAGTGAAATCTGAGCTCAGAACATTCAGCGCTGCACGGCATGATGTCTGAACACATTGGTGCAACATTTAGGGGATTATTTAGAAGGGGAAAAAACAGATCTAGTTTGTGCTTTTACTTGTACTTTAGCATTGAGCGAGTTGCATTCATAAGAAACAAAACCCTAACCCTAACTGTAGGCCTATTAAGAAAATTTTATGCAAAGTTATAATAAGCAATCTCATATGTGCACCTCACATTCAGCAATTTCTTTTGCCTCGACTGTTGGGTAAATATTCCTGTACATTGGGTAAGTTACTGACAAGCATCTGAAGACCCTCCAAAATTAAGGCACTTTCAGCTTTACAAACTCTTTCTAACAGTGTATAGACATTTCTAATCAAGCGTTGGTTTCTTTCCATTCAGTACGAATGTGTCTTCTGAAAGGCTTCTCTTGTAGGGTTGTGTTTGCAAAACTTCTCAGAGACTCAGAGTCTCCCGTGTCCAAAGACTCGAGCAAATTCCATTTGAATTGTAGAGAGATTCCAACACAATCAGTTCTGTTTTCTGAGAGTGGGAAGTGCCTGTATAATATAAAGTTTTAAAGTACTTGTACATGGTGTACTAGAGAATTTGGCCAAGTGGAAAATTGCTGGGCTATAATAGCCTCCTTGGAGGTCAGCAATATGGCACTCCTCAGTAACTCAGTCTCTGTACAACACATGCACTCTCACTGTGTTATTTGTAAGCCTTCATGAATTTAATGTTTGAGCTTTTATGGATAAAAATGGTTAATTGTAAGGCCAAGAAATATGAATGGGAGAACTATTAAATTGCGTTGGTTAATCTTAAATGAGCTGCGATAGTGTGTCAGTAACTTTTTGCGACATACATTGTAAATGGTCACTGTACATATATGTATGCCTACATGTACATGAGTGAAAATGGTCAAATTACAAATAGGCAGAATTTCTTAGCTATGGTAATACCAAATTCTTCCACCGAGAGAACAATTTTGTTGTTGAATACAATGTATACATATATTGCATTAGAACATGAGAATGTTTACCATCGCTTCCAGTTACTTAGGAACCACTGATAATAAACATTGCATGTGCTGTATCGATTGTTTATTATGTATGTCGTACATGTACAAAGAGCAAAGCTCTTCAAATATTTAGAATGGTTATTGACCGTTATCAGAATTAAATTGCCCAGAAATAGATCTTTATGATATGAGATACAATAGCAAGATGATATATAATGAGTTTGCATTAGAAGCATATTATCATTCAACTTAAACACACCACGTTTTACAGAGGAAGATTACATTATGAAATCACTACCTGTACAATAATGAAAGGACTTTTGTGTCCTTTCATATACCAGCAAATTTTCATGTAAACAGGGGTTGAACTATTTGTTACACATGCATATGTACACACGTGTATAAAGTACCTGTCAAAAAAGTATTTAAGTAAGTACTGTTCAAAATTGTTTAAAATGGAATAGAGAAAAGAGATCAATAGAGTCTTACAAAATAAATACAAAGAATTCAGCCTTGCAACAGCTGCCTGATACATTTTTGAACATTCAGTGATCATTCAAAGACTTCTGTTGTACCCGTATTCAAATGACAAATTTTCAAGTGCCCAGTCATTTCCAGAAATACAAATTACATGTGTGTATGAACATGCACTTGAGTCTTGCGCAGAATGCAATTCAGGGAAAGCTAAGCTTTTAACTCTTGTTAAATTGACTTTGTGGGTTTCGCCATGCATGTCTATACAATACCAAGTCAATCATGGATGGTTTGATATTGATTGGAAGCCACAATGGAAGGACAGGTCTGCAGATGTTTACTCGTCTTCGTTTAGATGGTGGTGGTGGAGAGCAGCTAAAGAACAAAGGGACTTGACTTTGACCAAAAAAATATACTAATGTACATGTACATGTAGTAGACTGTAAAATGTAAATGAGTGAACGGTACTTCAATGCAGAAAGAAGTGAGCATGATACATGTAGGTATTTAAACAATTTGTTCTATGAAGTAGTTGCAAAAAGTAATTCATTGATTGGAGGTGATAAGGGTTTTTGTTTGAAAAAAAAAATACCAGTTAGTTTTTTCAGGTGTTGTCTTACATGTAATTCAATATTATGGTAACTAATAAATAATATTTGAAAACGCATTGTTGGTAGAGAATACGACATTGTTACAGACCCCCACTAGATGGAAGTCATGATACACTTAGTGAACAATAACTTCTGATCTTTTCTTATTCAATATTTGAATAAATAGGTAAGAAATCCTGGATGAATCATTCAAATTTAGTTGGTCCATTGGGGAATATAATTTTGTTTTGATGTTATGATGTTTTGGATAAAATATGATGGAGAACTGGTAAGAATAACAGATTGGGTTTGGAGTCAAAAGGCCATCAAGTTCATTTCTGAATGTTTAATGAGTTGATTGGTTCAGGATGTGGTTGTCATCTAGGTCAGGGTGGACTAAAATTGGACCATCCATCTGTTCTCTTTCTACCAGCTGTTCAACCCAAGCACTGGTCAATAAAGGGAACCCATCGCCATGTATTACCGTTCCCTCCCCTCTTCTTGGGATATCTTCCATTAAGACTGATGGCTTCAGCATTAAGATCATTGGAAAACTGTAAAAACCATTCAGTGTCGTTATCTGTCTCTGGCTGCATCCCGCTTTCAATTGATCTGCATGGTTAGTCAGTAGGCCTGGGTATTGATCCATTCACCAGGGCTGTTTCTGAATTAGAATAATTTCAGACTTTTAGATGGATTCCTTGGTCACAAAAATGGCTTCAATTTTATTGTAGAGCTTTTTAATCAATGTATGTTTGAAGTTACATCATGTACAAAAGAAATTATTCATTTAATAACTTTTAATACCAAGAAACATATACCTTGTACTGTGTTTTTTTGGGTTTTTTTTTTACTGTGAAAATTAGATGCATATGCTTGTGGGTTTTTATATAAAATAAGATTTTAGACTTTAGTAAATGTGGTCAAATGAATATAAAAGTGGTCCTGAATCTAGACTATGCTCCATTACAGTGGGAAAAGTAACAGAAGGTATGAAAGCCAAATCCACCTCTTTAGTGTGTAATATTTAATGTAAGGTGTACCAGGACTGTACAATGAATGAATGATGCCCCAGTTATATATATGTTGTGAAAGCAGATTCTATTCAAAGCTTATAGTGCCGATTGTACAAGGAGATTATCAGTTGTAAACCGAGAGATTGAGTTGTTTGTCAATAAGTTCAACTTTTCTCTTTGTAATCTGAAATATGTCAGTCACAATTGTCACAGTACATGTATTTGTCAACCTAATTCTCTTGCCAAACATTTGGTGGGAACTGAAATACAAGCTCTTTATGACCATAAAATAAAAAGGACCCTCGAAAAGTAGTTTGCAGAATTCATGGTTCAGTAAATGGGAATTGTGTCGATGTTGAAGATGAAATTCAGGCAGAGTCGTGGGGAAATCCTGGGACATATATACATGTATATGAAGTTGTAATGATATCAGCTTGAAATATTCATACACAATAGAAAACATGACTCTTTTACAGAAATGTACACATATTTTGTCTTTGTAGAACTCAAAATGTTCTTACACCCTTAAAAAATAGAAAATAGAGGAAAACCTGAAAACTATCTCAAGACTCTTTGTAGAGATAGGCTGATTATCTGTCCTAATTTTTTCTTCTGTGTGCACATGTGCCTATGTTTATCAGTTAACCGGATACCCATATACTGACAATGTACTTTGTGCTATTGACTCCTCAAAGCACAAGAGTACACATGGATTGCATCATATAATTCCACAAATTGTTTTCCCCCTCTTTGTCCATATTTCAGTCTGCAAAATGACTATTAACCTGGCTGTATTTTTACTTCAGAATGTTATATTCAGCCTAAAGGTTAATACAAATTTTTGAAGTAAGGCTGTGATATTGGAAGTTAACATTGAATGATTCATGGACTTATTAATAGTTAAATAGTTTGTCTGTTTATCACTATATTAATGGTTCACATGATTGGTTGGAAAAATGATTAATGACTTTGTGGTTTCTTACTGTTTATTTGAAGCTCCTTGATATTGTGTATTTGGTTCCATTTCTTACACTTTAAACATGTACATGTAGATGCAAGGAACCTTCAGTGTTCAGTAAGTAGTCAAGTTGAGATAGTACAAGGAAACTGTGCTCCAATTTGTCAACCGTTTAAGGCCCCCTTTGTTTTAGCTTTCTGACATAATCACATGCATTTTATTCAGTAGCACATGAGCTTGATGAACTGGTCTTCTTCAGCCTCTGTTTCCTGCAGTTTGACCCTTTGGCACAAGCCACTAAGCCCTGGTCTTGTCATGGCAGGTCTAGTCATGTTTAGTCACCCACTGTGTGCCACCCGCAGTTATGTCACACTCTCGAGACACGTCTCCTATCGAACATGTGTCATTCCCGGACTCCGAATTGTTATCAATGGTGATGAAGTTCATTCATAGGCAAAAAGAAGGATTTTATTTCATCATTGTAAGTAATTTCCATGATCCAATTTATAGAATCGCAAGTTTATAATTTGAGCCTTTTCACAGGGAAACTGAATAAATCATCTCCTGAGGGCGAGATGGGTGTAAAACACATTGTTTGACTCAAAGTTACATGTTCATGTACATGAAACACCCTTTTTGATCTCAACAGTCAAAATGAATTGGAGTACATGTAAACATACAACATGCACATTGGCATACATGTAAAGACACTTCACATGTATAAAGAATATTATGGCTTATATGAAAGGAACAAAAAAACAACAACACACATTTCTTGTAATAGATCTGATAACACTGTATTCTTTATCAGTCACAGCTCTCAGCTACATCCAGGCATGCATGTCATCCTCATGTCATCTACTTGTCTAATCTGACTAAGCTAATACTTCCTCCCAAACATGAAGAGGATTACATTTTTGGTGTAGGCCTACCCCTAGGATCACTGAATGGTGGGAATTTATATCATTGTAAATTTTGTAGTTTGGTGTTGAAATGGTGACAATGTAAATCCAGGCAAGCATTTTCCATGTTATCGGCTGTTATTTTGTAGGATTACATGTATGTCAATATGTGACCTCATTTGGGGTAATGTTAACCTCGACAAAAGGATAAGAAATAATCATAAACAGAAGGAGAAAATTTCTACCTGTGCCAGTTTAAGTCTGTTCATTTGAATTATGCAAAAAAACCTCATATATTGTCAAGTTAATTTGAATAGTTTTTGTTGGCTTACCAAAATTATAATTCACCAGATTTATAATTCTTAATTTCTCATGAAGGCGGATTTGTACGTAACTACATATTTTTGTCGAGTTTGAACATAGTTTACCATATTCCAGAGGTATTTATTGACATTAAATTGCATTAAAGTATAGTGTTTCCCTGTCAAGCACCCTTGGATAAACTAGATTCTCAGATTCAGGAGTTGAACATTTGAATAGTGGAACTTAAAAGTGTTATTATTCTCCATCGTAGCGGCATAATTGAGCAATCGTATGTCAACACTCGTAATACCATATACACATCTAAAACCCCCAGAGGTATTATCAATAGCACAGGAATGCAGACAACACTGCATTGTAGTTTTGTACAGGACTGGCTGAGCAGCATATTCCATTTAGCTTTTGGATTAGGTTTTTTTATTCTTCATATCATGCAAAATTGGTGTTATAATAATCCACATTCCACAGAGATTATATGAGTGTGGTGTATTTAAGCATGATTTAAAAGGGAGTTTTATGGCCAATTTCCCAAAATGATGAAATATATTTAATGTGGCCAATTATCTGGAATGCTTTTTATGATAAGGTTTATGGGAGCCATTAGTGTGAGGTAATTTGCAATCAGTTACCGGGATATGATGTGGGTTAATGTCAGTTTTGAAACAATGATGGATTTTCAACAATATGCGAAATTATCACCAAATTGTAGGCCTATCGGCTATTCTCAAAGAGTATACATTATTTGAAAGTATAAGTCGTATTCTTCTTACTTCTTTGCTACAAGATACAAAACCATTCCTTAATAATTGAGTTACTGCAAATCCTCACATGAGACAAGAAGAGTTCATTTACAAGTTCAAGAAAAACAATTGGTAAGATTTTTTATTGACCAGTCAGAGGATTAGTGTCAAAAGCAGATTTTTCAAGTACTTTCTGACCTTCCTCAATCATCTGCAATTCATCTGTGCTGTCTAGTCGCCTTCCAATATAAATAGAGATGGGAGCAGGTTCCAATTCTCATCTTCATCGATATTTGCATAGCTGCCTTGTATGAGAGATGCTGACTGATGAGAGATGTGGACTGTACCATGTTCATACTTGTAAATTATTTTGTACCAAGGATGATCTGTGAGAACATTTATGTAGGAATGTTTTTGCCCTTTTTAATATTTTGAATTGAAATGAATTGAAAATATTTTATTAATATTGCACTTCGCAGCCAAAAGGCTGAATATGTACAATTCACAAGTTTTGCAATGACATGGTGTACATGTAAAACTACTTAAAGACAACAAATTCGGTAAAAATAATGTTTACATAATATGAATAGAATCGAACCAGTTCTTGTCGGCCAAATGTAATCGCTATCCTTATTTGCATACATGTAGCTGTCTGGTATGTTTACAGGTGTACCAGTACCTTGTTCATACCAGCAAATTATACTGTATCAAGGATGATAAGTGTGAATGTGTTCATGTATGGGAATGTTTGTACTAATTTCAATATGAGTAAATGTAAACCACTTCCAGTTGACCAATATATATTCTCATCTCAGTTGGCTGGTATCAAGAGAAGCTGGCTGATAAGAGATGTTACTTGCGTTGTTCATACTAGCAAATTGTACTGTACCTAGGATAGGTTTGATATGTTTGTATGTCCTTACTCATTTCACTTTGAATATAAAAGACAATCCAGTTTCTATTTGACCAATCTTAGTCTCAATCCATATTGGGATGCATCGCTGACTGATTGTCTTGTACCCTGCTATGGCAAGAGTGATTAAGTGTGAACATGATACATGTATGTCTAAATGTAATTCCACCATTTCATGATGACTCATAGAGTGAATCCAGTGTGAATGCTTCTTTTCATAAAGAGAAATCTTTATATTTGAACAAATAGGCCTACAGGAAGAAGCCCTTTATCAGATGTAAATTTATGCTTTTTGATTGTGTTGCAACTAGTGCTCAAGTGTCTAGTTGCAGGAACATGCAAAATATGAATCTTTGCTGCTTATGGTATGCACATACTGTCACATTATAAAGCAATTACTGCAGTACATGATTAAACACATGCATTAGCTTTCAGTTCATCAGTCAAGGCATTTACTGCTTACACTCATGGTCGTATATCAACATCTACCTGTGTGAGAGGCCAGAGCCATGTCGATTAAGAGCTCTGTGCACAGGAAACATTTATCATTTTCAAGATCAACGTCAATAAGAAGAGTGATGTCTCTGGCACCACTGTGGTAATTTGCCATCATTCACCCCAACTGTTTACATGAAAAGCAGTCCAGCAAACCATAAATGCCAGCCAAACTTCCTTGGAAAGTAACCATTTGTCAATGAAAATATACTTTCTATCAGATGAAAATAAATTTCTTTGAACATAGATTCTAGTACCCTGCTCCAGGAATGAGGAATAATTATGTGCAAAATAGGAAGTGTTACATTTGGAGTGGACTTTTTAACAAGTTCTTTTGATGACTCAAACTATTAAATTGTCTACTCTGGCCACTTATTTGAAAGTACACGTCCTTCTTGAAATAAACATCACACATGAAATGTGTCCTTATTTACTGCTTCATACTGACAGATGGACATGTTTACATTAGTTGGAATTGATAAGACATTTGTCATATTTGTCATTGACTTCTAATCGAAAGTAGCTTTTCCCATAAATTGGACTGTTTGCATACAAATATTTGAAGATCTTGACAGTGAAAATGTGTATACAGTTCTTCTACATATATACATGTTCTCTGCATAATTTCTGGCTTGCACATATTTTGAAACTATGTAGATCTTGCAAAGTGCCTTGTAGTATTGATATGTATGTTCAGTCTCCTGATAAGATATGTTGACAACTTTGCTAAAAGGCAGCATACATGCTTGATTTTTTTCAAACAAGCCCATAACTATTTCATTTTTCTTTTTGGAGAATCTTTTGATTTCTAAAAAAAAAACCCCAAAACCAAAACACACACACCACCCCCTCCCCCCAAAAAACCCACCAAACATATTAAACAAAAACAAGTGAAAATTATAACATAAGAAGTTCTCATCCATAGATTTTTAATGAACAAATAACTTTTTTTGACAGTTCATGTGTTATTTCATAACAAATAGTTCATTTTAATCTTCATGAAATGTTTCCTAATGAATGTACTTTATTAATTACTTGAAATATGAAACTCGAAATAATAACATGTATGAAAAAATTACTTTCTTGCTGGCTGCTATGGCTACAAGCTCAGTAAATTAATGTCCTTTGATGTTTGCTCATGGGCTAGAATGTTGGTTCTGCTGGGACATTTTGAGGATGCTTTTGAGTGGCATATGCCTCATAATCAGATGGAGAGGTTGGTAGTAGAATGGGTCTGGAGCCAGTAATATTGATCAAATACTGTCCTAAGTTTAGAGCCAGTCAGCAAACACTTATAATGAGATGAGTAAGATGGAGATTAATTGAAGAAGGTGGGAAATGAGTTTGAAGATGTGAGAAACTGGCTAAGAAACTAATTTTTCAATGTACATTTATATTTGAATTTTGAAACATGCAGAATGACAGTGAAAGAGAAAAAAATGTATTACAAGTAATTTAAACCCAGCTTTACTTTGATGCTTACATTTTATTGTAAGAATACATTTTGAAAGTTAAATAAAGGACAATTATGGAGAGTGAAAAGTGACAAAATTCTCTTTTGAGTCGAGACTTGAACTTTCACTTCCAGCAATGAAAACATTGATAAAAATGGCTTGATTTTTAAGATTGAAATTGCAAGTAAACGCTCCCTCCCAATCCATCCCACATATTGACCATGTGCATGCAGTGGAGGCTTATATGTACATGACAGTCAAGAATATCATAAGCAGCTCAACAATATCCCTTGGCTTTATTGGTAATGAACATGTATAAAATTGATTTCACAAAATGATGTGCCATAAATTACAGCTCGAGTGGAAAGGGTTACAAATTTTCAAGACTACCATCCTTACATCGTCAGATAACAATTTAGGTGCATTTGGCAGCATCCCATGTTTTCGATAATAGATATACAAGTTGTCATGCTGATATGTGATAGGTGAAGTGACATTTCCAGTTTGTGAGATGTATTATTGTAGGAGCTGTGTCTGGCATCACTTTGCAGACATAACAAACCATTCTTCATCCCTTCAGACCTGGGAGAAGAAGGATGGAGAACATCCCATAAATATACCACCAAAATGTTTGGCATATAAAGAATACCAGGCAATTATTCTGAGGGATGATATAGCTGTTAGGGTACTCTGACAATCTGAAAATGATGGAAGAAAAATAAACCTTACTTGAGGAGATAGTGTGGGCATTAATATTTAGTATTTCTTAGTTTGGAGATGAAATTTTAGCATCGCAATCATATTAGCTGGTCATTAAGTCATTTACATTTTACAATGATGTAACATCTAACGAATGTCAGAAAATCATAACTATTTTTTGTCTAGGCTTCTTAATATCCACATTATCAAGCTGACAGCTGCTCAGCTTTATATGCAGGAATGTACGTTTATGCTTTAGCTTTATTGCTCCTCATCCTGCCTGAAAATGAAAAACCCCACTTGATTCAAGTGTGATTAGAAACATGATCTGAACCAAGTACATGGTGTACACTGGTATTTCCAATAAATCATGTGATGTTTATGAATTCTGACAGTCTGCATTCTGCACGAATTCTCAAAAATGAAAGAGTAGCTCCTTCTCTATGTAATTTAATCGGTATGTCTCCCCCTGCAGTTCTTCATCCTTTGACCCTGTTATATATGATCCAAATCCATGAAATCCTCTGCTCAATATGGATTCCAATTTCCTGGTCTTTAGGTTTATTATGGTGCAGTCTTGCGATTTCATGAAGAGGCTGAAGTTACCACATCTAATATTTTTTATTATGCATGGATCATTTGAGTAATATTACACCAAATTTGACACAAGTAGATCTAGAAAATTTAATCCACTTTGTATCGTACTATCATTGTACTGGGAGTACGTGTCTTGATCATAGTTGAATAGTCACATTCCAGGGTAATGCTTGTAGGATATAAAACTGAAAAGCTGAATGAAAGCTTGACAAAATGACTTGCTGATGAAAGAATGCATGACAAAGTGCTTGTGTACTTGAAATAAATCATGCTGACATTACGCCAGGTTAGTCAAGCCTTCCTGTGGAAAGATGTAAGGACATTGATATTCTGTGGACAAGTGACTATCTCTTGACCTGCTTTTATGATAATTAGTTAGGACTGCTGAATATATACCTCGTGTCTCTGACTGACGGACCCTGTCGTCTGGTTTGCGGCATTCAGCCGGGAATAGTCGGTGCCTGATAAATCTGCATCTTATTTTCGTACCTGAACTCTGGATTACCTCTTAGACGCCCCTGGGCAAGGGATCTTTCCCACTTCCATTATTACACATCACATATTTGCCATCATTGTGTTAGGGTGGAAAATAGTAGCAGCCCCCTGTAGCCACAAATGCATCACTGCATACATGTATGTACTAGAATCGCATAGCTGATTGTAGCATATACCTTGGGATTAGTCTATAAATTAATAGTGGCAGTTGGCATAGTCTTGTGATGATGAATTAAGTTGGGATGATGGTGGATGAGTAGTTCAGGTTTGACTAATCACCCATTGTTTTACACTCAGACACATTTACCATCCTACTTACAGACAAGGAAATACACATGCTTGAGGTAAAAGCCATAGTAATATCACTTCTACTTAGAAAGCTCACAGAGCCTTTTGAAACTTAAGATTTTTAATATTTATATATAATATATTTTAAGATATGGCTATTTCAGGAATGATAACATTTCTTATGATCATTTGTAAACTGAAGTCCATTTTAGTTGGAATCTAAATGATGAATAAATATGCGAGTCAGTGAATAAATGTTTGATTGATATGTAAAAATCAACAAACATGTTCTTTTCTGCAGACTCCACTTTAAAAAATTCCTAGCATTCAACCTTTTTTTTTTTTACCAGGTCAAATCAAATCCTGGCAATAGATTGAAATCGGGACCTCATGATATATTCCTCATCATTGATGGAGGGTGAGGGAAGAACTAGATGAAAGCTTGTCATGGGGAAAGTGTTCATTAGGAGATTGTCTAGGTTCATCTGTATGGCATTGATCTCCATCAGCCTACCTCATCCTAACCTTTCTGCATCGATGCCTATATCTCCTCGCTCGCTGATTGGAGCTGATGAGAAGATGCAGGGATGGGGCATGGTAGAGGGGAGATTTGGTGTTCATCCTCTGTGTTTTGACTGGATGTAGACAACAGACCCCAGGCATGCTATATCTAGGGAAGACTACATCCTTAATTCATGATTTTGAACAGCCTCTCTTTGATGAGCCGATCAGGCTGTGATAAGGAGGGAATGAATCCCTTTCCACCGAATGTTGTACATGAGATTCTTGTCTGAAAATTCAGTTTAAAAATTTAGTTATTTTAACTCTGAATGAACCTGTTGCAATGTTTCTTTTCGAATTATGGTGAATAAAAGGGAAAATACACGAAAGCATTCATGTGGTAATCATGATTTAACATATATATAATTGAGAACAGGTGACGTCAGTATGGAGCTGCATGTATTACATGTAGAAAAAAATACATCAAATCTTGAAGAAAAAAAGTGAAACAAGGGTTGGGATAATGAAACCAATTATGCTCTGTATCCATTGGGTTTGATAGATGGCATTACACACTGTAGTTTTATCAGCAATAAATAAAGCAATAAAAGCATGGTGTCAGATTTGGAGATGTCATATTTAACTACTCGGTTGCCAATGCATGGCAAACAAAACTAAATGGATTCATGACTGTTCAACAGGCCTACAGTTATGAAAATGTAGGGAAATGCCATTGGTTGTTTTGCTTCTACTACATGTGCCCAGTCTATAATTTTGCTTCCCCTTTCTTTAAAGAAATGATTTATATAAAAATGTACTCTATATCAAACTCTATGATACTTTCACATGTTTAGTTATATCCTGAATTGCTTGCCTGTCACCATATTTAGGTTGCCCCTATATGAACATGTAAGTGCATTGGAAGTGTTTTCAGAACTGTGTTTGGTGGTTTCAAGATGATGGTTGTGATCATTTTTCAATCTGGATCAAATTGATCACTTATTTCCCGAATGGTTATCTTGTATATTGATCATCGACTTCCAGAACGATTGGTAGGTCAGCTACCCTATTACGTTCCTCTTTCCAGTGAAGCAATGATTTACTATGAAGGTTAATGAGAAGAGGCAATGGAGGAAAATGGAAGGGGAAATTGTTAGGCCAGTCAGAAGTCAATCTGGTCGTAAATTAAGAAGAAGGATGTGATTTAAGTAAGGTCCTCAGGAGAGGGATGTAGATAGAGATTATTGGTAAGGGATGAAGGAATTACTGTTGTTATTTAATATAATGATTTGATATAATAATATTCAGTCTTCAGAGTCAAATGCTAAATGTACATGTATCATGGGCATCTGAATTATCAAAGGTCCAAAAAATCCAAAATTAGTAATGGTATAAAGGTGACAAATTGCATCTTGCAGTTTATTGCGGCCAGAATTGTTTGCATATTGATTTATGAGCTGATTGGTTAGTTAAAAAAAAACCCAACAGCATAGTACCAAAATCAACAGGCTAGGAGAAATTATTTTTGTTGCAGTACCAAATGGTATTTCTTTCAATGATAAAACTCAAATGCCCAAGTGATTGAATGGAGGGTGTTGGTGATTAGCTGTTGAGAGCCAGAAGGTCATTAATCTGTGTTAAATCATGGACCTACTAGTAGGTCCATGGTTAAATGTCCTGATCAGCACCCTTTAGCTCTCAACAGAAGATATCATGTTTTGTTTTAATGTGTCACAAGGTCAACTGGAAAAGGATTTTGTGGCAGACAGGAAGGGATTCCCAATATACACAGTGAGGTAGCATAGAGCATTAGGTGCCGAAACCATTCACCTTGGAAAACAGTGGGGTATATAGCATCTGCAGATCCTATCTCTGAAATAGAAGACCATTGGAATGTGACTTCATCCAAATACATGTACATCAAGTTCGGAGCTGAAAAAATATACAGAGATGTAATAACAAAGTCCAGAATTTTACAGATATTGATCTCCCCAGAAACCGCTCATGTAAACTTTTGTTTGAATCGATAGGCTGCATACTACATGTATGTTGGGGAGGCTGGCGTATCCCTGAAGTATTTTAGACCAACTTTACAACATGGAAACATTATGAGAACTTGCAAAGATAGAGAAATCTTTGCATATCTCCAGATAAAAGGAGTGGAAAATAGTGTTCTTGATGACTGATTGGTTATCTGTTATCTTTGTACAGATAACTATTTGAAACAACGTTGAAAGGACTATGCAAAAGCCAAAGCACTTTGTTATTACATTGATGACAATTTGACAAACCAAGGAGTTGATAACTCCTTGGACAAACTACAGTGCATATCAAAAAAAGTATACCCAACTTTGGTAGCTTCTTATTAAGATATTATAACCTCTATAAGCTTGAGATGTATTTCATAGTAAAGAGCAAGTTATATTCTGTGTAATGATACCTTATTCATAACTTTGCTGCCATGGATGACTGAGCAGCAGGCTTTTCAAAAAGTATTGTCAAAATCCTCTTGTTCCAAGTTTGGGCTGCATTAGTTACTTCAGTTGGCAGACAATTGTTGAGTTATTTTCAATTGATTTTGTGCATTTAAATAGAAAAGGTGTTAAAGTCAACTCAAACTCAAGAAAGGGCATATTGCAAGCTAAATTTATATTTTATTTGCCATGATAACACAATCTTGGTTTCATCCGCATCTCTTTTTTTAAAGGTAAGCCTTTTTACTGAGTCATTCAAAATGGACAACATTTATTTGGGAAGCTATCTTTTTTCTTGGAAAGTCTACTCTCAATTACCTTAGTAATTCTCAACACACGTATCCTTCTTTTTCTTCTTTTTAGTCTTTAAGGTCAGTAAACCTTTGAGTTCATGTGCTATTCTCGAAAATTTATTTCTACCAGCGAGACTTGTTGAAATGAGAGAACATTTAGGTTTGTCAATGACTGCAAGTGATGGATAACCTAAAGGTCAAGAGGAACTTCAACTACCTTGTTTAGGTTGTAGCATTACTCTTACAAATCTTGGCATCAATCATCAGACCTATGCAGCCTAGGTCCTGTCATATTTCCTGTTCTAAATTTAATTCAATATTTCAACAACTACCCACCATTGTCACCCTCTTCCTCTATCTCTTCCACCCCATTCAAAACAAAGTGAAAACAAAGTATATGTGTGTGTGCGTGTGTGTGAGTGTGTGTGGGTGTGAGTGAGAGTGCGTGTGAGTTGTAGATGGTTGACAATGACATAGTTTTATCACAACTAATCAGAATATCTCCCCTGCATGATCTGAAACTGAAACTAAGATCATGAATTCTTGCATATTGTGACTGACATTGCTCACAGTTTGATGTACAAGGAAGTTTCATGTATTCTTAAAAACTGATGAACAGCAATGCATTTTGAGGCAAGGTATCCTCTCAATTATGTGCACTGCTAAACCTCATGTCATGTCATGTTTTTTATGGATTTTCATCTTTACATATTTATTAATGGAGGATGGAAAAAAATTGGTAGTATTATTTTTGGTGTACATGTGTATGTCTGAACTGTGAAATCTGAAAGAAATTAAATGTTCTTCATTGGTAATTTAATTGGCAACAAGCAATTATTCAATTATAAGAATACAACTTTAATAATCTGGCTTTATTTCCGCAGACATTAATGTCAGCTTACCATGTAATTTTCTGTAGCATGAGAGGCACATACATGTACTGAATCAATGCAAGATATAACACTTTACAGCCGTAATGTTAATTCAACAACAGTATACGGAAGACTTATAAGCTTACAAAAATATGTGCATGTAAATGAAGCTTTGTTACACAGGTTTATTTTAGGCCACCCCTCCAGGCAATACCATGTAAACTGCACAAATAAAATTTGATTATTCGATCCATAGCATCAAATCTGTATGTCATACCCCATTTACCACCTGTTGATTAGACAAAGGACATATTTGGTCATGCAACATGCCAAGGTATGGTCATAAAGACTGTTGAATTTCCATCTTTTATCAAGTTTTCTTACTTCAATGGGCCATTTAATTATGTGTGACTCCATTGTGTAATATCTGTTCTGTCAATAATGCTGTTTGCAGTGCTGGCAGGAGTATACACTTTGCTGTTGCATGCAGTATAAAAGTATGCTTCCAGATGAGAAAATGTATAGAATGGGAAAATATGTAGATCACAAAGCCAGATCACACTGTACAAATCCTGAACTGTGTGAAAAGGTAAAAAATTCAGGTCTTTGTCCAATCAAAAATTGCCATTAAAGACATCAGCTGCATGTAGCCTACTGTATTCTTAAAGGGAAGCTTGAGTTCTGGGAAAGGTAAAAATTAATTTTGTGTCCACTGAAAAGGACTGCTCTTCAAATGCTCTTACATTCAAAATATGACAAGAAACGGCTGAAATGTTCAGGCCGAACATTTGCGTGTAGTCCCATATACATATTTCTGTGTGCAGTGCATGTGAGTCTCAGCAGGATTGAGTCAATTTCTTATCATTTTGGTAATTCCGAAACCTTACAGCATACACCAATTCTTATGTGCTATATCATCAACCTTTCCCAATCTTTCCCAATTGCTTTGAGAGAGTTTGTTTCACAATTCAATCTCATGACCAGAACTCAACTTTATCTTTAATGTCTGTTGGCACATGTATCTTGTCCATGCATGCCTCCATGGCAAAATACAGACTAATCATTCTCTGGCACATGAAGATGCAAGACATGCAATAAGAAATCTTTCAATTGCAACATATTGTCAGAAGATTTATGTAAAATCGTGTCCACAGTCTGCATACTGTGCTGGAAATATTAGAAAGCTTTTACTAGAGAGACTCCTTCCTGTCTTTAGGACCCCTGTATGGCAGGATGCTTGTGGAGTGGTTTTCTCCTCAATGTGCCACTTTTTGAATGGGATCGTGCTGTGGTTATCAAGTACAGACAGTGTATTACAAGGCATGAGGTCAGATACTGATTTCCTGCTCTTACCTTACAACTTGAGTTCTTTCCAGGTTTTGACAGTCCCCCCCCCCCCCCCCCCCACATAATCACAGCACTGTCAGCATTCCGTTTCATTTTATAGCCCTATATGTGCAATGTGTAGTGACTTTTTTGGTAGAAGTCCGCTTGTATTGTATGAATATAAGATGACCTCTTTAACACACATGTACAAATCCGGAGGCCTACAATTCATGCTATAACTGATTTTCTTAAAAACATTGTGACAACATTCAGTTTAGATATGAGGAAGATCTCCCAAGCTGAACCAGACATTTAAAATGGAGCACAGGAGGTGCCCCCGTCAGTGCCCAGAATATATGACCACCCCCATTCTCCAATAGCATGCTTGCAGTTTGGCATGTCAGTGGCCTATGCTCCTGGATCTGCAAAATAAAATTCAGTTGAAAGAACATTTAAAAAATTGAGAAAGCTACAGATGTGTTGCATAATGCTGCTATGGGTGTTACACTTCCCAAAATGATATTTTTGCCAATGAACATAAAATGACCCAAGACACTCCTGATGATTAGCAGTGATCACACTGGAACATCAAGGACCTTTACTCTGAAAACAGGTAGTCAGGAAAACTCAATTTAGGATATATCCAATTTAGAATGACTGCTTATCGTCAGGTGATACAGTCTCATCTCAAGCAGCGCCAGTAATGTGCATTATTGGATTTTCTGTATCGTTGAATTTAATTTAGTGGGATCTTTAAGCGTGATATAATCTTGCATTATAATGAGTGGCATTTCATTGGGTTTTTAAAGGACCATCACATACTACAGATAAGATGAACTACTTGTGTATTATGTGTTGTATTTCAAATAAATAGAGAAGGAAGAAGCTGAATAAGAATTTTTAAAGGGTATACAATGCATCATCTCTCCATTCTTAAATAAAGATATAATATTAATATTTGTTGTAAAAGTGCTTGTTTCTGACATAAATTGTTAAAAGGGACTTTTCATTTTGATGAAGTGTGTGAATTACTTGTATGAAAATATTACAGCTCTTTTTAGAACATAAACAATATACACAATTTGTAGATGTTTAATTCATTTTCTTGTGAAAAAAAAAAGAAAATGCCATGTGACAAGTAATCAGATTATTAGGATGGTTGAAATTGTATTTTCATGGAAATGAGATGAGTTTGCTTGACATAAAAATACAAGCAGTATTTCATATCTCATTTTCCTTATTTCATAGACATTTCCATGTTGCCCACTCTGTACATGCATGTGTAGAGCAGCATGACAAGTCGATCATTGATGATCTGTACATCGTCTGCATTATCATGAATACATTATCATAATTGAGCACGACTCACTAACACACTACGTCTCAAATCTCTGCCCTTAATTGGTATGTGCATGTAGTAGTAATAGGAGTAGTTTCTTTTTCATTTGCCAAGACCTTCATGGAGAAGGGCATAAATTTCTTTTAGTTCCACGTAAGTACAGTGAAACCTCTCTATAAAGACCACTCAAGGGAGACAAGAAAAGTGGTATTTATGAGCAGGTGGTCTTTATGGACAGGTTCCTTTAATACACGTTTCAATGAGAAACATTTTTCAAGGGAAACCAAAATTGTGGTCTTTATAGACAGGTGGTCTTTCTATACAGGTGGTTACTAAAGCAGGCAATAAATACATTATTTTGTGGTTCAATGAGACACCTCCTCAACTTATCATTATGATCAACAATTTAAATTGTCTGTATATAATGTTATTACAATGCTGTGCCTATGAAATTCTTATTTAGTATATATTTCTCTGCCAAATGGAAGTCTTATATACAATTTCACTTTTTGCTACATGTACTGTATATACCAAATAACCATGGTCTGAGATCAGGCCAGATTGACAGACAGTTTATATTTGCGATGTAGCAGTATTTTTATTGCATTACCATTAACTTTTTTATGTAAGCCTTTTTTTTTACATGAAGGCTTTGATACAAATCTGTTCGGTTGGCATGGCAGATGTACAGTACATGTAGCAGTGAATCATTTCATATGTCATATTTCATATTTGGGATGGGATGATGCAACATATGGTAATCAATGATTTAGCTACTACCCTGGACTTGAAGTTGATGTCTTGTCTTCTTGTTTTCACTCAGGAAATGCTTGACCAACTGATTGTGATGAAGCTACCCAACATTCTGACCATCGCCAAGGAGCCACTGAGCGAGGAGGCTCTGAGAGAGGTCCAGAAGGTACTGCTTCTCATGCTGGGATGCGCTGTCCAGTGCGAACAGAAGGAACTCTTCATCGAAAGAATCAAGCTCCTGGATCTGGATGTGCAGCAGGAGATTGTCCTTCATATTCAGGAGGTATTCATCTCATTTTGAACCTTAAATGTTTGGTTACAAAACGCTTATATGTGGCCATAGTCAGTCATGAAGCCAGTACTACATCTCCTATAAAATCATAATCCTTGAAAGAAGTACATGTATTATAATGCAGTAGCATATATCGTTTGCTGAGATTTGGAAGGGCGGTAACTAATAGCACTTTCTATAGAGCAACCTCCCTTCTTGCTCTCAGCATATATGTAATGTCTCAGCTCTCTTAATTTCCATCTCAACCAATGTTTAGGTTACAACTCCAAATACTGTATTCCTTTCCATGTTTCTCATTCCTCCTTCCCTCTCTCTCTCTCCTCTTTTTTCCCCATTTTTCTCCTTTATTTTTCTCCTTTATTTTTCTCTTTCTCTCTTTTTTTTCTCTCCCTTCCTTTCTCTCCATCCATTTTGCTCGCACACTTGTGACACCAACAATTAATTTACTGGTGATGATTCCAGATGATACCAGATGAGGCTCTATAGAATCCCAAGGTAGCATCACAACATTACTTATTCTTAAACAGCATTTCTGACCCCTTGTTAACACGGTTAACACCCTTATGCTAGCAGAAAAAGGAACTTCCATGCGCTCTTTCCGCAGTGACACTTAATTCACCCATACCCTCTGAATACATTTATGAACTTATGTATCAAACATCCCCTGTACGTCCATGGCCGAAGGGTGAATCCTGGCAGCTGGGTAACACAGCACATCACATCCGTGGAATACTGGGGCAAGGCTGGAGAAACACATGCTGTTGGAACCGAATTATTTGTCACTCAGGAGAGGAAATTGGCTCAAGCATGCTGCTGGAAAAGGGTGGAGGAAAGGACAGATTTTCAGTCAGTGTGGGGTTATGACAAATCACATGATGTGGCTGCATTTATCCCCTTATGGAAAATTAATCCTGAGATTTTCACTTACATGTATGTACACATTAATGTTTGTGTACGAGTTGGCAAGCGTTGATCATATTTTATTTCCTCATTTGCATTTGCCACTTTGCACCTTGAAGTGGGTCAAGCATTCAGTTGAGTCTAAGCTAGAGCAAGCACATACCGGGTAGTCTCATTGCCTTAAATATTGACAGTTTGTATTCCTTAAACTGGTTGACAAAGTAATCACATTTCATTTAGCCACACAATTTCTTTCACTTTCAACCAATCACGACCAAATAGAGATTTTTTTTTTCCAAACTGTAGAAGATATATTAGGACTCCCGTTCAATGCAAATGAGTTGTACTCTAAATGCTAATATCCAAACCCCCTCAAGGATCCTTATGAATGCACAAATACAGGTAAACATATGCAACTAGGTTTTACCAAGCTTGTTTGGTCTTTTGTAAGGAAATGATGCAGACTTATTTGCAATTAAAGCAAATAATTCATATTACAGGGAAGGTGGAGTGGTACATGTATCTATGGAAAGCACTAAAATGTAAAACAGGAAATACATTGCAAATGGAATGGCGTTGGTCTCCTTTGGTACCAGCCCTGAAAAGCTCAAGCCATAGCTGTTCTTTAAATTAAAGTGTCTGAATGTAAAAAACATCATATGATTCCATATTTTTTTTCTATGTTCTTGCTTCCTCTCCTCAACTTAGTAGTTCCTAGGAATCTCTTCAATACAGTTAAAAAAAATTCTTTCCTTTGTTGCACTTGTGTTTTTCGTCTCCTGCAGAGACATGTCAAAATAATGATAATATAAAGTTACCCATCAAAATCTTAAATTAATTTGTGGCTAAGTCAGTTTTGTAAGGAATACTTCTTAATTCATTATGTTACTTTCAGGCTGTGAAGATTTTTCTCCCGATTGTGAAAATGTTTATTGCGAAGACTTGGTTTTTTTTTTTTTCATGTCTCTTATTTATTGAAAGCAAAAATTCGAACAATTTTGATATGAAGAAGACTATCAAAAAAAGGAAAATGTCGTAAGCCTCATTGGCGGATCCAAGGGGGGGGGGGGCACTTCCGTTTTTTGCTTGTCAGGGAATTATGGAGGGAAACTGGACCCCCATAACCCCCTACTGAGCGACTTTTCGAGAAGCTGGCGAGACCAAAAAAATACGGGTCTACCTTTTGACAAACTTTCATTTTTGTGCCCCCTCTTTTACTCAATCCTGGATCTGCCCCTAGTTAGCCTAGAAGCCAGTCTGTAAGATTAGGTGATAAGATATTTAGCTTTTTAATAATTAGTATTATTTAGGCCAATGGATGTTCAAGGAAGCTTAAAGTATATCACACGTTTTTTCCACCACCCTTATCAAGTACAATTTTCCGTTAAAGTAAAATTATTCCCCTCAGAATCAGCATCGCCATGGCGATATCTCCCTGTCTTCCCAGGTCCCACCTCTCAGTCTCCATCTCCCAGGAATGTTGACTCTGTTGGAAGAGTAAGCCATTTATTCCCACGGATGACGATGGGTTCCATGTCTGTGATATATTATGCATGACATGACACCATTTTATGATGGTCGAGAGAAGAGGGAGCGTGATCAATGAGGGTTGATGAACAGGATTAGATTTCAGCACCTGCAATTAGGGGAGAGGAAGAACGATGAATACGGTCATTACTCAAATTTATGCAGTGTTCTATGTCCAGTGCGGATTAGATGCAACCATTTTAAGTGCAATGAATTTAGTGTATCACTATGAATGATGATATACATTACATTAAGCCAGCATAATTTACACAGAAAATCTATAATATGTGAATAAAATTTAAAAGTAATCTACCTGTGCCAATTATCAACTCTTATACTGTAAACATTTTCTTCTAGCTTGTTAACAATTCACTTTGATTTTGTCGTTCTTGTAGGTGACGGACAATTCCGAGAATGTGTTCAGTCTGGAGCTCGGTGAGCTGAGTGATCTTGACCAGGCACAGAAGGAGATAGTCTCTAAGAACATGATCAACCATCTACGCAGACTGGCATCAGAGAGAGATGACTACTCAGAGGTAAGATTGCTGGCAGAAGCTGATTACTTGACCACATCAAACAGGTTGCTGTATACCCAAGTATTGGCTCAAGGCAACCATGCTGTTCAGTATGGCAAATAGTTCGATCACAGCTATGCAAATTTTTGCCCATGCTAAGCAAAAGTAGTAGAGATTTTTAATTGTAGATGAATCCTGGCTTAAATTATGATTGTAGCTTTGTAGAGATCATACCTTTTTCCCCCCTGAAATGTCAGTTTTGCTGCAGGGCTAAATTAAAGCTAAGACCTTAATATGATTCATGAACTGCAACATGTAAAGTTCTGATAGAGATTCCATCTCCAAGTAGGAAAGTCCTTTTGAAAGACATGGTGCACCCTGTCAGACTCACTTTTAACACATATCTTTTTGTAAATACTCTGGCTCGTTGCCTTTCATGCATATATGGTCTGTCTGTTTTATTTAGGTGTAAATCTCCCATGTGAAGTAGGGATAGATCTAATTCCCAATTTACCAACATAAATCAAAGCAGTCGTCAAATAGCGCCTTTCCTGGTGGTAATCCCAGCACATGCTCTATTTTAGGATGAGCGAGTATGCTGTGCAAGTAAGCTGATACGCCCCGCACAGTGACTAAAGCTTCCGCTCTTACCCCCTTCTCTCCAAAAGATGAAGGGACATTACCTCCCATGACATATCATTAGGCCTGGGAATAATATTCAAATCTTCAAATTATTCGAATAGCTTACCGCCGATCGGTAATCGAATACCACTATTCTTACTATTCAAATATTCGTCCAATGACGAATAGTGATTTGGACATTTCGAATACCTAAAGCATCATGACAAAAATGATCCTTACAACATCAGAAAATACTACGTAACTGATGATAAGTACATAAAAGGCGTAAAGAGACATTTTACTTGCTAAAATAATTCAACAGAGGTCCAAAATATGCCATGAAAAATTTAAAAAAAAAACATGAAAGTAAAAGAGTTATGGTCGTTTCCATGCAATCTGTTTTTTGCACTGACTGTTTCAAAATATATAGGTTTTTTAATTTCACACTTAACAAGGTCTGCTCATGAGCTTTGTGAGTGTTCACACATAAGCGTTTTCTGCTACATCAATTTAATATTGCAAGAAATGTTTTTACCTCTTTATAAATACACTTCTTGGCTATCTGATAATGAAAAAAAGTAATGTACCATAGAATTTCTATTAATGTGAACATGGCTAAGAAGTCTTCAGTCCCATGTATGATTCATGGCGTCTTTGTATGTCAGCTGGATCAGAAGAGAATTGCCTTTCCTGTGGGACAGGATTCTCATAGCTACTGTGAAGCATCATTTCCTAATTGGCGATGGCACAGTTCAAGGATGTCTCGCAGAAGCCAGAGACTCGGCTTGGGCTCTAAAGCTCCTGGCTGCCCGCTGGACATTGATGCTTTTGATGAGAAAGGGTATTAACTGCTTTCTAACGAACACCCTGGTTAATGAGAGGGTGCCTCAACAATTTATACCTCGTGAGCTGTATTTACTGGACAGACAATGCGTGTCTCATTAATCAGTCTCCTCTCTTCTCCTGTACTCTGATTTAAGTGATTTTGTAGAAATTATTTTCCTTGAAACGGTTCTAATTTAGGGCTGAAATCTAGTCATCTGTAATGTGATATGATTTGTGCTAGAGAGGGACACTCAGATTTAAAGGTACTTCATCCCTTTTGCAGACTTAAACAAAAAACTTTGCACAAGTTTATTAGACACTGCCTATGAAATTTCAAGGTCTTAGGTTCTATAACTCAGTTGTAAAAAAATGAAAATCTTGCTTTTGTCGCAGAGTGAGCTATTCAGAAATCAACGGAAGTATTAGTAATGATCAAAAAATAATTTTAGAAATTACTAAATTTTTTTTTTTTGGTCAAAAATAATTTTTTTGTAATTTATCGCATTCTCACTCAACTTCAAAATCTATGACTGCAAAAGGGATGAGTATATGTTTAATAATAGTTCTTCAATTGAAATTCAACATTTCAAAAAGCATGCACACATTTTGTAAGGAGACAGATGTAATAATGCCTATAATAAATGTCTATCAGAATGGATTATCTAGTAACATCAGTGTATATGAACTACATAGCCAGATATAGCTGTAGGATAAAATTGCAAAGACACACACACAAAAAAAGAAAAGAAATTGGTTTAAAAAGCCAGTATACAATGCAGTTTTCAGAGATTTGTGAAACTGAGAGTAAAAAATGAATAGAGATCAAATTCAAGTTTGCAAACAAGGTCTTTGATACTAGAAAATGTGTGAGAATACACAGAATATCGTGGAGATGTTGAAGCAAAAACATTATATGCTCCACATTTTTGTTAATTTCAAACAATCCTATGCATCCTTTCTCCAATCCGATGAGTCAGTAATTACATTTGAAATGTTGTCTGAGGTTTAAGCTCAAGAGTTTTCCTACAGGATCGCTGTGACCGCATCAGATGGCTTCTCTCCCCTCATCCAGGAAATATGTCACAGGAATAATCTAATATCCGTTTCAGTATCCACTTTCAAAAGCACGTAAATAGCCCCATTGCCTCAGGAGAAACTGTAGTAGAATGTGCTGTTCTTCAGACAATATACATGAAAGTTGTTTGTAGGTTTTGTGTTAAAAATGTTGCGTTATGTATATCATGATCGCATGTTTGTTGGAAAGTTGTCTCCAAGCCTAATTGTAAGGACAACCTCCATGACCACTTAACCGCTTCTTACAATAGAAGTTTGAAAATGTATTTTGCTAATCTGCTCATCTGAGTCTATTTTACAGTGACCTGTATTTTTGACCTTCCTGCGTAATATGTTTGGGGTCCTTTTAGCATGAAATTATATTGGGGGAGTAGGACATGTGGCCGACATGGAATTTAAAGGGAAATCCAACCTTAATGACAAGTTGCTCTGAAAGAAAGAGGAAAAATCAGAGAAGCATATGGTGAAAGTTTGAACGAAATCGGACAAGCAATAAGAAAGTTATGAATTTTTGAAAGTTGTAATCACTATACATATGGGAATTTCAAATTGGCCGAATAGGTAATGTCACTGTGATGTAGTTGCGGTCAACTCCCCCGTTCTCTCCAACACACAAAATGACTAAAATGTTACTTTTTTCAAAATGTATTACTCAGTAGGATCTTTTTCTTTCATGAGGACCTATAACAATATGCTATCTCCTATATATTTTAAGTAATGCCCCGAGGGTAAAGGTGCTTCGGAAAAACCACAAATTAATGATATTTTTGTGTACGACAAACGGGAGAGTTGTCCACAAGTATGTCACAATCGACTCACCTAATTGCCAATTTGAGATTCGCATAGATGTAGTGATCTCATTTTTCAAACATCCACAACTTTCTTATACCTTGTCCGATTTCTTTTAAACTTTCACAATCCTGTTTTTCTTATTTTTCTGCTTCCACACTAATCATCTTATTACCAAGGTTGGATTGCCCTTTAAGTTAGATTTCCATGGTATCAGTAATATTCTCATTAGACATACATGTAGCTTACTTCAAGAGAATGAAAGTAGATCTGCAGTATTATGACCAAATGATTGAGTTTACCAGGACCCTGTTTAATAAGGAGCTGCAATTGATCTGCTATCTGTCTTCTCTTACAAACCTACTCTGAAGGACTTTGGTAGTTTCGGATGGTGACATCACAGGTTGGTCGGTCCCTAGATGTAATTTTTAAAGATTTGATTGAGACACGTGTGTAAAAGCCAAATGTACACATACACTGAATCGATTGCAAGCAGTTTCAAAGTTACAATCTCCTATTTCTTATATTAGGATGATTGATATTGATTGGAGACTTTGTGATCAAGCAGAATGGGGCCCAGGCTGTAAATCACTCACAGGCTACTCAGGTCAACACCAGTGACTAAATGGCCACTATCAGACAGCCAAGTTTGTATTATAAAATTGGGTGCATCGTTTGAACACTCTATAGGTAGACTGCTGCTTTTAATTGCAAAGAGTTTGTGTATACAGGAAGGATAAACCTGATACTTATTTACTGCAATAAATCATATATACCTACCTATTATGCCTGTAGTCTTGACTACGGGACCCCTTCGAGAATTTAACACACATGCGTCACAATATTGTGCGCACCCCCCGTAATCCTATTGTCCCCTTCGCCACTCACGCGCGTCAACACGCTACGGCCATCTTCCTCTTTCTTGCTCGCCCCCGACGAGTTAGGACGTATTGTCACAGCGCTCCTGAAATCAGGTCGTATAGTATCTTTTTGGTGCGCTTTTTCACATAGTTAAAGCACTTTTAGATACCTATATTCGTTTAGATTATAGTACTTTGTGTTTTATTAGTCACTCTTGCCGATTGCAAGGGATTTTTTGATTCCCTTTCTTGGCATTTATTTTTCTCTTTCACGGTCAGCCCCACGTAGATATTTCTGTGTTTGCGGGTGTTTCCGTTTGTCACCGAGCCTTCGGGTTCGGTGTTTGTTCTTACGGTTTTTAGGCTGTGAAAATTTCTTTAGTGCGTATCTCCCAAATAAACTTTAGTTTTATTTACTGCATGCAGTTGAAGTTTTTCTTATTTTGAAAAGTATACTTTATTGTCTGTTTTATTGCAGTGGTATGAATTCGGAAGAAGAAGCAGCTGGGTCAAGGAGACCTGCTTCTTCCGAAGAGTTGTCTAGCAAGACGACTCGGCCTTCCAGAACTTCCCCGAGTACAGCGGTACGCGGGGGAGGGAGGAGGGCTAAAGGTAAGTTGCCTAGTGGTGTTCCCTTGCAGAGTTTGCCAGTTTCGGAGCTTGCGGCTTCGGGACGGGTGGCGTTAACTGAATCGGGATTGTCAACTCCGAAGCCTGTGGTTTCGGGGTGGGTGACGTCAGATTCTAGTGGTTTGGATATCTCGAATCCAATCCCCCGGTCGCTGAGACCAGAGGGGGGGGGGGGGCTGTTGTTTCCCGTACGGTAGCGTTCACTCGCTCTGATCCGTTAGGGGAGACGCGCCCCACTACTGCAGGGCAACCCACGGGCTTAGTCCATGTTGGTCTGGGTTCTCAAACCCTAGCCCCCGGCAAACGCCATATGGGGGAACGAGTACTTTCTGGGCTGTCTTAGTTGCCAGCTAATGGGAATGCTCGAGCTAACAATGTTGGTCTGGGTTCACAAACCCTAGCCCCCGGCAAACGCCATATGGGGGAACGAGTACTTTCTGGGCTGTCTCAGTTGCCAGCTGATGGGAATGCTCGAGCTAACAATTATGGACGCTCTTCGGAGCAACAGGTGTTTTCACCTGAGTGCGTGACTACTAGTGCTCCCCTATTGCCGCTTTCGAGCGGTCCAATAGTGGGTTCACATGCCTTTAGTAGTCATCGGGCACATACCGAGTCATCTCGGTCTGCCCACGCACTTGGGAGCTTTTAGCTCCCAACCCATGGCTACTGCATCCTCTTGCTTAGCCAATATGGGTGATTTGGGCGATTCTCTAGGCTTACGCCATGAGCGCTCCAATCCCTTTTTGGGAAGTGAACGTCCCTCCGCGGAGGGATCGGGTCGTGTTTCCGAAGTGGCTTCGGAGATCCGAATGAATCCGATTAAGCGTTCTAACAAAAGGGTTTCGGCTACGACTTTTTCTTGGCTGGCTCGCCAAGAAAAAGGCCAAGAAGAAGGCAAAAAGTGGCAAGGCTTTGCCGGCCTCTTGCCCGTCTGGCCTGGCTAACCCAGCTAGCTCCTCTCAAGCTGACATGTTCAGCATGATGCGGGCTTTTGCTCAGAATCAGGGTTGGTCCTTTGTACCGGCTACTTCAACCCTGACTTCTGTCCCTAGTCAGGGGTCTGACTTTGAGACTAATCAACCTTTTGTGTTTGATTCCTCTTTGTCTGAGACTGATTCGCATGTGCCTCCTACTCCCGCGGCCCTTGGGGCTCCGCCGGGCGAGGAGACTGTTGGTGAGCCATGCGGGGACCCGCCTGCGGAGGCCTTTGTTAACGTTCCTTTGTCTCATTCCACTCGGGTGGAACCAGATTTGGATGCGTCCTCTCAAGCTTCGGTTCCCGAATCGCTTGGGCAGGCGGAGTCTCAATCGCTCAATCTCTGTGGAGTGGAAGCGATTGTTTTCTTGTCCAAATATCGCCCTGAAGTTCAGTCAACCCGCGCGCAGGGTTCGACTTCGCGTTGGTTTAAGCAGCGGGATTTCTGCTGAGTCTGGGCGCCTTGGCGTCCGGCCCATGGCTGTTGCATCTCCTTGCTCGGCCGATATGGGTAATTGGTGCGCGTCTTTGGGTTCAATACCCTCAGCGCACTTCTCCCATAAAGGGAGGTGAGCGTCCCTCAGTGGAGGGTTCGGTTCGTGTTCCCGAAGGGCTTCGGGGATCCGAACGAAACCGGATAAACGCTCTGAAAAGCGGGTTTCGACTTAGGCTCTTTTTGGGCCAATCAGAAGCCTAGGGAAGGGGCTAAAAGAGGCAAGGCTTTGTCTGCCTCTTGCCCATCGGGTTTAGCTAACCCTTCGGTCTCTCAAGCTGAGATGTTCAGTGTGAGATGGGCTTTGCCCAGACTCAGGGTTGGTTCCTTGTACCAGGATTCACATCCCCTGCTCTTGTCCCTTTTTTGGGTCGGACATCGAGACTAATTAGCCTTTTTATGGTTTATTCTTCTTTGTCTGTGATGAGATCACATGAGCCTCCTAGTCTCGCAGCCTCGGGGCTCCGTCGGGTGAGGAGGCTTAGGGCGGTTCATGCGTGAATCCGACCGTTTCGGCCTTTGTTCGTGATTCTTTGTCACGATCTTTTCAGGCGGATCCAGTTTTGGAAGCGGCCTCTCTAGCTTCGGTCTCCGAATCGCTGGGGCAGGCAGAGCCTTAGTTGCTCTCCCTTTGTGGGGTAGAAGCGATTGCTTTGTTCTAAACTTTCCCTGACTTTTAGTCAACCCGCGCGCAGGGTTCGACTTTGCTTGGGTTCAGGCAGCGGGCGGACGAGACGGTTTCTTCATAGATCTGTCCGCCCCGCTCCCCGGAGGTGCTATAGGAACTTGGACACCTCACAGGCTGTCCTTTTTCCCTTTCTCCGATTTTTGTTATTCCCAGGCGCTCGGGAAAACTTCGTTTGATACTGAACCTAAAGAGGATAAACAAATTTATTCCTCCGGTTCATTTTTGTATGGAGACTCTTGCCTCCATTCTTCCGTTGATCAAAAGGGAAGATTACGCGGTCTCGATAGATCTTAAGGACGCGTACTTTCACATTCCCATTCATCGCGCATCTCGCGATCTTCTGGGGTTCTCCTTCCTCTCGGAGACTTACCGGTTTCGGGCTCTTCCCTTCGGGCTGCGCCCGGCCCCTCGGGTTTTTACTCAAGTTGTAGCGGTGCTAGCGGCCTTTCTGAGGCGTCGCGGCCTGCGGTTGTTCTGTTACCTGGACGATTGGCTTCTCCTTGCGGAGTCGCGCGATCGTTTGTTGGACGAGACTCGTGGCTAGTCTCTCTTACTCAAGACTTAGGTTTCCTAATAAATTGGGAAAAGTCAGAGTTAGTCCCCACTCGCAGCCCAGTTTTTCTGGGGGCGGTGTTAGACATAAGGAATCAGTTAGCTCGGCCCAGTCGAGACAGGATTCTCACCATTGTCTCTGCGGCTCGCAAGCTCTTGCTGGCCAGAAGAGTCTCGGCCAGACAGTGGCTTCAGTTTCTAGGTTATCTAGCCAGTCTAGTCGATGTTTTAGAGGACTGCCGGCTCCTCATGAGACCCTTTCAGAGACATCTCCTCAGGTTCTTAAAGCCGGGAAAAGACTCTCTTTTGGTCTGGATTCCAGTACCAGTAAAGATCAAGTCTCTTCTCGCTTGTTGGACGAGCGAGGTGTTTCTCGCGCGAGGCAGGTCCTTCTCTGCCCCTCTTCCGTCGATATCGGTTTCGACGGACGCCTCTCGGTTGGGGTGGGGAGGACACTGCAACGGCAGCACGGTTGCGGGGGATTGGTCTCATCTTGGGACTCTTCCTCATATCAATGTCCTGGAGTTTATGGCAGTTCTGTTGACCTTGCTCCATTTCAGAAGTCGACTTCTCAGTCGTTCGGTTCTGATTCTCACGGACAATGTTACTGTGGCGGCATATATCAATCGGCAGGGAGGCACTCGTTCGGTTGCCCTGAATGCCCTAGCAGCTCAGCTGTGGAGGTGGTGTCGTCGCATGGCAATCACACCCGTGGCCTCTTTCATCCCCGGTCGGGAAAACCTCTTTGCGGATTTTCTGTCCCGGGGCAGGTATCTTCCATCGGAATGGATGCTCCATCCGGAAGTATTTTGCCGCTTTCGCAGTTGCCTAGGTCCACTGGAAGTGGATCTATTTGCGTCGGTGCTAAATCACCAGCTGCCGAAGTATTGCTCCCGTGTTCGCGATCAGGGAGCATGGGCTCTCGATGCTTTCTCCCTCAGCTGGGAGAACCTTCAGGGATTCGCCTTTCCTCCCTTCCAACTGATTCCGCGTGTCTTGCGGAAAATCAGGGAAGATCGGGCGAGGGTGCTTGTAATAGCTCCCTTTTGGCCCAGGAGGAATTGGTTTCCGGAACTTATGAGCCTTCTAAGGGCTCAACCGTTAGTTCTCCCGTTAAGAGCGGATCTGGTGTTACAGCCCCTATTGGGGATTCTTCACCACAATCCGGAGTCTCTTCATTTGACTGCTTGGCCCCTGTCAGGGAATCTGCAAGACAGTCGGGTCTCTCTGATAGAGCCGCGGACTTTTTAATGTCCAGTCGTAGGGTTTCTACTAGGGAAATTTACAATTCCCGTCTCTCGGTCTTTTTCCTTTGGTGCAAAGAGAGAAATCAAACCCCTTCTAAGGCTCCTATTGGTTCAATTGCGGATTTCTTAATCTCGTTATTTGACAAAGGGAGGTCTATTTCTACTATCCGAGGCTACCGTTCGGCGATCGGGGCCATTCATTCGGGTTTTTCGGATGGTTCGGGGATTTCCAATTCCCCGCTACTAAGTGGTTTGATTCGTTCGTTCTTTCTGAAACGACCTTCGTTTTCTAAGTTAGTGCCGTCTTGGAGTCTGCCTAAGGTCCTGGAGGCCTTGGCGAAACCTCCTTTTGAACCGTTAGGTGAAGCTTCGCTTCATCATCTTACGGTTAAGACGCTCTTTTTGGTAGCTATTGCCTCTGGGCAGAGGCGCAGTACTCTTCATGCTCTCTGTCTTACTCCTGGTCATGTTCGCTGGGAGAGAAAAGGTGTTAGGTTGATTCCTAGGGCTTCTTTCGTTGCCAAGAATCAGACAGCTACCTCCGGTCCTGTTGAGATTTTTCTTTGTCCGCTTTCTGACTTTTCTTCGGTGCGTGAGGACAAAGTTTGGTGTCCTGTTAGGGCTCTCAAATGGTATATTGATAAGACTAAGTCTTATCGTAAGGATGATCAGTTGTTCTTGATCACTAGAGAGCCTTTTTCTCCTGCCTCTCTTGATTCCATTTCTAGATGGATCGTTGAAGCTATTAGGGCCGCTGGCACAGAGGCTCTTTTATCCGACAGTAAGCTTCGTGCTCATGATACTCGTAGTGTCAGCACTTCTTGGGCTCTGTTTCAAGGTGTGGCGCTTGTTGATATTTTGAAGGCTGCTTATTGGCGTTCGCCCAATTCCTTCATTTCTTGCTACCTTAGGGATATTCCCGCAGGTGAAGCTTTGTTTGCGTCAGCCACCTTGAAGGCCGCTGTGTCTTCTTTGTAGTCTTTGGTGTAATCCTATTTCCTTCCGCTCGAAACATGCCTCCCGGTCTTTGAGTTGGCGCTGGTCTGGCATAATAGGTAGGTATATATGATTTATTGCAGTAAATTTGTAAAATCAGCACTGATTTTCTTATTTACTATATAAATCTATATACCTACCTATGACCCTCCCTCCTTCCCCGCTCCTTGCAAGCAACATGTTTCTACTTGGGATTGCTCGCAAAAGAGGAAGATGGCCGTAGCGTGTTGACGCGCGTGAGTGGCGAAGGGGACAATAGGATTACGGGGGGTGCGCACAATATTGTGACGCATGTGTGTTAAATTCTCGAAGGGGTCCCGTAGTCAAGACTACAGGCATAATAGGTAGGTATATAGATTTATATAGTAAATAAGAAAATCAGTGCTGATTTTACAAATTTGTCAGAGAACTCATAAATCTAGCCAAGAAGGAAGCATGCCCTTTACATTCAGATAGACCTAAAAAGCTTGGCTGCTGGATTTTATCTGTTCACAGTGATTGAACGGTTGCTGATAAATGGTTCCAAGCAGACAGAAAATAAATAACAGAAAATTTAAGGGTTTTTTTTGTTTTTGTGTCAAATCCTTCAGTTGTACAGAGAGAAAAAAATATTTTATGTTATTTTATACAAAGCAGGTTTATTATTGATGGTAAGAATACATTTCATTTCAAATTGCCAGAACAACTCAAAATCATAGGAACCTATGACACCTTCATCAGTACCTTGAAAACATATTTTTTTACCACTTATGAGTAGTCAGAAACACGAACCCAGTGCATTTTTCCTTTTCTTGTACGCACTTCTCGTTTTCTATTCTTAAAGTGCATAGAGAATGCAATTTTGCCTATGTGTTATGCGCCATATATAATGTTTAATTAGTATTATTATAATAATAATAATAATAATAAACAAGCATTTGTCAAGCGCCATCAATGTAGTAAACTATTCCGAGGCGCTGTATATTATTACCCCGGTCATTGGATTCTGGCACGCCCGCACACAGTGTATGTACATTCTCCACTCCCTGGGGAGCATTCCAGTCAGTCGCCTGTTAAGCGCACACATGCTAAGCAAAGGACATTACCATTCGCCATCCTACCGGGTACCCATTTAACACCTGGGTGGAGAGTGGCAAATGTAGATTAACGTCTTGCCAAAGGACGCTAGTGCTGCGGTGGGATTCGAACCCCATACCTCATGGTTCACAGTCCGGGGACTTATCCACTGATCCACAACACCTCTACATTATTATTATTATGAAATTCTTTTTTTTTTGGTGCTTTCCACCTTCTAATCTAAAGTGATTTTTTTCACAATTAAGGTACAGAAATCAATAGTACATGTAGGTTGTACTTCATAGGAATTTTCTGGAAACATTGTGCTGAACTTGTATTAGTCTGTCAAGTCGCAATATGCATAACTATATTCTCCATGCTATTTATTATAGATGCCACTTGCCAAATCAAAGTAGCATGTCATTCTATTTGCACATATGCAGTGATACAGAGACACAATATACTATTTACCTGTCTTTAAGAGGAATATTGTCTATTCAAACATTCCTGATCCCCTTTCTTGTAGTTTGGTTTTGTTTACATTTGCTTTTAAAATGTAATATTGGAAAACCAGGGTTTCTTTTCCTAATATGTCTTGCATCAGAATAAACACTATTACTGTATAGGTAACTAGCTAGCGTCAAGTATGCATCATTTTTATTTTGTTATCATTTATTTGTATCTCTATTCAAAGATCAAGAAAACTCATCTAGAAAGTACATTCCCATAAGTCAATTATGACTATCTGGAACCCATCAGCTGTCAGAAAAAATATTCTTTTTGTGGCATTTCTTGCCAGCAGGGGCCAGAGCACAAATCCATAATGTCCATTTAAATTGTATTGAGTGAGGCAGGTGGTCTTTCATCTGGAATATGTTGTAAATCTGTGAATCTACTACTGGATTTTTTTTCTATAATCAGTCATGGAGGAAAACTCCTGTCAGTTATTAGCTTGATTTTGTTTGAAAACGGCATTATTAAAAAATGAAATGAACAAAAAAATTGACAGTGCCCCAAGATGTTGATTAAATGTCTTTTGATAAGCCTTTGGGAGAATAAGCCTGAAAAACCCAATGCAATTGTAATTTCAGTCATCTTGTCAATTGTGAAGTATCATATACATTAATCTGTCATTGGATGATGACATATTTGCTGGAAGGCAGAGATGTTACTCTGAGAAAAGAATATCTGTTATTATAGCCTTATACTAATTGAAGTACTCTAAATGAATGCTTGTCTGTGAGGAAAAAAAGTGGGGCTTTCAAGAATAGATCCTAATATCTTTGTCCTCATTATTATTAGTCATTCCAAACCTTTCATTGATTGCTTGTACAGCTATTTCAAAATACAACGTGGTAATTGTAATTGTGATATAAGAGGAGAATCAATACAATTTCACACATTGATGTCCCTATTCAGATTGCTGACTCATAGAGGGGAGGGGCAAGGTTTTTCCAAAGAACCCCTTCTCTGTATCTCTGTCGCCATAACAATCATAAGTCATCATAATATTTATTTGATTACTCAATGCTATCTACTTTGAGTCCGAATTAGGAGGTAGTAAGTGAAACAATATCGTTTGAAAGAAAACATGTATGTTGCAGACATATCTGTTGCCATAACAATCAACAGTCATCACAGTTTCTATTAAAGTACTCAAGTCTCTGTCCATGTTCCAAATCAAGTTAAAATATTGCTTAAGGGGGGGGGGGGGGGGGGGGGGAATGTTAATATTTTTCAAAGGAACAACATTTACTGTTATCTCTGTTGTCAGAACTATCAACAATCATCAGGCTACCTTTGTAAAACTGAGATCCCAATGATCCAATCATGTTTCCCCAAAGGAGCATTGACCTTTATGCCACTCAACTTGTGTTTTATTTGACATACATGTATTTCTGGAGGACTTCACATGGCATGTGAAACTATAAAGAAATATGCATTAGCAGCCATGTACAAACAAAACCTGGCAAGGCCATGAACTGCAAATCTTGCATCCGGAAATATTGTTACAACCCTGTCTTCACACTTGGCAAGATTTTCACTCCTTAATGAAATTCCTGGAGAATGACGGGTGTCAAAGGTCAGGTTACGGAGGCCGATCATGTGGTTTAGCCTTACATGATTCACAAATTTCTTCCCTTCTGAGTCAAGCATGTTCATGTGGTTTTGATTTCAAACCAAGAGGGTGACAATGATGCCTGTTGTTGCTACTAATATTCCTCAAATGTTTCATCCAAAGATCCCAGAGGGATAGTAATTGGGTGCAGACTGTACGGGTAAAGGGCCAACAAGCTTTAAAAACAAAAAAACAAAGAAGAAAGAAAGAAAGAGAAAGTAATAGTAATAACGATAGGACATGTGGCCAATGTATGTTTGTAGTTGATTTTATAGTATAAATATTCTATTGTTTTGGTTGTTTGGCATGACAGATGTGCTAATACAAGGTTCAGGGGCCTGATACATGGTACCTGATAATTAACAACAAAGTCACCAACAATCGACAAAAAGCATAATTGCTTTGAAAGAAATACAGAATCTCGGGAGAAAGGCCCCTTTAAATAATGAGAGCATGTACATCAGGCATTATGGATATTATTTTAATGAATATCTACATGTATATAGTGCCTAATATACATGCTCTCATGTGAAGCTAGAAACAAAAAGGAACATAATGTGAGGCATTAATCTTCTTGGTCATTGTTAATGTCATTAATCACCCTGTTAATCTTCATCAGTAGGTTCATAGCAAGTAATCATGGTTAAGTATGTACTTAGGTGTAGTTCTGAGAAAGGGATTACCAACTTCCTTGTATAAAACACACAAACATTACCTCACATTGGAAAGGAAGTATACTCTTTAGTCTAAAGTGTTTACAATATTGATGCCAATGTTTGCAATTTCAATTTTCTTAGTTTTCTTACAGATGCTTTGCTATTAGGAACTGTATTGTAGTCTTAGTGTAGATACAGATGACTATCTGTGTAGTAGTAGCAAAAAAGTGAGTCTTATTCTTGAATGTAGGATGTTTCTGAAAAAACAGTATTAGTGTATATGTAAATATCCCCTGTTAATGAAGTTCAAATTCTTTTGTTTTAGCATTTAAGAAGTGAATAAAATGAGGTTCGGTATATGCTTTGAGTTGTTTTGTTTGAAACATGTGCAACAATTCTACAATGCTACAACGTTAATTAAAAAATGTTGATATTAATGATGCTTTGATTCTTGGGTAGATTTTTAGTACTTAATGTATATCCTCTCCAATTTTACTCTAGCTGTAAATAAGCTACCACTGAATGCTCTGTATACTCATTAACTACACCTGGGTAGAGAGAGATGATTGTACATAACAAACTCGGTTTCAGGATGTAAGCACCAGGCAAGAATTCAAACCCTCAACCCTTTGGTTAAAATGAATAAAGCACTACACCCGTGACAAAATTTGGAAATTTATTGTGGTCAGAATCCTAAAATTGGCATTTTTCCCCCTCCAATTTCCTCTTTGTTTTAAATAGACCATCATGGAGCTGAGTCAAGAGAAGGAGTACCTCCAATCCCAGGCCGATGGTCGCGTCCTCTCCCCTTCCCCATCCCTGACCAGTCCAGGAACAGACAAGCGTCATGTGACCGTGGAGCTTGCGGAGTCCAAGGCTAAGTTAAGGAGGATGAGGCAGGAGCTGGAGGAGAAGAATGAGATGGTGCTGGAATACAAGGAGGAGGTGGAGAAGTATAACACCACTCTGCAGAAGTTACGCCAAGAGGTAAAGCTGACGTCATACGCCACTTTAATATGGTCCTAGCAAGTGGCAAAGTAATGATTTGATACACTGTGATGCTGTTTGTATACTGGATATATGTACCTTCAAAAGAACTGTTTTTTAGAAATCACTAGCATAAATGTAAAGATTAGTCTTGGATCACTAAGACAAAAGAAACACAGGGTTATATAAAGGATAAATAGCTGATCTGTTTCTCTCATTTGCTTATTGAATCAAATCAAGAAGAATTAAAATTTACAGCTGGTTTGAATCGTTAATTTCTTAACATTCATCAAGGAAATTGAACTGAATATGACAAATGGGGTATTAGGTATTCAGGGTTGCAAGCTACACTTGGAATTAACCCATGTGGTAATCTTCGTATATGATTTTATTGCATTATTGATATAATTGGGCTGGTTGATGGTAAATTACAAATGCTTGAAACTGCATCATACATGTAGCTTTTATGATGTATTTGTTTGTCTCTTTTGTAACATTATTTAAAGAACAATCAAAGAAAAAGAGAGTTTGTCTAATCATGATCTCATTTGGAACTGTAAACATGTGCCAGTTCTGTTTTTCCTGTGCTTGATCCATCAGAATCTTGAGCTGACCCAAGATGCCCGTTCTGCAAGAGCCTATAGGGATGAGCTGGATGTATGGAAGGAAAAGGCCAGCAAAGCAGAGAAATATGAGAATGAGATTGCTAAATACAGGGAGAAACTTAATGAGCTGGAATACCTTAAGAAGAGAGTTGAGGTGAGATACTTTTTTAGTGACAGTAGTAATTTTAGCAAGACACACCATTGTTTGTATAAAGTAGTACAGTAGCATAGTGGGAAACGAGATGACAGGGAGAAATAGAAATGATGAGGTAGAAGGGAAAAGGGTATGAATTCATACTTCATGCTTCTGATTTTGTTTGTCTTCGAATAGAAGAGAGAAAGGGCAAACACTATTTATACTTAATATTCAGATGTTTCGTAAAACGAGAAGTGATACAACAGACTCGGAGCATCTGAATTAGAAGGAAAGTGAATTCATTTTAACTGACATCCCGTCGTAGTGTTTAGAATACAGATTTACTGCCTCCAGTGAAAGGTTCTTGTATTTGTTGTTGTTTCATACCGTCCCAGGCATATTAGTACCTGAGCCTTCTGTAAATTTTCTTTAGACAAAGACAGTCTGTGTTCTAAAACAAACAATTGAACTATGTGCATTATGCAGGAATTAAAAGAAGACAACCAGGTTCTGCTTGAAACCAAGTCCCTGCTGGAGGAGCAGGTCACCACTGCCAATGACAAGCTGGAACGGGGCCACATAGCCGAGGCAGAGTGCCTCAGGCTGAAGGCTCAGATAGAGACTCTGGAGGAGGAGAGGGACATGGACAGAGGCAGGATAGCAGAGCTAGCTGAGGAGGTGGCTAGGCTCAGCCTGGATCATAAGCAGAGTCTCAATGAGTCAGCCAGTCTGGGTGTGGAGTTGGAGAAGGCTAAGCTGAATTCTTCAGGTATGATCAATTAAAGCTACACATTGTGTTTTCAAAATGAAATGCTTAGAAAAATAATTCTTAAGATACTACAATTTTAAGAATCTACTTTCAAATCTCATAAAAAGTAATTCTGATGAGATAATATCAATGTATTCCACAATTTCCAGTAACTGTTTGCTGGGTCTTTGTGATAACAGGTTTCTTTTATCATTTTCTATTGCTAGATTGTGCCAGAATTAATGTGTTCAATATATAAATGAGTACAATCAATCCTGTGAAGATTCAAACCAATTGGTTTTCTTGTTTCTATGCCCAGCAGCTGCTACCTCCTTATCAGCAGAGTGCAATGATAGTGCTTCAAGTAAAGTGCTCAAATTAGAAAAGGAATGTCAGAGACTTCACCGTGAGATGGAGACAATGCGAGAATCCGCAGGGTTAGAAGCCCAAACTCGACTTCTCGAGGTCGAGAAGGAGAACCAAAGACTCAGTCGGAAGCTAGAAAAAGTGCAAGAGGCCAGTTCCAAGGAGATGACTGGCCATCTTGAAATTGAACAGGAGAACAGTGTCCTGAAGAGAGAGAAGAAAGCTCTAGATGACACTATTATGACTATCAAGGAGAACTCTGAAAGGTATCAGAAGGAATGGGACGTGGAGAAAGAGCAGCTGGAAAGGACGATAGAAACCCTGCGGGAGAGGAATAAGAAAGATGTAGACCAGAGAATACAGGATGTAGAAAAAGAGAATAGGAAATTATTAGAGGACACGATGGATAATCAGACTAAACTGTCGAAAGCGGAACATGAGACAAAGCAGCTACAGAAATCTTTGGAGAGATTAAAAGAGAGGACAGATAGGATTGAGGAGTTGGAGAAGAGCAATGAGGGTCTGGAGTTGGAGAAGGAGAAACTGTCAAGGAACGTTGAAATGCTCAAGTTGATGTGTGAAAAGTTTGACGAGGTGGAGAAGAGCAATACGGAGCTTGAGGTAGAGACCAGCAAGGTGACACGGGCGCTGGAGTCCGCCAAAGTTCGCATCCAGCGGTTAGAGCATGTGGAGAATGAGAACGTGAGGTTAAAAGCGGACACGCAGACCCTGCAGAGGTCGCTGGATGCCATGAAAGGGATGGCAACGCGGATCACAGAGATGGAACATGACAAGGATGAGTGCGAGAGGGAGAACAGACAGCTTCAGAACATGGTGGAAGGGAACAAGGCAGTGCAGGACAAGGTGGGACAGCTGGAGGTGGACAATATAAAGCTGGGTAATGAGAAGAGGAGGGTGGAGAAGGTGGTGGAGCTCAATAAGGAGACTATACACAAGCTGGAGAGGGAGAACCAGGACCTGGAGACAGAGGTGGAGAGGTTGAAGAAACAAATAGAAGCTCTCAGGTATTACTTTAAGTTACTGCATTTTTGAATATTAACATATTTAATCTTGCACGAAGGTGTATAGATTCAATGTTTGCTGTTAATCAACAAATTTATATGTTTTATTCCCACTACAATTTGATTTGTTTTGTGTAGAAATATTCAGGAGTAAAATATGTTTGAGTATGAAAGTTTCAAACTTCAGATATGCAGATAATATGTGGTATCATTGTATGATATGATCATAATCAATCTTCTATTTAGGATATTGCTCTTTCTTTATACAAATTACATCACTCCTTTTGCAATTGCTTTAAATTCAATGTTTGTTACTGAAATGCAACATAAGTTGTCATCTTTATGATTCGTATGGAAATAAACTCTCCATGATTCACTTTTTTTTATTTCAACAGTCTCTCAGAGAAGCGCTTAGAGGAGCTGAAGAAGGACAGCAAAACCCTAGAGCTGGAACAGGAGAACCTCACCAAGGAGAAGCAAAACCTCGAGAAGGAAGTCAAGCGACTCCGTGGCCTGATGGAGTCAAGGGATCAGCAGCTTGACAAGGCCCATGCCAGGATAGGCAGTCTGGAGCAGGACAACAAACTCCTGCAGAAGACTGTTGGGAAGAACAAGGGATCAGGAGACAGGGCCAAGGAGCTGGAGAAGGAGAACAAGGAGCTACTTAAACAATCTACTATTGATAAGAAGACCCTTGCCACACTCAGGGAGGTATGATACTGTTGAAGATATTCCTACCAACTGAAAGACTGTTTAAGCATGTTTTGACGAAGAGGACAAAGATTTCTCCACTGGAATTAAAGGGTTAATAAACAGGAACCAGGAACCGAGAATTGACCTCATTCTTGCTGAAAGAATGAAAACTTTTGTACAATTATGGAAAGAATTTCCAACACTTTTAGTGAAAAGTGTAATCAGAGGAACTTGGTGATCTGTCACTATAGTATGTAAAACAGAAAACAAAGTGGCTCTTTTTAGATATATTCAACACTTTTGACCTTCAATACAATAAAATAAAGGAGAAAATTAACAGTTTTAATTGAAATTGGTTAAAAAGAGATTTACTTTCTTTCTCGTGTAGTATTCATTTTTCCTTCAAATCAGCAATGAATTGACATTTACTTTTTTATCTCCCTCTCAGGAACTTGTAAATGAAAAGATCAGGACTCAGCAGCTCAGTAACGACCTAGAGAAGCTGACCTCAGAGCTAGATCGCATAGGACTCGACAAGGAGAAGTTACTCCAACGGGAGCTTACTGCTGGTGAAAGGTGAATTTAGAATAACTTTTATGAAAAAATATATCTTCTTGATTCCTGTTTGTGTCATGTAAGGCAGTTATTAGATATAGATTTGCAATCAGATTCAGTCATATTTTTACATGGCTTTCGCAATGACTCGTACATGCAAATTTTTTTTTTTTTCTACAATTGTTGCTATTCTTCTGCTGCAATAATTTAGATTCGTTTAGCACATCAACTGAGATGGATGAACTTTATAGTAAAAATCAGTATGGCAGTTTTAGAGGAAAATGACAGGCAGCAGAATACTGTTGTAAAATGTTATCATAGATCATTAAACATACCTTTAAAAGGAAAACAAAAAAGTGCTGCAAAAAAAGATTTTTTACTGCTGCATGTATCTTTTTGATTCAAGTTTTACATTTTTTAATGTTATATTTTTACAGCCGATACAAAGACTTGGAAAGCCGCATGGAAGATACTCTGAAAAAGAGCATGGACATCAAAGATGACAAGATCAACACTCTAGAAACAAAGTAAGTTGGTCTTGAAAATGGCATGTTTTTGAACCAGCACCATTTCTTTCTCAATAGTGATATCATCAGATAACTGCATTGTCTATGTTTAAGCTGCTGGGTGCTTTATATTTCTGTACATTCTATATATATTCATGTATGAATTAATTATAACACATTCTAGTGTAAGTGGATTTTCATGCATTCGAGTTCATTTCTCCCGTTTCCATTTTAATCGTACTGCTAATGAATAGAAATTTGAAATACATGTATGAGCTCAGTTTAAGTATGTCATATCTTGTACCTCCTGAGAGTGGATTTCTCGTAAAGGATACTGTGATTACTCATGGATTTCAATTACTGAGGTTTTTCTCATTGTTTATCTGTAAAAGTTGCATAGCTAATACAGAGAGAAATCTTATCCCTGTCAAGTTTCTATATCATATACCAGGTAAGTACTTGAAGTCATCCTTTTCTTCAGGAAACCCAAAGTGTTATATCCTTCCTTTGCATCTTTTCTTGTTCACAAGGCTGCAATCCTCTTTGAACAAGAACCAGCAACTAACAGATGAGATAAGAAAGATCAAAATGGATAATGAAATTGTCAAAGAACAACTGGTGCAGGAGGTTAGCAGTGCCAAATCCCCATCTACGCAAGAAGTCAAAGTCAAGTAAGTGGTAGAAGGACGTTGAAGAAACTTTTGATAACAAATCTATTAGAAGTTTTTCTCAAGTTTCATGGCAAATCGTAATGATATGAATGTTAGTTATCTTGGTAATTAAATTAGTGATTAAATATAGACTAGACTAACTTCTTACTAGTAGGAAGCCCACCCCCCCCCCCCCCCCCAAAAAAAAAAAAAAAAATTATGTCAAATACAGAAATCCATTGACATTTGGATCAGTGATCTGCAGATCAAACATGTGTAGAACATGAGATATCTTGGTGTCTGGTTGGATCATCACCTTAACTGGAATGAACATGTAAAAAATATATCCAGCAAAATCGCTTCAAGATTGGCCCTTCTAGGATGAGTTAAAAAATATCTAACGCTAAACAACACCAAGCTACTGGCAAACACCCTATATTACCATATTTTGTCTATTTGCACCTCTTGGTCAAATTGCAATCAGGGTCATATAAATACACTGAATAAACTCTACAAACAAATTGCAAGGGTCGTTCTACTAACTTATGTACTCACTCCAACTGCAGAAATGTTCAGACTCAAATGGATAAGTATGGAGAAACAGCAGCAATTTCAGAAAGGTAAACTTATGTTCGACATTCTGAACATATCTATAAGATTTGTTCTCGCTTTCTGCAACCGCACATTGTTAAAGCACAAGAAATTCATAGTCTAGAGGTCTAATCATCCCAAATGCTAAAACAGAAAATGACAAAAAGGCTTTTTCTTTTGAAGGTGAAACTATTTGGAACAACCTCCCTAGCAATGTATGAAATGCCTAAACCAAACATAGGTTTTGCACCAACTATCTCAAAAATGTGTAAAAGATGGATATTAAGCATAAGTAGAGTATATGACACAATTTGTGTGTATATATTACGAGTCCGACATTTAATTTTCCTCTGTACTTTTGGAGTACAATACCTTCAATACTCATTGAATTATCAGTATTTTTTGCTACTTCTCATGATGACTCCAAAGGGATCAAACTCCTCGATAGATCAGCTATTACTATATCAGTGGAATAGTCAACATATTATGAAAACCTTTCCCTAACCAACATGATAGCAGATTTATTGCATAACCACAGAATTTTAACACATTTACACTGCTTCTGCTATTCGTTTACGAGAGAAGAGATACTGAAAAGAAAGCAATATTTGAATTTACATTATACTGCATCAAACTCTGAAACATTATAACTTATGATGCATTAACTTTGCGTTTAAATGACAAGATGCTTTATTGAACATTAATTTCATGATTCTATGATTTTGAAATTTCAAAAAAATATCCATAGATTTTCTTTCATGCAGTCTCATTCAGACAAATTTATTATTATTTGCTTTTATTTTATACTCGCTGAATCACATGTGGTTCCTTTTGTATTGTAAATTCAGTTTGACTAACTGCTTGTTTGATCATGATTTTTGTTTTTTAATCTTCATATCTTGTATTATACTCTCTGTGTTATGTATGTTAATTTGCAGGGTCTTATAAACCAGTGTCAAAATCACTGATGAAGCCACCCTGGTAAAACAATACCAAATTAATAAATGAATAAATATGAAATTGAAGAATATCTGTAGAAGTGGAAGAGAGAAAAAAAGAAGGGAGAATAATATATAAGGGGAAATCTCATTTCAGGCTGACTTTGAGAAATGTAGAATGGTTCTTTGTGTGTACCTTTCCTCTTGAAAGGATATTTATGTTCAATAATGGTAATAAAAGAAGTACGAAGGAGACAGGGATGAAGAAGAAAAAGAAAAAAAAGGAGAAGGTCAAATTGGGAGGGGCACTTAACAAGAGGGAATTCTCTTTCTAGTCTCACTCAAGAGCGTGCATGAAGTGATTCTTCTTGTTTACCTTTTGACCATTTTTCTCTCTCCAAATGATCAAATAATAGTCTTTATGTCATCTCTTTTTTTTCAGACGATCTGACAGTGACAGATTACAAGCCAAACAGATCATGCAGATGAAAGATCACTTAGTAGAACTTGAGAGAAAGGTAATTCACTTATTTGACATTGGCTTTTTTCTAGATTTAGAGTGTGTTTCTTTTTCTTTCTTTCTTTATTTTGTGTGCCTTTTTATATGCAGTTGTATTTCAGTATTGTGAAGAAATTCATCAGCCTTTCGGATATTTACAAGTCATATTTATAAAATAGCAGTAATATCATTAAAATACTAGTAAGAGAAAACATTTGTATTATAGAAATGAAAATGCTGTTAAAATTTGTCCTAAATATTTAAGTTAATATGATTACTTACTGTAAATTCATATCAAGGGAATATAAATATTTTTACATTTCATGCCCAAACTGAATTTTAAGTTCACTGAAATCTTACAACAGAAGATTAGCAAGAGACACATAGATATCTTTGATGCATTACCTATAATGATCTGTGAAAGATGTTACTGTTTTAATTAAGTACTGGAAGTGCACGATTTTGCTAGCAACGTTTTATTTGTTTCTGTGACCAGCATCGAGATTTAACAATGGCACTGTGTTTCCTACTTCTGTCACTCAGAATGCCACCTTCCTTGCCGAGAACACCAACATGCAAACTCAGGTTCAGAATCTTGAGAAGCAGTCAGAAACATTGAGGTCAGACTGCAGATCATTCCAGAACAAGGTGGAGTCACTTCAGGAACAGAACATGTCTCTACAGGCACATAATGCCAAGTTACAGGTATCTATCTATCTATCCATCTATGTCCCATAGCTTAGAGGGTCAACAGTGTCTTGAGACACAGGTTCTCCAAAACTTTCTGTCTTCAGCTATGTATGTGGTAGTTTGTGTTTTCTTTCAATGATAGGGGCTTTGTGCAAAAAAAAAAAAAATCATATAGTTTTTTCATTAATTTTGAGCACAGGTGCTGGCCTACATGTATATTGATGTACACCAAACTCCTTTTGTTCTTTGGTCAACTTTTATTAGTGCACAGTGCCCCACAAGTTTTCAAAAGATGTTGATTAGATGTTTCATTGGTAGTTTTCATGAGAATTGTTGAGAAAGGTAATGTTCTAAAAGATAATCGTCAGTAACGAAGGGGACGTAGGGCTTTGATTGAATCTGAGGGACTAGGTATTGAGGATCAATGCAATAGGGCCTTGAATTGGTTTCAGTCTTGAGATCTCCTAGTTCTAAGGCCACAGTTGTTACCACTGAGACTATATTGATTGAGAGTGAATTACCAGTAGGGCAAAGACATTCAGCAGTCTTGATGCTAACATATGGAATGGGTATTGAGTGTTACCAGAGGAAATAACTACCATTTCCAATATTTCCTTCCTCATCTTCATTTATCTAGGTGGAGCATTCCACAATCTCAGCCGAGATGTCTTCTCTCCGGTCCAAACTCAACACCCAGGAGGCTGACTACGACAAGCTCAAGGACCGGTTCGAGGAGCTGAGTGCCAACCACGAGGCCCTGCTCAACGACCATGAGAACCTGGTTCAGCTTCATGAGACGTTGTCTACCGAATACGAGTCTCTGGACTCTGAGCATGGCACCCTGAAGTCACACTATAGACATCTCAAGGGAGAGCTGCAGGATGTACAACAGAAATGCCAGGTAAGATCAGAAGAGAGATGGTCAGATTTAGTGGATATAACATCAAACACTGAAAAGGCTTCCCATATGATTTTGATAATCAGTATGAGAATATAATTCCCAGGATGACATGAATACTACCATTTTCCTGCGAGACTGCACCGCACAGAGAAATAGTCCTCTTAATGTCATGTCAGGTACCATAGAATCAACCACTCAACCTCTCTGTTGAACAGACCCAAAATCCTGTCAACTTAAAAATCTAAATAACCTGATTTCATCTGATCGGTGCGCTTTATTGTCTTGTAGAAATTTGAATATCAAATGTTAGAATCTTTGCTTGATGAGACACCGTTTGAACCGATTATTTTGCAGGAGACTGAGAAGAGGTACAAAGACCTGGAGACTCTGAAGAGCTCTCTGAAGGAAGAGGAGGCCAAGTTCCGCAGACTGAAGTCAGAGACTCAGAGCGTGGAATCCCTGCAGAAGGAATACAACATCCTCCAGGAGAAACACACTCGCTTGGACAAGGAGTACCAGAGGGTGGAAGAAGAACTCAAGTCTACCAAGGGTTCACAGAGGTAGGTCAATTGCCAGTTCATTCGTAAGTCACTTTCTCTTGCGTCGACATTGTGGACCATAGACATAGGGTAGAACTGCCATATGAAATGTCCATTCACGTACCACAGGGTAGAGGGTTCTGAGAGTTAGTTTCTTGATTGGTTTAAGTATTGACTGAGGCTGATTAGAGGCAGTTTCCACTTGGGTTAACACTTTGAACCGTACAATGAATTACTCCACGTATATGGAAACATGCACTAGAGGAAGAACTTGGACCTTTTAGGGTTATCAGACGGGTCAGAATCACCTTCTAACATTGTGAAATTTAGAACTGCTGTATAGAACTGTGCACACACATATGACATTCAGACTTGGCCATTTTGGATATTTTACACTTTGTCTTTTAAGTCCTTGATGATTTAGCCCTGTGTTTTTTGATGGTACATGAATATGGATGTTTGGAAGTAGTGAGCAATAGATAACCGATTTGAAGAACTTTACTTTACGGATAATGATGTACTATATTTGATTTGAATTACAGGACACATCAGTTGAACCATACCAACATGCAAGGTCAGCTCTCTGAATCAAGAGACCAGTGTCAATCACTGGAAATGGAGAGAGCTAAATTGGAACATAGATGTGAGGTAAGTACATGTAGATTCCAATGAAAAATCCAGTCAGCCTTGGACCTACTTACCAATTAACACCTGACGACCATTTTTATTCAAAGACATTTTTGTCCCCATGATTTTTTTCCCTTTGATATTTACTTCAAGTTCATGTCTCCAAAGCTAATGATGATCATGGTTTGTATTATCGTTCATATCTCAGTTACCTCATGAGAAAGGTCATTTGCTATTATGTACTCTGCAATTGTACATTGTACATAATATCTTGTGCAAGACAATCTGGTCCTTTGCTATGTTTTTGCAAGGAACCAAATTCAAACTTGTCATATCTCAATCATTTTTGTTGAGAAATAGCAAGATTCCTCTTATGGCTGTAAAGTTTGTTTCATCTAAAAACTGGAATAATCAGCAAATGAAAAGTGGAAGTTTGATTAGAACAAATTTATCTCACTTATGTGTCATTTGCATTAACGGATATGGCCTTCATTGCGTCACTTTGACCCATTGCTGTCTCCCTTTAGATGCTGTATCAACTGAACGCTAACCTGGAGGAGGAAAATCGTAAGCTGATGGAGCAACTGAGCCAGCTGATGGCTCAGAACTCTGAGCTCCTGGTTAACACCCTGGAGACCAAGGAGCTCCATCATGAGGAGCAAAGGCAACTAGAGTAAGTCACTTCTCTTTCTTTTCTGTGAATATTAACTTTGTGCTGGGCAGAATACAGACAGGTGAGAAGATGTTGAATGCACTGTACGTGTAAAAATTGTTAGCCCTTGGAGTGAGGCAGTAGAACAGACAGATATGACAAATGAGTCATGAGACTTGCTGGGCGCTGTATAGAAAAGTATGTGAAATAATTTGCAGTACATTTACATATATTTTCTCGTTCCTTATAGAGAAGTTTGGTTTAAAATGGATATATTTCCTCTGCAAACAAGGAATCAAATATATCCATGTCTCATTTATCTCTGTACGTGTAATTCTCTGCTATTTCTGTAGCTGTGTGTCTGAGCCTATGTATGTCTGTCTGTCTATGTCTGTCTGTCTGTCTGTCTGTCTGTCTGTCTGTCTGTCTGCCTGTGTTTCTCTCTCCTCTGTCTGGGTTTTTCCATTGCTGTTATTTATAGCTTATAATACATTGATAGATGCATGTGTGATGTGATATATAACAAAAAGATGCTCGTGTATTTTGATAGACACTGACCAATAAAGCCATCACATTTATCTTTATTGCAGGGATCAGCTACACAACATGAGACGTCAGAAGGAGAAGTTGGAAAATAAAATCATGGAGCAGTACAAGAGTTACACTTCCCCATCAAAGAAGTACGTTCATCATTCCATCCAGTATGATTTTTTTTTTTGCCAATTAAATATCAATGTGCTTATTTTTAAGTAACTACCCTTGAAATCTTGATATACGTGTTTCTTCCAATCCTACGTGGCTTTTACCTGTTGTTCATGATAGCATGATCCCTCGCAATATTTTCATGGAGATTGAGGCAGTCTTTAAATAAGTGATTTCCGCAATATTCACTCTTTTGTATATTTATTTGTATATTACAGGACAAGAGGTGGATTGAACTTCAAATTCATGAAGAGAATTTACAGGGTATGTAACTCTACTTCAAGTATAAAATTGTGTATGTCTGTATGAATGATGGAAAACATGAGACCAGTCTGCTTTGTAAATAATAAAACAATATGTTTCATAAAAGATTGACAAAGCTATGGTTAAAATCCAATTTTAATGTTCATTTAACAAAGTCATGTTGTAAATTTTTAATGAAGTACAGGTAAGTCTGTCTTGTGCTTGAACAAAATTTATGCAAGGTTATACAATTAAACAAAATTCAAAACAGCATTTGAGTTTGACGGTGCAGTCTATCGCTACTTATGTGATTGAGGGTTACAAATACTGAATGTCTTTGACATCAAAAACTAACATGTATAATCAATGTTTTTTGGGTTTTTTTGACAGGGAAAGTCAAGAGACAAGGACAGGGAGAGAGAGAAGAGGAGAACATTTGATGGAGACAATCATCTAGATGTAGCCCAGGACAGCCTTGGTGAGGCATCATCCATCGGCTCGGGTATCGATTCTCTCGATGGATCTGTCGTCATGGAGAGTAGCAAGAAATTAGGTAAGATGATACTCTATTGGGTGATACAGTTCTGTACCCTTTAGTGTCAAGAAAATTGCAATTATCGCCTCGGGGGCAAAAGGGGAAGAATGGACATTGACAATACATGGCCATCGTTCCCTTCTTGTGCTAAGGTAACATGTTAAGAATTGGTAAATATGTGCAATTGTCGGTACCTCTTGTTCACATACTATTATTGTATATAATCTTTGATGCACAGTGGTAATATGTTTATTTTATCTTTGTAACATTTGTACAAAATATATGTGTGACCTGTATACCATCCTCTAATGCCCTCAGTATGATGATATCAAGCATGGTTTGGGACCTCTGCACACACTATAATCAGTCCAACTGTATAAAGTTATTGGGCAATAGCATGCAACTTTGTAGTGTGACTTTGAAAATCAGAATTCATACTCGAGTGTATTTATATAATTGTGAGGGAAAAGAGAAGGATATTCATTAGTGGCAGTGGTACACCATAGAAGGTTAGGTGAACATAAACATTATCTCATTGATGAAATTTAATGTGATTTGGCAGTTTCAACAAGAACTTGGATGTTATGGACTTTCCTTCATCTTACAAGGGATAGAAAGAATGTGGATATTTGACAATTTAAAAGTTTGTGAAAGTTTGTGATCTTAAGAACCAATAAAAATAAGATCCATGATATTGCAACCCATTGTGAACAGACGATAGGAGAGCCAGCTTGGATAGCAACAACTCTGTCGTGAGGAGAAAAAGAGACAGTTTTACATCGTCAGCGTCCAATCGACAATCCATGCCTTCTCATGTATTAGATGGAAACTCAGATTCAGCGCCTAAAGGTACTATAGCCTCCTCACTTTGGTCTTCCGCAAAGCACAAGTTAAAGTTGATTTGCTTTTATGTTATGTTGTTTATTTTGCAAATTGGGTAAAGCAATTAGGAAAAATATTCATTAATCGAAAAGATATTTGGCCATATGAAAGCAACTATGAGAAAGGGGAATTGTGTCAGTATTTTTCTTCTTTGAATGTTGCCAATATTTCACAGCATACCCCTAACATTACATTGTTGTCTCCTTTAGATTCTTGACTATAAATTGGTAGCATGGTTTGTCTCTATTGGAATCCGGTATGAAGAGGAAATATTAACTGACAAAAATCTCTTGTTATGAAGCAATTTTGTTCCTTACTAGCATCAGCAAATGAAGTATATATGTTGGAAATCCTTGGTAAAATGGGTTCTTACTGATGAAATCTAGCCTATACATGAATGTATTCATGGAATTTTTTGAAAACATTTCAGAAAAAAAAATTAACCAATATATTTGTGCTATGGTCATATTGCATGCATATTCATTTTATTTTGTTACTTTGTTATATGATAATGTTAAATGGAAGATTATGTTTGCTATATTAACAATATGCTCATGTACTGTTATCACTGTATAATTTTGATTCTTTTAAACAATATTGCCAATGTTTTTGTTTGAAAATCTGTAAATTCCTAGACACAATATGCTTATGATATTAAATGTAATTGCTTGCTGGGCACAAATTTCCCCAATTTGCAACAATGTTTTTTTGTTTAATTTTTTACCCCTGCCTCCAATCATTTTGTTCACTTATCATTTCCACACATATCATGTATTTCATATTCTGTATCACTTCAATACTCCACTATTATTTGCACCCCTCTCCTATCTTTCATTGCACAATTTTCCCCCTTCGTTTTTTTAATTTTTTTTTTTATACCTGCCTTAAATTAACTTCTTTTCTGTGCACCTCTTGTTAACCCCATACTCTATCGAACCCCTGTGAACTGTTGTCGATTGGCATCACTTCTTTTATTTTGTTAAAAACAATATCAACTGGATATCCCTCTCCTTGTATATCCTGAATCCAATTTATTTGTATTTTTCTCTGTATGACTTGTTGGTCTCTAAACTTCTCATACACGTTTGCATTAAAAAAACTGCCCCGTTTTTCGAACCAAATATTACATTTTCCCTGTAAATCCACTCTGACCAAATTTGGTTCTTCATTTCTTGCTCTTACTATCCCTTTCCGAACCCTTCTTCCAAATTTAACTCCTTTCCTTTTGGACACCACCCCTCCTCATCCCATAATCACATCTCCCACATGTTTATATTTCCTTTTTTTTAACACACCTTGTACTTCGATATCACTCGTGACCCCACTCTGATCCACACCCCTACCATTCCTTTTCATCTTCCATTCCACCCCTCATCTCCTCCATACGTACCCTTGATGCTGCAGGAGCATTCAGCATGTCTAGCGAGGACCTACGTATGTCCCGTGACTCCCTGGATAAGGGTATGATGCCCAGTGTCAGTACCCCCATGCTGCACGACACACAATCACAGGACAGCCAATCAGACAGAGGTAAAATACACACACCCGCCTACCCAGCATGCAGTGCACTAATGCTTTGCCCCTACTTACTTTTCGTAATGTCTTTGTTGTCTTGTTTTGTGTTGTGTTTGCTGATGTGATGAGGTATTGTTCAGCTGTGGGCCTAATGTTTGTGTTTTTATTGCTTTATATGTTTAGGATAGCAAATGGGGTATTCCGTCCCCAAGAATAGAGTGAGAAAAATAGGTAAAGACTTCTCTATGGACCTGTAGATATTCATATTTCAAAGGAGAAAATATCAATAATTACCTTTCCTTATCTTTCTCTCTCTCTCTCTATCTCTCAGTCTCTTGCATGATTTCTTTCTTTCTCTCCTATCTTCTCCTATTCTCCGTTTCCTATCTCTAACTCTCTCTCTCTCTCTCTTTCTCTCTCTCTGTTTCTACCCCATTATTTCATTTCTTTTAATTTCCTCCTTTCCACTCTCTCTTTTTTTAAATTCTGATTTGTTTTCATCTCTCAAAACCATATATTTGTGGTAAAATTATGCAGAATTTATTCTTATAAAAACAACCAAATCTTTATATTCAATGAGAGAGCAGAAGAAATTATTTTTTTTTAAATGTATTTGGAAGCAGAAAATGTCAGTATGATGTGTGAGCACGTGAGACATTGATGCTCTAATCTGCTTGATTGAAGTCAGTATATTAGCTGCTGAAAGGAAATTGGAAATTGGATTGTGACGTTTTTATTCTGTGTGGTTTAATGATGCTGACTAACATTGACTAATCATGCATTTGCTGCTTTTAGCTTGCCTGTTACGTGGCATTACCCAGGCATGCTTCTCACATCCTATTCCTTTACATTTTCCCTAAATTGTACTCCAAAACTCTTTCTACTTTCTCAAGATTTGATACCCAGAATGCGTCTGGTATTCTGGTTTCTTGTGCAATCTCCAGCACTGCCGACATAATGATAATATGACCTGTGTGATCAAATTCTTTTTAAAGACTCAAGATACGATTGAACAAAATCTGGATTCTTTATGAGAGCATGATCATAAATTTCTATGGATGTACGATTTTTCATTAGGATTAATTCCTACCTGCTAAAATTTGAACGATTAGACCTGATAGAAAGAAAAGTAGCTGTTGCACTAATAAAATAATATGTATGTCAACCTTAAAGGTACTATTTTGATGTTAAGAATAAAAGAGATTGGCGGTAAAATAACTACAAGTACAAATTATGTTGGAAACATATCCCCAAACTGAAATGTGCCAAATTACCCATATACAAATTTTTTTGAGCTGGGAATTTTTTATTGTTTTTTAAACTGTAGAACATGGTTTCCAATATTTAGAAATGAATCTACTTACAATTTAAATGCAAGAAGAATTGCCAATAATTGTTAAATAGTACCTTTGAAGTCAGATTGGCATCACTATATAGGAGCTTAGAAGCTTTGTAGGAAATCTTAAGGCAGTAGTGAATGAGGTAACCTTGTAGTTGATATAACAGAAAAAAAACAACAAAAATCAAATGATTGGAATGCCATAATTCATTGCTTCTAATGCTCTAATTGCTTTTCCCCATATGCCACATGCTATAATCATTACACACTGGGATTGCAGCAGAGTTAGATATTAGATGCATTTTCCAACTCATGACCAATTAGCAAATCCATAAATGCATTCAACAAGCTAATCACTCATTGCCCACATAGATTAGATGTTATAATGCATTTAGATTGAATTGCTTTTGCTGCATTCATTATTGCAAAATGCAATTAAGATCATATTGAAGTTGGTATTGAGACTGTCATCTAAGGTCTGCAATTTTGGTTTTATGATATGTATGTTTCATAAATATGGCCGCTTTTAATGAAAGAATAGGATTAATATTTATATGACATTAGCTATTACATGATCTGTCAGTAATACCATGGATGTACCCATACTTAACATATTTTGTGTATGTAATGAAACAGTTGAATCATATACTGTTAGATAGGGAAGAGGATGAGTAAGTGATTGTATCTATGTTTGTAAAGTTAGTATCAGTTGTAGAATGTCATAGGATGTTTTCTCAATTTGTGAGATCAGGATAGTTACACAACATGTCATGCTATTATGTTGCACTGTATTAAAAAAAAAAAACCCAAACTAAACTGAGCTGACAAGTTGAAGTCAGGCTTTCAAAAGAATATTCAAAATTTTTACCTGTGATTTTGAAATGAGTCAAATCATCCAGCCTTCTGATAAAATGTTGATATGCAGTTATTTTCAAAATATATGTGCAATCATTTGCTTCATGGTCATCTCATGATTTGTTGGGGGGGGGGGGGATAAACACTGACATAAGGCAGGTGCATAAAGTATTCATTTGAACATAGCTGAGTATGTTTGACCACAACGTTCGCTCATTTTGAAGTTGACCTCTTGGTGATGTACGGGTTGAAATCTCTCCACATTACACCGTGACATCACCAAGGGGTTTAACGACTGTATTACCATATCCCATCCTCACTGACGATGTGTATCCCCTTGTGTACCCTCTCCACTCCCTCCAAACCAAACGTCTTGATTGACAGTTGTTCGTCGTCGGAGCAGTAACCTGTACTCTGTGGAGGAGAGTCCTCCTTCCAGTGTCTCTCCTTCATCTGTATCCAACAGTTTCAGCTATACTGGTATGCACCATTCCTTCACATTGTCTTCAACTACACGCACCCTTGCTATTCTTCTATTTTATATACCCTACTCTCTCTCTCTATCTCTTTCTCGCTCTCTTTGTCTCGTGCTATCTTTCTCCCATTGATTCCTTTCTTCATGATTTCAATAAGTTATTGTTTTTTCATATTTTCGTTTTCTTTCATATTTGTTTTCAAAACGTTCTGTTTCTAATTTTGTCACTCCCTTTTCCCCACCACCTCTCAGTTTTCAAAAAGTGTCATCCTTATTTCCCTTTTTTTTTGCTAACGGGAATGCTATACTGTAATCTTCTCTTTCTGTCTTTTTTTTCTATGACTGCCTTTGTCTCACTTGTTCTCTTAATCTCTTTCTCTTTCTCTTTTTCTCTCTTTGTCTTTATCTTTCTTTATTCCTACTCTCCCCTCCTTTTACCTTCTTTTCCCTTTTATCTTCTCTTTAATACTCTCTTTCTCCTACCTATCTGCTGGTAATCATTTCTTTCTCTTTCATACAATATCGTCTATACCCTCAACCATTCTCTTTATATATATTTTCACTTACGTTTCTTTACCTTCTCTGGCTAAGTTCTGCATGTGTTTCTTCTTCCACTCAACCCTCATCCTTTCCATATCATTTCCATTTTCTCTCTGTCTCTTTGTCTATACCTCATATGCACAAATAGTAGCATGAGAATACTTCTTGCTGATATATGGTCCTCCACACAGCGTATACTTTTGCATGTCTGCATTCTGTGCATCATGTGGTCTTGCCTGGTATCGTGGACTATCATGTTGATATTTGCCTATATACACAGGAATCCTCTGTTATAGTTGATTATTAGTTAGATATTTGCTTTATGATTTTCATCACATTATTGCTTCTCATAAGTTATTCAGTGCTCTTCGTGGATATTATTTTGGTTTATTCAACTTATTTGGTCCCATATCATGTTTCTTCTTATAGTCAAACTACATGTACTTTGTCATTGTGTGTGGTGGATATGAAGTGGTGAACATTATTTGCATTTAAAATATTCTTTCTTTCTTATTTCATTGGCAGATAAAAAGTGAAACGATTTCCTTTATGTTCTTTTCTTCTTGAAATATGATATAATAATGGTGAACTGTCTATTCTTGTATGAGGGTGCTACACAACTTTTCTCCTAACATCTTGTCAACTAGAAGGCAAGCAGCAATGAAGAGTGTATTCTCGCTGTACAAATTGACATGCATAAAGCCTTACATGCTTTTATTTTGACACCCGAGCTTGATTTAACATGGTGTGAATGTCAAAGATCTTTTATTCTGAAAAAAAAAAGCCTTTGTTTTTGACTGATGTGATTTAAAGTTTCGTTTAAAATGCGGTATTGGCAATATTATACCCCTTTTCCAGTAAATGCCAAAGTTATTGTTAGCCTACTTCAGATTTGTTATGTTTTGAGCTATATCAGGCAAAGTTCTTTGTGGCATCCTCTGTTTAAAAACTTTGTAAATATTTCATTTTGAAATCAGAAGTATGACCCTTTTTGTTGAGTTTTATTTCTCATGCTCTTTCTCAAATACACCTACTTTATATGACTAACATAAGATATGACAAATTTTCTATCTGTGGTATAATGAATGACAATTTATGTTTTATTTATGTTTTATTTCAAATGATTGTTAATATGCTGGAAAAATGTTACAAGTTCTCTGACATTGGTTCATATTAAATATGGCTTTTGTATGGACACTAATTTTAGCCAAATTTAGCCCCAATTTTTTTTTCATGATAGATTGATAAGATACATTTTCAGTCAAACATCTAATGAAATATGATTTGTTATTTGTATCTCAGTATTTGGTTTTCTCATTAGAAAAGAAAAGAAAAGAAAATGCAGTAAATACCCATGATATACAAGAGAGAAAATCACTTTTCCAAATTTTTTGTGATTAACAAACATTTTGGTATGCAGCAATCAGAAGCTCTACATAGGTGTCCATACATAAGCCACTACGTACCTCTTTTTTTAACACGCCACTAATCAGATTACTTTCATCTCTTTCTTTGCTAACATCAATTACATCTTTCTCTCATCCACTGCCATAATTAACATTCTCACACCTAACATGAATGCCATACCACTGACTACATCAACCTCCTTACCACAAAAATATTTCCGACATACTTTCTACTGCCCTTATATTTGGTTTTGGTTTTGCGGCAATTCTACACCTTAATAAATATTTGTCCCCATCACCGTTTGCAATCATAATTGTATTACTTTTGCTGAAATTTTGAAACAAACTCCTCCTTTTGAATGCGGAACAAATATCCTATCCTACAACGCCCGTCAAAACCTGACAAAATCAATACCTGTTGTCCCTGATCCACTGTTTACGCCTTGGTCTACCCCTTGCGGTAATGCATGCCCTTTGATATTATCTCCAAACACCAAACCCAAACACCAAACCCAAACACCAAACCCAAACACCAAACCCAAACACCCATCGACACACTACACCAAACCTCAACACCCATCAACATCCTACACCAATAGATTCTGACATAAGAAGATCAACCTTGAGGACATCGCAGAGTAGCGGTGCCCTCAACACCAGCTGCAACCAATCACCGTCCACATCGGCCATTCCAGTAGCCACCAACGGGCGGCCCCAACACACCTCGACGCCAAACTCTTCCCAGAACATATCTCCACCGTCCAAGCCCCCTCGATCACCGCCTGGTGGAAGTGGTAATCACAAAACCCCCATTCAGTTCTCCTTAGGTAGACTCCAAGCAAAGTAGACTCGGTGTGAAGGGCCATTAATATTATATTAACCCACATCAGTTTGATTTTTATCATCTTTATTTCTTTCTACTTCCCATTTATAAATTTATAGTTATTATCTGTGTATTAACAAGTATTTTGCATTTTTGTTGTTAATTTAATTTATTAAATATTAATATATATATATCTTCTTTCTGGCAATACTAACAGATAATACCTAAAACTTGAGTTTATGATTACTTTACCATGTCATTTTGCCAATTCACAAGTTTTGAGTTTTAATGAATGTAAACTGCGATGCACGATACTTTTTCTTTTCATCATCAAACTTGACCATGTTGGTTTGCAAATGAAACCATGATCTACTTTCAAGAATGATGCATGGATGATAGCATGTAGGTTACTTTGACAATCCAAGATGACGACAAGGAGGTAAAACAATGAGTGGTTATCCATTCGGAGGTTGCTTTTACTTTTCAGAAAAAAATACAAATAGAGGGTTCCAACTTTTCAAAGCATTGAAAGCTCAATCCTGTCAGAAATGTTTTTTTTTTTTTGGGGGGGGGGGGGGTGGTAGTAATCAAGTTCCAAAGTCAAGTAAAGATGAGAAAGAGAGATAGTCTGTAAAATAGGAATTCTGCTGTTCTCCTGTCTTGTCGTAGAAATTCTTGATGAAGATGGTGGTGGCCACTATGTGAAGAACCCACAGAGAGGAGAGAAGATGAGACAAAGATCAGGTGCTGTCGGGATGTTGTCCAGGATAAAGAGCCGCTCCAGGGAAATCCTGACGGACCTTCGGGCGGGCTCGATGGAAAACCTCAATGAGATCTCCAGAGATGCTGATGGAAACACCAAAGTAGGTACCAAGCGCAGGTTTTTGCGAAAAGAAAGTAAGCGATAGCATTAAATGCATTATAGATATCTGTGTTGTGCCGACATGAAAGTTGCTACATAGGCCTACACATACAGCATTCTTCTACAGCAGTTGGTCTGTACAGTTTTGGACTGTATGGAGTAGAAACAATTATAGTTTTCACGGAATGGAAATTTGATGTAAACGCAGTACTTTATTTTGACAAAATGTTGCTTAAATAAGATTGATCATGTATAATGAAAAAGCATTGGTGACATAGCAGGAAATTATGGTAAGTGAACATAAGCTAAACTGGAGGAATCAGAAATAGATTGGTAGGCCCTTGATTAGGCTTCATCTTCGTAAATTAACTTCTTCAATCTTAATAGTGTGATGTGTATTACCATTTCTCAAAACAGGTTTGTTTGCAATAAGATGAAATAACTCCTATCGAGAATCTTGATGTAATTCCCTCATCATTGATTGAGACGATGAGTGGGGAAGATTTCTCAGGAACCCCAAATATCTTTGGAAATTTAAAATGAATAACCTTGAGCAGAATACTTGTAAATTTTCTCATTTGGTGCTAATAAAAATTTGGTGCTAAGTTTTGTTTCATATTTGTATCAAATTTCTTTGTGTCAAAATGCTCATCGTAAAATTGATGGTGCTAATTGTTGTTTCCATTTTGATCGACAATAATTTTTCATTCAGTTAAGCTGCTAACAGAATGAAATAAAGAAAGAAAAATAATAGCTTCATGTGGTGTGATGAAGTACTATTGGCTATTTGACGGACATACATATATCATTGCTGCTCTGGAGAAGGGTGTTTAAAAGAGATCTTCCCTACTTTGCTTAAGAATTCTCAATAATTGCTGTGATTCCAGGTCGTGTGAGAGATACTCAAATGGCTCGTTCCAACACAAGATGGCACATCATGTTTCTTAAAATATTATTGGCAAAATAAGACCCCTTCTTTATAAATACAGTGAGGAAATATTGAAGATGCAAAAGAACTTGCTGCTCATTTATGCCCCTATTTGTCCTTGCTGATCTGTATGTTAGTATGCAAATCAGGGACACCGTGCAATACTTTAAAATTTGTTGCCCCGATTTTTGAGAGAACTTTAATTTCATAAATGCCTCTTGTTGGAACAAGCCTCATGGATGGATAAAAGGGTGTAATGTAGTGAACTTTGTGTGCATGCTGTGGATCTTTCTCATACTCTGTCTTCCTGAGCACATCTTTCTTGGCTTTTAATACCTCTCATTCGGTTGAAGTGTACTACCATTTTACATTTATATACACCCTAGTCCCAAACACTTCTTTTTGAGTCATGTTTGATACTTACTACAGGGGTGTGTAGTTATAACAAATGCCCCATCTTAGATTCATTTCCAGATATCAATTAAGTGATCTGTGTATGGTGGAAACAGTTGTAAGGATATAAAGCCCTACAAATTTTAAGCTTTTAGACTTATACTGCAACTATGCAGATCTTTTATGGACCGGTGTAATTAGGATTTTTTTCTTTTAAGGATAATATCAGCACTCGTGTGCAAATTTTACAGAGTTGTGCATGGGATGAATGTCCCTTTTTGTCGCAAATTAGAGAAGTACTAAACATTGAGAAAAAGAAGGGGTTACTGTGTGCAAATCTGTGCATTGTTCATTTGTGCATGCTGCATGTTGCCTATTGTCTTGGTTTTTGTCTGCATTTTGAAAAGTCTCTAGCTCGGCACCAGTCATTTGATGAGTGGGTTGGCTTCCGGTATTCTTGCTGGGATTATTATGGTGTAAGTTATGCATGATTTTTCCTTGTCATTGAAAGTTTCATTTTCTTTCTTTTTACTATGTGAAGGTGTCGTATTACTTCTAACTTTGTGAAAGTTGTTCTTGCAATATGGGGGCCTCTTTGAAGGATTTTTACCAAGTGAATTTTAAAGCAATGTAAAAGTGCCATTGTAAATATCAAGCAATCAGCATTGATCAAGTTTTCCCTCTGTGACGAGATAATTTACCGGTAGTTTTTGTACGACATGAATATTACTTTTGGTATTACAAAAATTAAACATTAATCATTGGAATATCTTGACTTTTTGGATAATTACAAAAAGTTAATTTGAATAAACTGATTTATACCCAATTCAAAAGAAAGAAAAATAAAGATAAATTAGAAATGCAATTTTCACCACCATTATGAACATGAAAGAACATTTACAACCTAGCGAATTTCATCTGCACTCCATATGTACTAAATTTAGGCATATAATATGATTGCTGTTCTTCCTGATTCATGCAGTTCCAGATTGTCATTCAACATTCCATTTTTGGATATGATTTCTTTTTTGTTTCTTGAAGTCTAACATTCTGTACCCATCTACATGTGTTAGTAATCTTCATTTTTGATCAATCAAAAATAAGACATGGTTATAGTTATTTATAGAATCATATTTGGATATAGGAATGATGTCAAAAACATGTATTGTCGAATGAGCTCCATAAATCTAATTTGCCAAATGAATCTCTGCCATATATGATTTTGTTTTAGTGTACATAATATATATATATATATCTTTCATTGAGTTAGGGTAAAAATATACATCATTGAAAACCAAAATGTTTGATTATGTAGTGCATAATTCTATTGTGAAAAGTCAACTTGTAATAATGTCTTTATGGGAAAAATCTTTTTATATTTTATATTTTACTTGTTCCAACTAGAATTCTTTATTCAATGAAGCTGTCTTGAGATGCAAAGTGTATGACTTTCAGTAAATGGCTGAAATTCGTAAAAGGATCATATTTTTATCAGTATGGTATTAGTCTAACTTGAAAACTTAATTTTTATTGATTTCATATCATTTTTATAAAAACAACAAGATATCCATTTTCCAGCAGTACATGGATTTTTAACAATGCCATTTTCATGCAGTAGCAAAAGTATCATTGAAGATTTACATTGTTTTATTTTCTTCCAAAGCAATTTTTTGAAAATTTCTCATGATCTCATCATATATGAAGGAAAATTGTATGAAGTTTAGGATAAAGTCATAATAAAAAACCACATCATTTTTTAAGCCCTTTTAATATTTGAAAATACTTTAATTACATATTTACATAAAATACATTGTCACTATAAGCTGTGTAGTCAAACATATTTACATGTATATTTGTTGCTATGCTAAAGTACTAAATTGATTTCTAATTAGAAATCAGTAAATGATGAGAAATTTTCAGAACACCTCGGCCATATAGATATTGTACATAATGTAATAAAGTAGAGATGAACAATTTTTTGTAATATCCTTATTGCAATAGGCAGCTACATTGTAAGATCCCCCATTGGCATTTGAGCTCCCATATGTGTGTGTACTAACTGACTTATCAGCATCTTCACATGTTGACCAATAAACATGCACCAAATCAGATTCAAACATTGCATTGTTCTGTCTTGTCTGATGTCTTGTGTACTGTGTGAATTTCAGTTCTTTTATTCAGTTTTCCCACTATAACTCAATTATCCTGCTTGTCGTGGCTTTGTGTGCATTTTTAGAAACTATCTTTGGTAAAAGTACAGTTTAACATTTTTTTATACTCCTTAAATTGTGCTTAAATATGTCATATGTTGGAAAAATAAACGTGACTGTGTTCTTCTAAGTATAATCATGCTTTAAAATCATGTATAAATTTGATTTATTTTTTTTCTCATGAAAATGTCTTGCTTCTATATTGTGTATTTTTCTTAATTGTGCTCAAATGGGAGTTGTCAAAAAAGGGTTAAACTGTACTTTTAAACTTAATTTAGGTCTCTTTCCTTGGTGTATGTTGATTTTGATTTTGATATTTGCACATTTTAAGTTATTCAAGACTACATGGTATGATTTCTTCATGCATGTTCTATGCTTGCACCCTCTTGATCAACCTAATAATAATAAAACCCATTATGCAATGCTTGTACCCTTGCCATAACATACCACATACCAACTACAACAACAATAACAACAACTATAAACAATTGTAGACAAAAAAATTGTGGGGATGACATTGTAAATAAAAGGTAATTGCCAAATGTTGAAACAGCGCAAGGAGTTGAAGTAAATTGTTATAACCTTTAATTTAGGACATTGCAGTATGGTTCAGAAGGTTTTAAAGATGACACAAAGGATTAACATTAGACTGATGTACATGTATTGATGCTAATTTGGGCATCACAGACATACACATATAAGTGAAGGGTTTTGTTCATACATGTATATAACCGTACTTAGAATCATCAATATGATATACATGTAAATATGTCAGATTTTTGGAAACTTATATTCATGCATCTCTTAAATCTTAGCCTTTTCTTTCTCATGAGGCCAGTGATTGCCGGCAACATATTTACATCACTTTGAACAAAAACACATTTACATTGTAACAAAATCACACTGCAACATGCAGTAACAGCTCTTTCTTTACTTGTGTCTGCTTTGGTCTCTCTTTTTAATTTGCTAATTAAATTAAGAACTTGTAATTCTAAGTGTACTTTTGTTTTTGCACCTTTGGTGGCGTATGTGCCTGTCCTGCATGGCTACTGTAATGTACTGACTCTTTGCATGTGCTGTGCTGAACTCTCGTTCCCATATGCCGTGGTAAACCGCCCCCCCCCCCAAAAAAAAAAAAATGCCTAGCAAAATAAAATGTCAGTTTTAATAGTGCACATTACGTTTCTGTATCTTATCACACACAGATAAGTGAAGTACACTTGGGGGCCTTTGTTATGAGCGGATACACTTTTTTTATGCCAATTGCCTTTCCTTTCCACGTATTAAAATTAGTTCATATTTTGCTGCGGCAAATTACTGCGTCATATTTGAACGAGCCTTCACTTGTGTTTCATCGTGATGTATTAATAGCTGTAGAATTTTGTAGAATTGTCTGTTGTAACCAGTATTTGTGTCGTCATTTGTAATTTTAAGTTTTGTCCCAAGCCGTGTATTCAAGTGAGTAATGATCAAAGTCATCAGATTTTTATACAGTCAAATGAACTTGTTCCATTTAGATAAAGCAGTGTCCATTTATTCTTCACTTGTTAGAATGATCATTTATGATGTATCCATCTTTCTCTTTTATTTTTGCAAGGTTATTGATGTCAGTGAGTAGTCATTTGCTACGTTATGTACGAGAAGCTTGTTAACGTAGTGTAGAATATAGCCTAGATGCAAAGTTCGCAGGCAAGAGACTCACATAGAATTGCGATTCTCTATGACCTAAAGAGTAGGATGAATGGAATAAGATGATGATTAAATGAGTATTAGGATTGCTAAGTAGCCGTAGGTGCATTTGCTAAGGAAGGATTTTGAGCTTGATTTGCTTGAGGATTTTGTGTATTTTAGCACTGAATCTTGCAATAACCTGCATGATCTCTCTTTCTGCAAGTGAGTGAGTTTTTGGGGAGAGAGAGAAAGAAGATTTTGAATAGCTGGCAAGACTTGATTGTGTCACTTGTCGCAACAAGCTTGACCACACCGACCTATAGCACCTCCTCCATTTTATATTCCTTCCCTGCAGCACCCACCAGCAACTGAGACCGACAGCCCTATCGCCATGGTGCCCCACAAGTCCTACGGATCGGAGGACTCCATAGAAGCCACCGTCTCAAGGGATCTTCACTCGGTCAACGATGGCAGCAAACGAACTGTGAAGGATGTGGAGTTTGAAGTCCTGGATGATGAGGAAGAGGAGATTGTCACTGTCCGATCACCAAAGCGGGAGAAACAGGCCGTCCCTGGCAAGGGTGGTTTGGGTACCTCTGCATACACAGCACGGCCGTACACCAAGCAGCATTCACGTGAGGATAACAAGACGCAGTCGTCTGCGTCATATGCCATACCAGCGCAGTCCGGTTCTAAGGTGATTAAGCCAAAGCCTCACTATCCGGATGGCGCGCCCATCAAAGCTAAGTCAATCCCCATCGAAAATGCAGCGAGGGAAATGAGCAAGTCCAGCGAACAATTGAGCCCTAGAGGAAAAGACATGTTGACCAAAGAGAACTTAGCGAACCTTGAGGCCAGGTTACGCCTCGTCAACATAGCTGGCTCACCAGATTCAAGCCCTTCCAACGTGAGAAGATCACCAGCAAAAACAGCTGGCAATGTAGAAGCGAAGGGCCCCAGTGGGAAACCTCCCGTACCCCTTCCAAAGACCAGACCCCTCTCTGCCACGGAGAAGACTCTTAAAGCAAAGCCAACACCACCATCTTCTAAACAAGAGGATAAGGAGAAAGACCCTCCTAAAAAGAACTCGGTCTGGTATGAATATGGATGTGTTTGAGTGTATTCAATTATGATAGATATATGAGAATTAGCTTCACAATGATCTAGCATTATTAGGTGGCCTAATTAAGACGTGTGTATCTGTGCTGTTTCGTGAAAGTGCACATTGATGTGCATGTGAGAGGTTGTAAATAGACAAAGATAATGAGATAAAAGCTATTTAAAGTATTAAAGATTATTATTGTGTCATGTGCGAACAAATCTTTTTGACAGTAAAACCAAATTAGATAATGATTCCTTTTGATTGTAGAACTTTTGGACACATACATCATTCAGTGGATCATGGTATTCATCTTAGATTTTCTCTTGTTCACAAGCTAGTATTAACTTCTTCTTTTAATCAGAATCTATCTCACAAGACATTTTGAAGATCAGATACAGTACATTCTGTTGTTATTGTTGCATGTGCTGCCAAACGGTGTTAGCAGGTTTATGTTTAAGGAATTTCCATGCAAAGGTTCTTCTGCCAAACACATGCACACATTTTGTTGATGTACCATATCTGCAGAGTGACATAAGGTCATTAACTCTGTACATGTATATGCATCGACACCCTACTGGATGCCAGCAAGTGATATTATTTCAGTTTGCCCTACCAGTAGTTATCAGAACCAAAATCAGAACCAGAACAAATGTCTTCAAGAACTTCATGTATTCAGTCCGCTGTGTGAAGTAAATTCATTAAATATACCCATTCAGGTGCTCCAGACTTGCTCTTAGAATGTATTGTGTCATTCAGTGTCATTCACTGGATTATTGGGGTCTATTAATATTGATTCAATTTCACCTTGACCTGTGGCATCTTAATTTTCATGGACATCCCTTGCATATGGGTCCATCTCAAATTGGCTTGGACTTGATATTCAATATGTTGATTGTAATTAGTTGGTGACAGGATGTTTTCCCCCAATTTACAGAGTTTTAGAGGATTTTGATATGCCTGCACTTTGTGACCATGGTTTGACGAAGGCATCTATTACATTGCACAATGCTTTGAAATTACAAGAGCTCCCACTAGAAAGCATGATATTAAAAAAAAAACTTACAAATAAAATAAACAAAAATATTAAACTTCTGATGTTATCTGTTAAAGCAAAAAGAAGACACATAAATTGTGATCCAGACATTTTCATGAAATAAATATAATCATAGATTAAACTTACAGCAACAGAGTTCAGAGTTGTCAGACTTTACTGGGGACTGATGAATTTAGCTTCTTTTTAATGTAAAATATGATATTTTGTCTCAAATGCACTTTCATTCTTTCTTCTGACAATCTTATTTAATGTTTTATATTATTTAAAATTCTTTTTCTATTCATTCCAACTTCATTAGAACATAGTAAACTGATACGAGTGCTTTCAAGATATAGGTAATATGCTCTATCAATTCTTTTCCTCAAAGAAGACGATCACAACTGTCTTGTTAGACAGTCCATGGAAATTTCTCAGAACAATCATTAACTGATCCAGTCCCAAAACTATGATAATATTTTATGATGACAATGATTTGTAACTACACAATACATCCCTAGGTGCTAACCTGTGCTAATTTTGTATCGACTTTAATAACAGCTGTTAGCAAGACTTTATCTTTGATGTTCAGAAATAAATCTGTTTCTGTTTGACCAATCAACTGTAACCATTTTCAGCACAATCCCATAAATGTGAATACAGGATTTTCAAATGTTTGTTTTGTTGTGTAACTGACAATACCTATAAAGGTTCTCTGTAATTCTATTGCTTTTATAATTCCATTTCTAATGCTACTGGTATGACTTTCGTTTTGCCTCATTATTTATATGATTGACTTGTTATTTATGTGCCGCAACTCTTGTCAACCTGTGAATGGGTTTTGCTGTATTGCATTTTCTTTTAAATTATTTTTTCCTGGTTTAATTTTACAAGATGTGTTTTGGGTATTAGAGTAAATGTGTGCAAATTTCCAAGCCAACCATATTTTGATCAGATTATGTTTATGAACATCAAGTCCAAAATAATAAAATATTGTACTTAACAGGTAGGCGATGAGAGCATGGAAAGTGATTCCTTATGTTGTTTATTTTCAAAAGCTGAAATCATGAAAAATTAAAAAGTATTGAAAAATTATCTCAGATATTAAGTTGTCAGCAAAATGGCAGAATGATTTCTTTTAGATAAAAAGATTTCTAATATGTCAATTTTAGTCTTCAGGGCAGCATTATTTTTGTATTTGTCATTTTTAATGTTTTGTGGAAGAGATTTTTGTTATGTACAAGCTGTGATTTCCATTTTGTTTTATATAATGAATATGTTTTGTAAATATTTCTTTACTATATGTGCTTTAGCAGAATATTATGAAAATATTGTGAGAGATATGTACATATTTTTACAAATATCTATGAAATAGAAAGCAGTTGTGTTGAATTATTTGAGATAGACAGATGAAAGAACTTGCAGATCATGTAATGTCCTTTGAAGAATGTCTTCAGGAATTTTAGTATTATTTTCCTCTTTTTTTTTTTTCCTTTTGATTTAGCAATAATAAATACATGATTATTGCTTGTTTTATGTCAAAACATATTTATATTAGAGTCTGTTGAGTGGAATTCCAATTGTTATGCCAAGGAGCAATTCATAAAATCTTCCAGTTTTTAGTTCATCTTATAATTTGATACAGACCAAAGTCCTAAACATGTATTTGCACTTGAATGTTATCATTCTTTTTTAGTTTCCTTGCAGGTTGTGAAAGACTCTATAAAGTTGATTTCCAGAAAGCCTTTTTTTACCCATATCTTCTCTTTCTGTTCTCCTATCCCTATAACATTTAGACATCAGTGCCTCTTTCTCATATTGATCTTCAGTTTGTAGACCAACATGCTCTTAGTCCTTTCCGAAATTCTGATAAGCTTTCATAAAAACTCCCATGATCTTTCATCCTCATTTTGCCAGATGGCTGAACAATTATGATGTAATATGTGATCTATTAGAGTACAAAGTGTCTAGAAATCATCTCCAAATTTGTCTTTAAAATTAATGAAAATTATGGAAATGAAATTATGATCTGTGGATGATACTGAAGTCATAAATGATTGTCTGTTACTGCATGTGTATGCTGAATGTGAAAGAAATGAATAAATGAAATGCTGAAATGAAATATGGTTTGAGTGGTATTTTATTTATAAAAAGTTCACTAGACCTCTTACCAAATGCATTCTAATTCATGGATTATCTGCATGCCTATTACTGATCAAGCAAACTCACTCATTAAAGTCATAATGCACATACATGTACAATACAAGCATTAGTTGTTGGACTAACCTTTGGCAAGGTTGGCAAGTTGGCAGAAGTCAACTTTGCTGTAGAAGATATGTGCTCATTTAACGAAAGAGCAAAGAGCATGTCATTATCAGTGGCGGATCCAGGGGGTGGCTGGGGGGTGTCATATAAAGTTGCGCATGACGGCTTCCCATACAATCAGCAGTGTTGACAAACGCATGACTGCTCTCGCTTTGAAAAGGAAAATACAATATGAATGAAACGGGAGATTGTATGGGAAGCTGTCATGTGAAAAAATCTTGCTGTTTCAAGCATGACAAAGGTTGCGAATCTAGGCAAGTTTGAAAACGACATTGCTTCTCAAAAATATAAGTAGAATCAAAACGCCTTGCCCAAAATTGCGGATCTCAGATGTGTTCTTTTTGGGCCACCCTGTATATGCCATTTATTATGACCTTTGACATCAAAGTTCACATTGAAAATTTCAAATAAAATTATATATGTAATAAGTTTAGAAATACATTTTTACAAATTCACAAAACTCGTTTAAACTGGAATTTCACATGGCAAAATAGAACCACTTCCCGAGGAAATTCATACCCCCGGAAAACAAAATTAAGAGATACCTAATAGCACCATGTTGCAATCCTCCGCCCTTTCCGGGATGCGAACTTTTTTTCCCCACGAACTTTTTGTCACTATCGTCCTTGACGCATGCGCAACTTTGAAGTAGCCCTACAATGCTTGGAGTTGGATGGGGTTTCAAAGTTTCATCCTACTTTTAGTAAAAATAAAAATACAAGACGTTAATTTTGTAATGTCCAAACTGAGAGTCGAACCCACATACCTCGGGTTAAATGTCCGAGGGCTAACGCATCTCGCCACAGCAAGACGCTGGAGCAACCGTCATTAGTTCGCTAACGGAATAAACCCTATGATTGCGAAATTGATTTAGATCGGAAAGGATCAGGTGCGCATGCGCCAGGGAGGACAGGGACAAAAAGTTCGTGGGAAAAAAATTTAGCGACCGGGATGACCCTGTCTACAGCACTGTATATTACCTAAAGAACCTTGGCCAAAACGGAGATAGGAGAGATGGTGGAGGTTGTGATACATGTATTTCCTAACTCGGTGTTGCGTTGAGCTATACAGTGCGTCCCAGAAAAAAACGAAACCCGAAAACAAAGGATTATATTGTGAATAAACAATGAGATGTATGATTATAATTCTTTGGTTTTAGATATATATATATATATATATATATAGGTTTTATTGGTTTTAGATATATATATATATATATATATTTAAAAAAATTTGAGTGTAAAAATAAAATTAGCCACAATGCATTACAAACGCTTTTAGCAGTTTTCTTTCTATATATATATATATATATAGTAGAAGCAATATGCTTTCATATGGTACATGAATGGTTTTAATCCATACATGGTTTACAGAGCAACATTGTTTTGAATATGACGGGTAAAAATCCATTTGTGCCACTGTTTAGTAAATCCATGAAAACGTTAGTATCACTTGTGAACATGTAATGGAATTGTAAGCATGAAAAGATAGGGTACACATGATTCCCATTGTGCGATGATGTGCTTTCAATAAGAATTGTCATTATACGGGCCAATGCCATTTGCAGGAGCTGGCAGGGGCGTATGCACGTTTACTTAGATTTTACCAAATCAAAAAATATCACTCTGGCGATGAAACGGTGCCCATCCTGAGTGGAGAAAAATACCATAATCTGATACTTTTTTCTGCCTTATGTGCCCTTTATACCATAGTTTTCTACTTGACAGCAGAAGGTGTCCCTTACTTTACCTTTTTAATAATTTACATCACCTTGCTGTTCGCTTTGTTTCTGAAAGAAGTTGCAGTTCTGAACAATGCAAAAAATTGATGTCCATATATTGCAGGCGCCATTTCAGTATAAAATATACTCTTTCTTTACACCCACCATCGACAAAAAGTCGACCATCCTTTTTATGATGATGCCCTCATTATTAAAAGAAGCACATGAAAACATCTTCTCATTTGGGTTTAAAAAAAAAAAAATCTTCGGGTTTTACCCAAATCTGGCGCAACTGGGTTTTTAGCTCACCTGAGCCTAAGGCTCGAGTGAGCTATTGCGATGGAAATTTGTCCGTCGTCCGTCGTGCGTCGTGCGTCGTGCGTCGTGCGTCGTCCGTCGTCCGTCGTCCGTTAACTTTTTACATTTTCATCTTCTTCTCCAAAACCCATCATCGGAATTCAACCAAACTTGGTAGGAATCATCCTTAGGGGTAGGGGACCCAAAGTTGCTAAAATGGTAGATGTGGCCCCCAGGGGGGCCAGGGGGAGGGCCCCCAATTGTAAAAGCTATGTAAATTTCAAACATCTTCTTCTCCAGAACCAGGCATAGCTCAGACTTGGTATTGTGTATGGAGATACCTCTATAGATGAAGAATGAATGTTGTTCATGAAATTTCTCTGAGTGGCCCTATAGGGGCCCTGTGGGGTAACATACTGGAGGGGGGGGGGCGCTGCCAGGCAAAATGTACATTCTGATCTTCTTCTCCAAAACACATTATCAGAATTCAACCAAACTTGGTAGGAATCATCCTTAGGGGTAGGGGACCCAAAGTTGCTAAAATGGTACATGTGGCCCCCAGGGGGCCCAGGGGGAAGGCCCCAATTGTAAAAGCTATGCAAATTTCAAACATCTTCTTCTCCAGAACCAGGCAAAGCTCAGACTTGGTATTGTGTATGGAGATACCTCTATAGATGAAGAATGAATGTTGTTCATGAAATTTCTCTGAGTGGCCCTATAGGGGCCCTGTGGGGGTAACATACTGGAGGGGGGGGGGGCGCTGCCAGGCAAAATGTACATTCTGATCTTCTTCTCCAAAACACATTATCGGAATTCAACCAAACTTGGTAGGAATCATCCTTAGTGGTAGGGGACCCAAAGTTGCTAAAATGGTACATGTGGCCCCCAGGGGGGCCCAGGGGGAAGGCCCCCAATTGTAAAAGCTATGTAAATTTCAAACATCTTCTTCTCCAGAACCAGGCAAAGCTCAGACTTGGTATTGTGTATGGAGATACGGTTTAGAGATACCTCTATAGATGAAGAATGAATGTTGTTCATGAAATTTCTCTGAGTGGCCCTATAGGGGCCCTGTGGGGGTAACATACTGGAGGGGGGGGGGGGCGGGCGCTGCCAGGCAAAATGTACATTCTGATCTTCTTCTCCAAAACACATTATCGGAATTCAACCAAACTTGGTAGGAATCATCCTTAGGGGTAGGGGACCCAAAGTTGCTAAAATGGTACATGGGGCCCCCAATTGTAAAAGCTATGTAAGTTTCAAACATCTTCTTCTCCAGAACCAGGCATAGCTCAGACTTGGTATTGTGTATGGAGATACCTCTATAGATGAAGAATGAATGCTGTTCATGAAATTTCTCTGAGTGGCCCTATAGGGGCCCTGTGGGGGTAACATACTGGAGGGGGGGGGGGGGGGGCGCTGCCAGGCAAAATGTACATTCTGATCTTCTCAAAAACACATAATTGGAATTCAACCAAACTTGGTATGAATCATCCTTAGGGGTAGGGGACCCAAAGTTGCTAAAATGGTACATGTGGGCCCCAGGGGGCCCAGGGGGAGGGCCCCCAATTGTAAAAGATATGTAAATTTCAAACATCTTCTCCAGAACCAGGCATAGCTCAGACTTGGTATTGTGTATGGAGATACCTCTATAGATGAAGAAAGAATGAATGTTCATGAAACACTGAGTGGCCCTATAGGGGCCCTGTGGGGGTAACATACTGGAAGGGGGGGGGGCGCTGCCAGGCGAAATGTACATTCTGATCTTCTCCAAAACACATGATCGGAATTCAACCAAACTTGGTAGGAATCATCCTTAGGGGTAGGGGATCCAAAGTAGACCATGGGGTGGGGGGGGGGGGGGGAATTATGTTAATTTCTAACATCATCTCATGTACATTCTCCTAGTTGTTTCAATTTCTAACATATCTCCTGGTGGTGCTAGAGAGAACATGCACCAGATATGATTTGATCCACATCAGGTGAGCGTCGTGCCCCTGGGGCTCTTGTTTAATGTAATTTTCAAAATGATGCGGCTCGGTAAAGTATGTACGGATGGATGACATCAAGGTATCATTTGAAAGTAGAACAGTTCTACTTTATGGATGATATATAATAGCCACAGAGCACATAGTTTGGTCACAATAACCCTTTGTTTTAGGGTTTCGTGTTTTCTGGAACGCACTGTATAAGGCTGAAAGAATTGAGAAAGTAGTTTTTTTAGGGATGATTGATGTGTATCAATACATGTGACGATTCAAGCAATATGACCAATCAAAAGGAAAATGAGACAGCGGAGACGATTGCAATTGTTAAAAATGTTCACCGAGAGAAAATGGTGATCAGAATATATGCGTACGAGGAGTGACAAGGAGTAATATTCGGGCAGCCGCACCTTATTTTCGGGCTGTAATGTGGTTATTTCTAGCCGCTTTTTGTCTTCTAGTCTAGTATATTTTGACTACAAATTTAAATTCTTACTAAAATAAAGTTTCGCCAAACCTTCAAAAATCGCTCCGTAAGGGGTTATGGGGTCCAGTTTCCCTCCATAATTCCCTGACAAGCAAAACAAAAAAACAATCGAGAAAATGGCGGATCGTCTATGGTAAAAATTCATACTTCTCTTCCAAAGGGGGGGGGGGGGCACAGCCGGCCCGTGCCCCCCCCCCCCCCTGGATCCGCCACTGCACGGGATTACAGTGTATTTGTCTGAGCTGGTAGCGCGGGTAGGGTGACACGAGATGAGACAGAACACTGCCGTGGGAGGGTTTTATACACATGATAAAGGAGATATTTACATGTAGGCTTAGCGATTTTAGAATTTGTGGTATTGGAACTTGGCTTTCTTGAGCACATTTTGAAATAAAAACAAGCAAATTGACGCATATTCAAACTTAGTATTTGCATTAGACAGAACGTACATAATAGAACAGAGTTTCTACAGTATAAGTATAAAGTAACTTTTAGGCGAGGGAGCGTAGCGAGCGAGCGAAAAATGCCTTGTGATATTGGAATTTTGCATTCTCGAGAATATTATACACATAGAGCACTATCAAGCTTATACATCGTGATATAGTTATAAGTCATTCCCTTGTTTTTAAAATCTTACTATAGAGGAGGCGGCGAAATCGATTTTGTTTCCACCCCTCATAGAGGAAACATCTTCCCGCGTCGGGCGCCCGTGGGAGACAGGGTTTGGACAATGTTAAAAAAACACTGCATTTTTTTTAATGCGACGGAGCGTAGCGACCAAGTGAGGAAATGGAAAAAATAAAATTTTTTCGAATGGTGATAATTCGTATTTTAGAGCATTAGGAAGCTTGTCCATTGTTAAACTTCAAAATTATCAAAGGCAAGTTGTTTTGCGAGGGGGTGGGGGCCACGAGTTTGCCCCTTCCCCTCTCTTGAGTAAATCCCTTGCTCCACACGGGCCTTGAGGTAGACGGTTTCCTTAGTAATTCTATACAGGCCTAAGAAACACTGCATCCCCACAATCAGTACCTCAAATTACCTGTTTTGGTAGGCTTTCACTTGCAGTTCTTCTTCAGACCTCCGTCGTGGAGCTGGTCGAACAACAGGTGAAAGTTTACCAAAACAGCTTTTTTGTGCTGCAATAACTTTATCTCAACGTTACTTCACACATTAGATGAAACTATTCAGTAATTTAAACAAAGGGAAAGTTTCCTAACTTTTTCAGTAGTCAGTGTAACTGACAACGGTTTTATTAATTTTCTATAAATACATCTAGAGTCCCTTTATAGACATCGCCGTCCTATTTTTTTAAAACGAAATGGCGTTCGAATTCTTTCTATTTAAAACTCTCGGGCGCTCATCGGAATTAATACAAATGTTGCGTAATAGTGGAAACAAAATGGCGTTCAAACCATGGGTTGTCGTAACTCTTCTATAAAGGGACTCTAAATACATCCAAAAAGTTTCCAAACATGAGTTCAAAGGTGGTTCGGAATTCCCCGTGAAGTACACCGCTATGCCATTTTCTCGATAATGATTTGTCATTTGAGTATGTTCATTTCATGTGATCAGATCGAAATAGCGAAATGATGCCTGCTTACGCTAGACCCCCAATCCAAGAAATGCAGGGAGCTTTAAAAGAGTACCGTCCAGGACTGACCATTCGGTCAGAGTCAAAGCGGCCCAAGGATCCTCCAAAGCAGACGAGGATTGGTCTTTTTGGAGCACCAGGGGTTGGGAAATCGGCCCTTATCAATTCTTTTCTTTATGTCACCCCGGATGTCACCGCTGGAAAGTACATGTATTGGAATGAAGTAGCAACAGAGGGAACGTCATATAACGAAGCTACTACCAAACATCGAAAATGTTATGATTCGTCGGAGTTTCTTGCGGTGTGTGACAATCGTGGCATGAAACAATTCAATGGAACATCCGTGCATGTAGCTAGACACCAGATAGGTAAAGGGAAATCTTCCATTTAAAGGTATTCAAACGATTACCTTTTTAGGAACTCGTAAAAGGGGAAAATTAATTTCGATTAAGTATATAGACTGAAAACATGAATTTGTTGTGATCCTGTGTTTGAAAAATTATGCTTTACAATTATACTTTTCTTTCCTTTTCACTCGTATCCTGAAAACCGTAAATTCTATCAAACGAGGAAACAGACTTTATTTAGTTTCCGTGAAAATAGTAGTAGTCAAGCAAGTACTACATAACTCGGGCGCGCCGAAACTTTTTTAGCTCGGGGGAGGGGGACACACCAACTACTTTTACAGGTTTCGCCGCATATAGTACTGAGTGTGTGGCTTGTGCGAATATCGCTGACCGCTCTTGAAACCCAGCGATACGTCATAGTATGACTCATCGCGGGCGCGTCCATTTTATGCGCCTATTGCTGAAAAGGTACACTTTTTATCCGTTTTCGCGTGGATGATGTACGCCTCAATAAGACATCTCCCCCCCCCCCCCCCCCCCGGCGACCATCGTTTTTTCTGGGACGCAGTATATAGCGATGTGTAAGTTTCTAGTGCTCTAAAATATAAAGTTTCAATATGCCATAATCTGTCACTACGCTCTCTCGCAAAATTATAGTTACACCTACCTTAACAGTGTTTATTATGCACTGTAAATTTTTGAAAATGGAGGGGGGGGGGCGGGCCGGGCTGGGCATGCGATGGAGCATATTATTTTCTACAACGAGAATGGAAAGAATGAGCCGTACGGAATGACGTGTTGGTTGGGGTAATAAGACTTATTTTTAAGGACGTTTTTGGTACCACCACTTTGCCCTCCTATCATGTCTACAATTAACACGTCTCATTGCAGAATCGAATTAAAGGCTAAATTTTTATGAAGAAGTCTTTATTTTTTACTATTCAGCCGGTGGATGTCAGGATGGAGAAGAGGTCCAGTGGGAGCGGAACTTTTGGGAAAAAATAGTTGAAAAGTTACAGAGGATCAGCAAGGACAATTCTCTGAAGGAGGAATTCAGGATTCACTGTGCCGTCATTGTGGTGAAGTATGCAAATGCGACGATATTGATAATGAAAAAGATTTTCCTTTGAAGGGGTCGGACTGAAACATCTTATGTAAGGGCTTTGACGGGTATTCTATCGCTTGGTCACTTACCCCACGACGATTATTATTTCACTGCACCCACCTCCGCTCTAATAGAGGAAAAATAAAGACAAATTTTTTCCTAGCTCTCATTTGCTTCGTTAACTGATGTATGTAAATGCGCCCATAATCTTAAATAAAATTTATGGAATCTTTTATTTATAAAGAATCGAAAAAAGATCAATACAATTTAAAAACACTAATGTCAAAGATCTTATCGATTTTCAAGGATGTGGATTTCTTTTCTTGAGGGGGCGGTGGGGCGACACCTTTTTATTTTCTCTCAATAGGATTAGGCAGCTTTTTAACTTTATTTGAATAATCCATGGGCAGTTTATGTAAATTTCGCTGGAGGGTGGGGGCTACCCCTTTGAACAATTTTCCAGGGAGAGATGACTCCGGTCCCCGTCAAATATTCCAATGACACTTCCCGAAATCATTGTGGGGGGGTTTAGGGCCGGGTAAGAACCATGGCCACCATCTTCTTTGGTTGCGCTATTGTGATGTATAAAAAACGACGTTCGAGATTATGTGCTGCATACACTTTTTTTTTTGGGGGGGGGGGCGTTTAATCTCTTTTATCCATCCATCAAATTATAAAACACTGCAGATTTAAACAACAATAAGCCTTTAATCCCTGGTTTTGGTTTCTGATCTTAAATAATTATACCACCCATCTGACTCTGTTCAAATCATGTAACTTGTATTCATGCAACAAATCTTGAAGAATCCTTTAACGGACATCTACCTATGTAGTTTAATACTATTTGATAGATGTAGTAATAGATATTCATTTGTCTTTATGTATAGTTATACACCTGTTTTGATGGGGTCCGCTCACTATTCATAGGGGCCGATGTTCATATATAGAAAACCGTTATTCATTTAACATGCGTTATGAATAGCGGTCCTTACTGTAGCAGATCAGAATGGGTCACATGATGAGTAAAGGGCACACCAGTCATGTTATGTTTTGGCAACTTTATTCGGGATTCATGAATCTAGACAAAACAAAAAAACCTGCAAAATACAATCAAAGACAATAATGAGTACATAATCGAATGGCCGTGATATATATTCCTATTCTAAATCAATTTCATACATTAAATATGCTCATATTCTAAATAATTTTCATACATCAAATATGCTCATATTCTAAATCAATTTCATAATGCAATACTAAAATTATAAAATTTAATGTCTATTTCCTTTGATAAATATTCTACACATGTCGCTGAATCTTAAATTAAGATTCATTTAATGGCAAAGAAATAAATTGGACAAAAATAAATTCAATATAAATTCTACTATAATCGTAACAGAAAATTATATTAAGAGGAATAATAAAGTCTAACTACATTGCACACACCGAATAAAGCAATGTTAAAGTTATCTCATAAATTAACTTTAAAGTGAATGATGCTCAATATTCTTACAGTTAGCCTACCCTAACCATCCTTATCCTCTGTTTGAATCCCCAACCAAACTCGAAGAATGGCGGACAAAAGAGATCATCGTCATTATCCTCTAATAGAATGACATACAAATTCCTCAATATTGTATAGTCTCACTAACTATTCTCACTGTACTCTTTGAAAGAGTAAACATCTCAAACTTCCTCAATCTATAAAACAGCATCAATCAATATGTTATGACAAATTCTTTCATATAGAAATTCATTGCCTCTATAAAACATAATGTCTTCGATTTGACCTAATTTTGACTCAAAACTATGCAAAAATACTATCGAATTGGACACTACCAATCAATTATAGAAGAAATTGCAATTAAACAAATTGACAGTTCGGACGGACATAAAAAGTAACAGATTAAAGGAATAGCAAATAAAAATGGGACATTTGGACATAAAATATACAACTAAAATGCAAGTATTCGAAATTCCAAATTAACCTCTTTTTGTTAAACATTTGCAAGCTTGAATTTCTTTATGAACTTGTCAAAACTAGGTTACACATTTGTATCATCCTGAACCTATTTCTTAGAATAATATTACATGGAGCAAATCATTGAGCTTCTCCCACTCGTTTCTATAGCAACAATAATTGACATGTGGTTTAGCCAATCACACATGGTATGTATCCATGTTTAAGAAAAGATCTCCCCAAATTTTGAAACTTAGGTTTAGGAACATAATAAAAAGGAGACTTCTCCTTCAACTACGAACACAGAAGCATATCCTATAGATAACTTCTCGTGCTATATTACATCTCTTGCTTTATGCAATCAAACAATCAACGCACCGATCCCGCGTAGCCCAACAGCTACACAACACTAACTAGGAAACCTCTATTTTCTACGTAAGGTGGCATCATACACTTTGACACTAAAATTATGTAATCGTGAAGTCAACCTACAAGAAATATTCACAATATGCTTCATAAAATCTTGTTGAAATTTACACAAGACAGCTATCATTTCAACCTATTAACTGTTTCTCATTCGTAACCTATACTTGATATTATGAATGTCTTATGCTAGCACATACTGTTGTTTATTTTCAAATATACTACGTATATATAATGTACAGGTATTTATATAGATAAAACTATATGCAATTTAATTTAGCATTCATGTCATGAGACGGATATGTGGAAATAAAATAAACCATAGAATCAACAGTACGGCTTACCCAGGAACAACACCAACTTCTCACACGAACCAGTAATTGCAAGGCATCGACTGGCTGGACCAGGAATTACTGTTAAGCAAGGAAGATCAAAATTACTAATTTGTTGTTTACATTCATACCACTCTTACAAACTGATAATCTGCTCAAAGAGCATTCTCTACATAAAGTATAAGTTCAACAACCGCTGGAAGCATCTAATAAAAAGTAGTTGATGCATTAATTATGCCTACGAGGAACACTCCTTATTCCAATCTATACATGCATATCGTAATTGACGAAAGAATTTTTATATTCATATACATGTAGACCCTTCTATAATGTCACACAACAATTGAGGGCTATTATCTCAATTATTCTCTATCACATAAAATTAATTTACCTCACACTACCGTTGTACGGTCGGTAATACTGGTCCTACACAATCTACCAGATGCGTAAATATACACATGTTCCACACATACAAATCTGCGTTACCCTAACAGTAACGACTACAACTTATGAACTGAAAACATTTTAGCACTTAAAGTTTACAAAATATACTATCAGTGCTACGTACTGGAGATTAAAAATACCATGCTAAATGAAGAACTGAACTACGTAGAAGGCCCGAAAGCCCTACAAAAAGGTTGGTACTAAGGACTACTAGTACATGTACGCCTCGGCAACAAGAGCTTCTCTAAGAACAAGTACGAGCAGGAATGAACTGTTTGTTTGTTTAGAGGTGTTTTATGGTGCCTTAACCATCTTAGGGTTTTCTGCACCAGTCTGTAGAAGTAAAAAGCTTCTATATCAGTATTCAATGCCATTAGCTGTATATATATATAACCAATTTGTTAATAGTATTCATTTAACGTATATAGTAATAGTTTCCTGAAACTGGTATTAGACATAAACAAAGCTACATCAATAAGAATGTTTAACAAGTTTTATTTACATAATTACATCATATTATATGTGCACTTTCCCTAAAGAGATGAGATGATTCACCAGGGCGACTCTGGTAAAATGAGGGAAAAGCCATATTAGTATATAGTTATCTAGTGCAATCTACCAGATTGAAGTATAAAACTCATGACTTCTTTAATGATTCTATTATCAGTGAACAACCATTTGACATTAAACGGAATATTGAATTTATGCAACATAGATGTTAAACGTAATTGATGATCAATATGTGCAATGCAATCAAAAAAGAAATGTTCAACTGATTCTCTATCATGACATACATCACATAAACCATCCTCATGACATCCAACTCTAAATCTAGAATAATTTAATAAACAGTGATTTGACTTTAAATGAAAGAATAACCTCTCTTTACGTCTATTTTTCCATATTGGCTTATATTTCCTTCCAACAGTGGGTTGTATGTTATGGTAAAATCTACCATTTGTATCATTATCCCATCTTTGTTGCCACTTGTTAAAAATATACATGTCAATAGAACCATAGAATCTCTCATAAGGTTGCTTCATGTCCAATACTATTCCTTTTCCCCCTGCTGCTTCTTTAGCTAATAAGTCGGCATACTCATTACCCGGGATGCCAGTATGACCTGGCACCCATGTAGTAGAAACAAGGGTACCTTGGTAATTCAATATTGTACACTTATATAGTATTTCTTGTACCATTGTGTTATTATTTCCGTACTGTATGGCTTGTAAAGCAGAGAGGGAATCGGACATTATTGCGACTTGAATAAAAATTTTATTTTCTGTCCATTCTAAAGCCATGAGAATAGCCATTAGCTCAGCATCAAATACTGAAGCCCAGTTTGGTAAGGTATACTTTTTACCGTATTTGAAATGTGGTATATAGAAAGCTGCCCCTACTCCTTGACCTTTAGAACCATCTGTGTATATATGCAACATATTACACAAAGTTGTGTTTTTACAATGTATAAATTCATGTTTGACGACATGAGGTTCATCCTTTTTACTAATTTTGTGATTGTCGTAAAAGTGTGGCTTGATAAAATTCCATGGAGGAAAATTTCCTTGGGCCACTATATTTATTGAATCAATATCAAATGGGAATTCATGTATTTTCTCTCTAAAAAGCATACGAGTTGAGGGTATATTAACACAATGTTCCCTGAAAACCTCATTTGTTGGATGCTCTGGTAAAGCAGCCAATTTAACTCTGTATTTGAAAGTTGTTGCCATCTTAAATCTAGAGGTAGTTCATTAGTTTCAACCTGGAGAACATTTATTGGAGTACTTTTTAGTCCACCTGTAACAATCCGTAATGCCCTAGATTGAATCCTGGTTAGACGCAAAAGATTAGTTTTATTCATAGTCAAGAAGGCCTGACATCCATATTCCAATCTTGATCTTATAAGAGATCGATATAATGTTAGAGCTTGCCTATCAGCACCCCAGTCCGTTCCTGATACACATCGGAGTATATTCAGTCTCTTGCTACATGTTCCTATTAAATATTGAACATGCTTAATCCAATTTAATATTGGATCAAATACGAGTCCGAGGAATTTAAATTCGTAAACTCTAGCAAGTTCTATATTATTCAGGAATAGTTGGATGTTTATTTTCTTCCTGCATTTGGTGAAAATCATAAATACAGACTTAGATGTAGACAATTTAAAGCCCCATAAATTGCACCAAGTTTGAATTTCTCCGAGAATACGAGTCATTTTTCTTTGTAGATAATTTATATTTGTACCCGTTGCCCAAATAGCACAATCGTCAGCAAATAAGGAAACGGATGTATTAGCTTCATTAACCTTAAGGTCATTAATCATAATTAAAAATAATAGAGGACTAATGACACTCCCCTGAGGGATACCATTATCTAACATTACAGTTTCAGATATCCGTGTCCCAACTTTTACACATATTCTTCTGTTAAATATGAAGCTCCGAATCCATGATAATGCAGTACCTTTTATGTTCAAGTTATATAGCTTGTATAACAAACCCTCCTTCCAGACCATATCATATGCCTTTTCTAAGTCTAAGAAAAGACCGATAGTAGATTGTTTAGATCTAAAACCTCTAGTAATTTTATCTTGTAATCTCAAAAGATGGTCTATCGTACCTCTCTTTTTCCTAAAGGCCGATTGATACATATTAATTTTACCCTCTTTTTCTAGGGTCCATGTAAGCCTAGAGACTACCATCCGTTCCATTACTTTACACAAGTTAGACGTTAGAGCAATTGGTCTATATGATATGGGGGCAGAGGACACCTTACCAGGCTTTAAAATAGGAATAATTAATCCCGTATTCCAATTTAAAGGAACACTACACTGCGTCCAAGACATGTTACATAACTTTAAAATAATATTTAAACTACAATCAGACATATGTCGAAACATAATATAACATAGTTGGTCTTGGCCAGGTGCTGTATCATTACTTTTTTGTATAGCATCCTTTAATTCCTGTAATGAGAACTGTTCATTTAATGGACTGTCATGAATATTATTGAATATAATATCCCGATTTTCATGTTCAAATTGTAGTTTATTTTGTTGGAATTGCGTTGTGTAATTATTATTACTACTAATTTGAGCATAATGATTGACTAACATATTAGCTTTGTCAATATTAGTTATAGCTTGCTGATGTTCCTTAATAAGAACTGGAATTGTTCTACTGGACGTATTTCCTTGCATTCTCTTAATGACCCTCCACACTTTGGATAGTTTTGTGGTACTGGTAATATCAGAGCAATAGTTTTTTCCAAGAGGCCCTCTTTGTTTGAATAATATGCCTCTTAGCTTGGACCTTATGTTTCTTATAAAGTAGTAAGTCATATAAATTTCCCGTACGTTTTGCTTTAATTAAAGCTTTATTACGTTTTTTAATAATTTCTTCACATTTATCATCCCACCATGGAACAGGCGGCTTCTTTCTGGGGCGAGATTTTGGGATAGATTTTTCCGCAGCTAAAATAATAGCAGATGTTATCTTTTGTTCAAAATGTTGAACATTCATGTCAATTAGTGATTCATTTACATATTGATCACATAGACATTTAAATTTATCCCATTTTGCGGCCTTGAAGCACCAAGAGGGTGTAAAAAGCTCCTCGTGAGTTATATTTACACCAATATTAGTAGATACAATGAAATGGTCACTATTACAATTTTGATCGAGAACTGACCAAAGACATTTCGATGCCATTCTTGCACTAATAAAAGACAGATCTAAACATGATGTTCCTGTGAAAGAATTAAATCTTGTTCCTGTCCCATCATTTAGAGAGACTAAACCAGCATCATCAATGACATCTTCCACTGTTCTACCATTTGGCGTAGTAATTGGGCAACCCCATAATTCATTATAAGCATTAAAATCGCCACATAGGAACACATTTTCCTTCATATTATTTACTATATCATAAAGAGGTTTGGCCTGGATAAGTTGTGTTCCAGGAAAATATACATTTACAATATTAAGCTTACCTTCATTAGTTATTATTTGACAAGCAACTGCTTCCAATTCGCTTTCGAGAGCAATTTCAGAATAATGAAGTGTTTCTTTAACAAATATAAGTACTCCTCCTCCTCGCAGTTCACGGTCTTTACGTATAGCAGGTGAATAGCCATTTAAATTACAAGGAACAAATTGTTTAAGCCAAGTTTCTTGGATACATATCTGTTTTTGGATTAAAAGTTTCCAACAAGGTTCTAAATTCATACATATGAGCCCGAAAGCTGCAACTATTCCACTGCCATATTAATAGACCCATGCATATTAACTACCCATTTGATGGGAGCACACTTTTCCTCATTTTGTGTGCACAGTTAAAGATATCTGTAGAGTCTATATCAAAATCTAGACATTCAGACAAAACAGTAGTCATATTTCTCACAATATTTGATAAAGAATGCTTTCCATCTTTACCAGCCATAAATATATTGAGAGCCAAAAAACTGAATATGTTAATTGGGTCTTCACATTGATGAAATGGCCAATCAATAGTTTGTGACTCTTTTTCAAAAGAGCATTGAGTTGAAACATCAGTCATTTCTGGCTTCACGTTATCTTCAACAAAAACTGAATCATGATACTCATCATAATCAAAACTGCTACTCATAAAACTAGGATTAATTGATATTGGTTTGGATTTGTGACCTTCCTCTACAGTATTACTTTTTGAGGTGCCAGCAATATTTGCTGGTCCAGCATATGTGATTTCATTTTGTGCACGTGTTTTATTGGCTTGCTTAACCGCATTTGCATAGCTTATACCAGTTCTTTGTTTGATGTCATTGGCTTCCTTTGCTTCTTTAAACTTAGGGCAACCAGCATAAGCAGCGGAATGTTCCCCACCGCAATTTGCACATTCCGGAGAATCTTTCTTAGTACATTCCTCAAATGTATGTTCCCCTCCACAACGCACACATTTTGACTTAGGGCTTCTACAATTTGTAGCAATATGTCCAAACATTTGACATTTATAACAACGGGTTGGACCCATTTCAATATGTCGGATTTCATGGATGAAACAATCTACTTTAACTGTATTTGGAAGAGTGTCACGAGTACCAAGCTTAACAATTTGTGTAGGTGTACCACTTCTAAATACTCGCTTAATATAAGGGAAATTACCAGTTATAAGAGATTTAACTTCCTCCTCACTCATATCAATAGGTATTGGGTAAATTGTACCAAAAGACATGGGTTTAAAGGGCTCTGGTTCTTTTACAATGACCTCGTAGCTTCCAAGTTTTTTAATTAAAAGCAACTTTTTACATTGGATTTCAGAGCATTGTACTTTAAGTTTGCCATTGGGCAGTCGGAATATTGCCTCCAAGGATCCAGAAATCTCATCATTCAAAATTTGTCCTAGTTCTCTATGATGAACTTTGGAAATATTTATAGTTTTACCTTCAATATATACAGTTTTAGTCTTATTTTGTCTTTTAGTACGTCTATCATTGCCTTCACTATTAGTAGATTCAGCACTATTTGATCTAAGTTTTCGCTTATTGCGAACTACAGTAAAATCCATATCTTCACCTTCATCCGTCATTATCAGATACTTAGCTTCAATATTTCAGCAACCGGGCTGACTCGAAAACAAACAGCAACTGCTGAAGTGTGTAGATTAAGTCGCTCCGACACAGATACGTTTCCCGCCTTAAATATTAAAGACTAGTGACAAATATACGTCCGTACAAATATACAGCTAATAGCATAAACACCGATATAGAAGCCACTCTACCTCACTTGTTGGATCACAGCTTCAGGTCACCTCCGCATACACTTCCCAAGCTCAGGTGAGGTCAAGCTCAGGTGTCAGCAGGAATGAATCCAACACCCCGGCTCTTATATAATGCAGTACCGTACATCACATCAGCCTATCACTTAAATATTAATGCGCTTGCATCATTGATCCCTTCATTCTTCCAACTTCACATTCTTTCTACAACTGCCTATTTCATTCTTCTTTTTGAACTAATTTACATACACTGTGGCAATTAAACAGTGAAAGAGAAAAGGAGATCATCTGCTCCTTACTAGGCAGAACTATCTTTTCTTCTGCAAGAACATTGTAGTGCTACACTTTCATTCATAAGACCTGGACACACCTGAACCTGAATTGCATTCATAGAAATAAAGAATCTTAGAAACTCTAGTACACACATTATCTGTGGTAAAAAACAGGACTGACATTATTCTCTAATTGTATTGGACAAAAGGAATGGAATCTCAATCTTGCAACTTCAACTGGAAGCCTAGCATGGCAAATTCCACAAAATTTTGCCTGCCAATGAAGGGCGAGCCATGTCAAAATACAACTTTCCACATTACAGTGGCGTATCTAGGTATTCTGGCGCAAACTATCAAAGACCATAAATCTTCTTGTATTTCTCCCCCTTTTCTTCCTCTCTTTTGCGTTTTTGCGCCCCTTCGAGTGCCGCCCGTATAGATACGCCACTGGATCCTCATGAATAGCGAGGTAATTTGTCTATGGTTTGCACGCTATTTAGAAGGACCGCTATTCATACTAAACCGCTATTCATTTAGTCACGCGTTATGGATAACGGTCTTTATGAATAAGTGGTCCTTATGAATAGCGGTCCTTATGACTAGCGAGGTTACCCCGTTTAGATGAGTTCAAATAATTAGTTTACATTACATTATTCTAGTGATGTTTTAATAGTTATCCTGATCTGCTGCTGTATGTACACAACCAATCAATTACCATAACATGTATAGTATATTCATTCTTGCCAAAGATTAATTGTGAAATATTTTACTTTGTGATTAATCTTAATATGACACAATATTATTTGTAAAAAAGAGAACTCGAACCAGAGGCGTAATTATGTCCGGCCAATGAGGGGGTACTTACTAGGTTGATAAAATGTGAGAGAACAGGGCACCATCGAGTGAGGGAAATTTGGAAATTTTTTCACGTTGCCCCCCCCCCCCCCCCCCCCCGTTTTTCCGCCATTCGATTTGGGGGCACGTGCCCCAAATGTCCATCTGTAGCTAGGCCACTGTAAATTCACGACTTTCTCTTTACAGTGCAAAAATGATGCCTAGAATAGATGTTTTCGTCGCATCAGTGGAAAAAGGGCTTAACGTCCATGTATAGTGTCAATGAGCGCTATCCCCTTTTTACACTGATGCGACGTTTTCACCGATTTCATCAACGTGATCAAAGAGATTACAGGTAGGCCTTGATTCGTTGATATTGCCATTAATCATAGATTAATCATTCACTTAAATTCTATAGGGTATTATCATTTTATCATACAATTATTGAACAGTCATGTTGAAGGATGTTGATCCAGTTTCCTAAGAACTGTCTGTAGTGTGTTTTCTTGTTTAGTTTAGTATTTCTCTCCATTTTGGTACATCAGTTTAAACAATTAGATTATACTTGAGAATCCGAAAAGTGTTGCTAATGCCAGTGATATGAGGATTGGAGATGCAGGTGATAAAATGTCCGATTTCATTTTATTTGTAGGAGGACCTCCTATTTTCGTTATAACTCACAAGGCATCTTCGATCACCGATGAGACAGATCGGTTCAAATCGGACCTTCGAAAGCTTACCGTCGATTTCATGTTCGAGATTGAGAACTACACGAAGGAAGATCACAAGTATAATGATGAGAAACATGAAAGCATCTTGGAAGTTCTCACACAGTGCACTGTTGTGGCCGATAGGCTATTCATGCACTCTGAAAAGAAAGACGAAAACCGAAATACCAAATCCCGGTGCAGCATTTCGTAAGAGCCAAGCAGTGGAGGATTTAGGGTGGGGGGCACAAAACCGCCCCCCCCCAAAAAAAAGCCCTTTTTTTTTTTTTTCTTTTTTGCCTTTCCGGAGAGACATAAAAATACTGAGGACCTTTTTTTTTTTTGCTTTTTTTTTGCTATAATTCCTTTCAATGCTACTGGTATGACTTTGAAAATATTCGTTTTGCATTATTTTTTATACACAATGATTGACTTATTATTTATGTGCCACAACTCTTGTCAACATGTGAATGGGTATTGCTGTATTGCATGAAAAAAAAATCTTTTTCCTGGTTTAATCCTTTGCACGATGTGTGTTGGATTTAAAAGTAAATAATTATGTGCAAATAGATGCGCTATTTCAAAACCAACCATATTTTTATCAGATTATGTTTCTGAAAATCAAGTCAAAATAATTAAAGTAGATATTCAAAGAAAATCACAAATATGGCAATTAATGTATCACTAGAAACTGGGAAGCTTACAGATGGCAATCGTATAAGTTTTATGTCAACTGCGTATCTGGTGATTATAAAAACAACACAAATAAAAGCTCTTCTCAGCATCTGGAATATCCGAGGATTCGCCAGAAATATAGCGATGTTTTGATGTCGTCACACTCGGGATCGATCCTGCTTAAGCAGACGACGTCCTATAATGAATGAACGTAATTGCAATGCAATTATTTATCAAATTATAAAGAGTTTTGGTGTATTTAAACATGACCTTATTTCACACCATTATAAAGGGAAAGTGAAACTGATTCTGATAGCTAAAACCGTTTGATTGTAAATACATAGGAGAAGGGTCAATGATCAATGAAATAAACCCCACTTTCAAATTGAAAAGCCCTCCGAATAATAGCAGGATGGTATTCGTTCCCTCTTGAAACGCCGAACATGGCCCGGTGCAAGCAGCTGAAAATACAATGGCGTCTTATTTTGTTTACAAGTGACTGATTCCTTTATTTTTTTAACGCTGCATTTTTCATCAAAATAATACCATACACGAAGTTAAGAGTGAGGCAACAGACTAACATTAAGACTGACGCTAGTGAAGGAAGAGAAATAAGTGAAGAGGAGATGACAAAATAGGCTCTGAAAAATGTGTAAGATGTTATGGGACATCGTCTGCTTAGACAGGACTGGTCCAGGGTGTGTCGTCACATATCTCAGCAGCGTTCGAGGAGCTCTTCAGCTGCTATATCGGGGGCTGTATTTTACCGTTTTATAATTGATAGTAATCATTACTTCAAATGTTTCCAAGCGTTGAATTTGGATAACCTTGTTTAATTTATGCCATCTATGCAATAATAAGTATTAAGCCAATATTTAAAATCATTAACGTTCTACTTTAAGTATTGTACTTACAGATGGGTGATATGAGAGCATGTGAGTCTTTATGTTGTTTATTTTCAAAAGCTGAAATCACGAAAAATTAAAAGTATTGAAAGATTATACCAGATATTAAGTCTTCAAAATGGCAGAATGATTTCTTTTAGATAAAAAAGATTTCTAATCATGTCAGTTTTATTCTTCAGGGCTTTATTTTTGTATGTGTCATTTTAATGTTTTGTGGAAGAGATTTGTGTTATGTACAACCTGTGATTTCCATTTTTGTTTTATATCATGTATGTTTTGGATATATTTCTTTACTATATGCGCTTTATCAGAAAAATATTGTGAGAGATATATACATATTTTCTACAAATATCTATGAAATAGAAAGCAGTTGTGTTGAATTATTTGAGATAGATGAAAGAACTTGCAGATCATGTAATGTCCTTTGCAGAATTTTAGTATTATTTTACCCTTTTTTCTTTCTTTTGATTTAGTTCATCATGTAATTTGATACAGACCAAAATCCTAAAAAAGTATTTGCACTTGAATTCCATTATTCTATCATGTAGTTTCCTTGCCGGTTGCGAAAGATCGTAAAGTTGATTTCTAGAAAGTTTTGTCTACATAGACCTGCTCTTTCTGATCTCCAATCCCTAATATATGTAGACATCAGTGCCTACTTCTCATAAAAACTCCCATGATCTTTCACCCTTATTTTGCCAGATGGTTGAACAATTATGATGTAATATGCAATTTATTGGAGTACCAAATGTCTGGAAATCGTCTCAAATTTTTTTTTTAAAGTAATGAAAATTATGAAAAATGAAATTATGATCTATGGATGACGTTGAAGTCACAGATGATTGTCTGTTACTGCATGTGTATATGCTGGATGTGAAAGAAATTCATAAATGAAATGCTGAAATGAATTATATTTTAAGATGTATACATTTATTTAGTACAAGTTCATGAGACCTAGCTGTTTTAATTCATGAATTATCTGTATGCTTATTATTTATCAAATAGATTCACTTATTGAAGATCATAATGCACATATACAGTACATGTACTAATTGTTGCCTCGTTGGACCAATCTATGAAAAGGTTGACTTGTTGGCAAGAAGTTTTGCTTTCATTTTAATGAAATATGAATATATTTGTAAACTGGTCTATGTTTAAATAAAAGCATGCCTTTAATATGAAGCTTGGCATTTTTTTTTCACATCCAACACCACTTCTTATCGGAAGACATCTATTTATTAATCATCACTTTATTTAGTGTCATTTATATACCCTACACTGCATACTTACATGCCACTTATGACCTTCGTCCTCTGACTTTATTGTAAAAAAAATTAAATAAAAAAAATCTTGTTATACAGTGAGAAAAAAGTATACCCAACTTCGGTAGCTTCCTATAAAAAGTTCACATTCTGTTTGACCTTGAAATGCATTTCATGGTAAAGAGTACCTAATATTCTGTCCAATGAGATACCTTATTTACAACTTTGCTGTCACGGATGACTGAGTACCAGGGTTTTCAAAAAGAGCCGTCAAAATCCCCTTGTTCCAAATTTTGGTTCATGCAACAAAATGTGGATCAAAACCACATGTCTGTGTTACTTTAGTCTTAGGTCCTTTCAAACATTAATTCTGAGTTTTGCCTTAATGGTTTGTGTTTAAAAGTTATTCATTGTATTTAAACTTTCATAGAGCCATAATTCAGCTCATGTAAGGCTAATCTTAATTCCGTTTGCCCAGCTTGCAAACTTCATGTGGTATAATATCATCTTGACAGAAAATGCTCTCCACATTTGTCATTTGCACCATCTCACCTGCATTAGGTATTGACTCGGATTGTACATGAAATCAATGTTTAGCTAACTTCAAGGAATAATGAAAGGTAATAAAGAATGCACAATTGTTGTGCCTAACCTAACCTTGTTCAGCCAATCATATCGCGCCATTTAGCGTCCACTGTTCCTTCGGCTCTATTATATTGTTTCGTTTTCTGGCGTTCTGTTTATTCATGCGAATTTACTCTGATGAGTGCATGTCGAAAAGCTTTAGTATTTTATTTTTAGTACATATTATGTCCGTGTTTAACGCTATTTTCCGATTTTGCAGTACCAAGCACTTATTTAATTGTTGATAACTACTTAAGTAAGCGACAGTGGACTTTCATGATAATAATGGCATCCCGAATAGTTTTTGTTCAATGTGAATGACTCGCGTATCGGCCTGTATACTTCAGATTAAATTCCCTATTCCCTCATTCCAATACATAATCAGCATGAACTATAAATCGCGCGCGCCCTATATCAATTTTATGGACGTCAGTTAATACGGGGTATTATTCATAATAAGACATAAGGATCGCTATTCACAGTATGGAAAGAGGGTCGCTATTCATAATACCAAATCAGGGTCGTTAATTATAAGGGTCCCTATTCATAATATGAAAAGAGGGTTGCTATTCATAAAGGTTGACGTTCATAAGGGTCGCTATTCATGAAAGTCAATATACATAAGGGTCCCTATTCATAATCAAAGAAGAGGGTCGATATTCATAATGGAGAAGAGGGTCGCTATTCATAATCGAAAAAGAGGGTCGCTATTCATAATCGGAGAAGAGGGTCGCTATTCATAATCGAAGAAAAGGGTCGCTATTCCTAATCAGAGAAGAGGGTCGCTATTTATAATCGGAGAAGTGGGTCGCTATTCATAATCGGAAAAGAGGGTCGCTATTCATAATCGGAAAAGAGGGTCACTATTCATAATCGGAAAAGAGGGTCGCTATTCATAATCGGAAAAGAGGGTCGTTATTCATAAACGAAGAAGAGGGTTGCTATTCATCATCGGAGAAGAGGGTCGCTATTCATAATCAATGGAGAGGGTTGTCATTTAAATCAAATAAGAAAGATAAATGGATGAAGGACAACCCAACGGTACTGTATTTAAGAAAGCCTTAGATTGCACTTCCGGCTTTTGTCAAATATATCCCTATTTAAAAAAAAGGTGAACTTTATTTATCAGTGCTCCCCACACTTTGAAAGGCACTTGCCAATGCCTTAATAATTAAAAAAGATGTCTAATCCATACATCTACGTGGGAGGAGAGGACCCCCCCCCCCCCTCCCCTCCACACACCCACCCACACACACACAGATCCAGATCATCCCGTTTCTCAACTCCTGTGGAGACCCTAATCCTTAGCCTTTATCTCAAGTGCCAATTTTTATTTATTTATTTATTTTATTATTATTTTTTTTTTGTGGGGGGGGGGGTGGTATAATTATTTTTTGTATTTTTATGCATTTTAATTTGGTGGACATAACCCGGGGTTGTGAGCCCCAATTGGATGAATTATTGTATAAGCGAGGGAGCAACACGACCGGGCAGCAGATTTTCTTTTCCTTTTCACCCTTCAAATGTATTTTACCCTTACAAAATAAAATTCAAGGGAAAACAGCAACCTAGCAATAGATTTTTATTGAAATTTTGAACCTATTTTGGAGTCGCAAAATGAATGAAAACCCTTAAGAAATATATTTAAGGAATTTAGTAAGGTAATTGCAAGGCAAATTTTTCGAATGTTCTATACTTTGAAAGTGCTATTTATGCAAAATTGAACAAGCTCCTGCCTTTTGCGGGGGGGGGGGGGGAGCAACTAGAGTCAATTAATGGTTATCACTTTAAAGTAGAACTTTAATGATTTTAAATATTGGCTTAATACTTATTATTGCATAGATGGCATAAATTAAACAAGGTTATCCAAATTCAACGCTTGGAAACATTTGAAGTAATGATTATTATCAATTATAAAACGGTAAAATACAGCCCCCGATATAGCAGCTTAAGAGCTCCTCGAACGCTGCTGAGATATGTGACGACACACAATGGACCAGTCCTGTCTAAGCAGACGATGTCCCATAACATCTTACACATTTTTCAGAGCCTATTTTGTCATCTCCTCTTCACTTATTTCTCTTCCTTCATTAGCGTCAGTCTTAATGTTAGTCTGTTGCCTCACTCTTAACTTCGTGTATGGTATTATTTTGATGAAAAATGCAGCGTTAAAAAAATAAAGGAATCAGTCACTTGTAAACAAAATAAGACGTCATTGTATTTTCAGCTGCTTGCACCGCGGCATGTTCGGCGTTTCAAGAGGGAACGAATACCATCCTGCTATTATTCGGAGGGCTTTTCAATTTGAAAGTGGGGTTTATTTCATTGATCATTGACCCTTCTGTGTATTTACAATCAAACGGTTTTAGCTATCAGAATCAGTTTCACTTTCCCTTTATAATGATGTGAAATAAGGTCATCTTTAAATACACCAAACTCTTTATAATTTGATAAATAATTGCATTGCAATTACGTTCATTCATTATAGGACGTCGTCTGCTTAAGCAGGATCGATCCCGAGTGTGACGACATCAAAACATCGCTATATTTCTGGCGAATCCTCGGATATTCCAGGTGCTGAGAAGAGCTTTTATTTGTGTTGTTTTTATAATCATCAGATACGCAGTTGACATAAAACTTATACGATTGCCATCTGTAAGCTTCCCAGTTTCTAGTGATACATCAACTGCCATATTTGTGATTTTCTTTGAATAACTACTTTAAAAACGCCATTGAGGGCGCGAAATAGCTAGATCTGGAACATAATTTTGCAAGGGAGCAAAGCGACCGAGCTTTAGAAAATTCTTGACTGTGGCGTAAAAAACCCCCTCAAAGACCATAACATTTCTTGTATTTCTCCACTTTTCTTTCTCTCTTTTTGGGCTTTTGCGCCCCCTTCAAGTGCAGCCCGGGGCAGCGACCCTCTTCTTTGATTATGAATAGCAACCCTTATGATTATTGACCTTTATGAATAACGACCCTCTTCTCCTATTATGAATAGCGACCTTCTTCTTCGATTATGAGTAGCGACCCGTATGATTAACGACCCCGATTTGGTATTATGAATAGTGAAAACTTCAATATCTTATGCACACTCCCCTTCTCTCTCTCTCTTTCTCTCTCTGATCAGCCTCTCATTGTCATCTTTTTCTTTCCTTTGTAGTCTCTCTCCCTCTCTCTTTCTCTCTCTCTCTGTACATAATGATTATTTATCATATATTTACATGTATGCATCTATCTTGCCGCTCTCTAATGAGGCGTATATCCCTCATCGATCGGATAAACATACCTTTCTAAGCCGGCAAAATCCGGGGGCAAAATGAGATCATGCCTCAAATTACCCGGCAGTAAAATTCATATTTTCTTTCTTTTTGAATCACTGATTAGGAATAAAATACACATGGAACTTTTTAAAGCATTTCAGACTTCATGATTTGAGCGTGAATTGTTTTTTGCTTTCCACCATCCCTCAATGGTGAACTTTGTTGATGCCTTTGCTGTAATCATCCGCTTTGAGTGCTTTTTCCTCCAGAACAGTTTGGGTTCATTACCCACGCCGATAAAATCGGCAGGGTTATGTAAAGGGCTCCGTATGTTTGTTTGTTTGTTTTTTATGTTTTTTGTTTGTTTTTTTGTTCGGATAGTGACAGGAAAGAATCGATTAGGAAAAGAATCGATTAGATTTTGGTGATGATCGGTTATAGGAACTTCATTTCGGATAGTTTTTTTGTTGTTTTTATTACTTCCTTTTTAAAAATAACATTTTTCACACAATAGTCAAGGTAAAATACACAAACAAATATATTCACATGCAGTATCATTGTGCCAAATTACATAATAATAACAATTAGTAACCATAATATTTTACTTGCATGCATTAAATAGTAGATTAGGCCAAATCTGGAAGTCTTTATTGCGATAAGAAAAGAGAAAAATATAAAATATAAAATATAGTGACAGGAAAGTATCGATTAGGGAAAGAATGCAAATACTCGATTTGTAGCGCCGCTAAGGGTCTGCCGCCTTTGACGGCCTTTCTAGTTTTGAATAAGTTGTCTTCTCCAAAGTTATCACTTTGACTCATTCTGATTCTAACTGCTATCTTCAAATATCTTTCTTGTCGTCCATGAAACATGACGTAATTTGGGGCTATCCATACTTTATCTGACGGCACAGCTCATTGTTTTGTGATTTCTTTCTGTCACCTAACATGCTCGAAGATATCTCTTAGCCCTTGATTGGTTGATTTTGTTCCAATTTGCCCACATGGTGCGACACCATGCATCACCGTGATTCATTTACATTTTCTTTCCTTTCGAAGAAGTTCAATTTATTGCATGAGACCCACTAAAGTATTCGACTGCTGGATTCTTAGAGTCTTTCCTATGTGGATCCTCTCATAATTTTCATATTTCTGTATAATTTTTCATCTCCTCCTTGTGCATTGCCAGCATGCATGTTTGTTTCTTAGATAATCATTCTCATGCTTGTGGGCTATTTTATTCGTCTTCATGTCCTAGTTCTGCTCTGTCAAGTTTTGCTTAAGCTTTCTGCTGAACCTATGTTAGGAGATGACCTTTAGGAATACTGGTCCATTATTTCCCTCCTGTTAAGCGGACTGCACCACGATCTGTTTCTCCGTGATGTACATGTATGTCTATATAGGTATAGATTCTCTCTGGTTTGACAAAAGTTTTGTTTCGGGTCATCTGATGAAGGCTTCATTTCAAGTTGTCTGTGTATACAGTAAGTGCCGCTGCCAAGAAAACAATTTCAACCTGGGTTATGCATGCACGGCTGAAATGGAAGATGACTCTCATGGGAAATAGATATCTTTAGCCATGTTTGGCAAGTTTTATGTCCACACTTTCTTGCCAAGTGTTCACTGCATTTCGCAAAACTTTGGCTAAAGTATTTGAAGTGAAATCTGTCGTGGCAGAACAGTTGGCCCTATAACAGTTGGTGATGACGGTTAATGCAGGTCTAGATAGCACATGATGCTTCAGTTCACTGCCAAAAAAAAAAGAGAAAAAGGGAATAGGCCTAACTTCACCCATTTCATTTAAATAGTTAATTCGACCAATTTCATTTTAATCATTTAACTTGTTTTATGTCTTGAGCTATGAATCAGGGGTACTCTGAAACGTATCTGTATTCAACCAAAAAAAAAATATAAATGTAAAATTTATTAGCTTGCTTTCGTATAGATTAGCCCGTTTTTAAATACTTACATTAAAAAATATATTCTTTGACATTATTTCATTCATATTTTGATATTACATACAAAAGTTATTAAAAAAAAGGAAAGGGGTAGAAACTGCTCACCATGAAAAGTATAAGTTTTCATCTTTATGTCGCCATTACAACATATCAGGTCTATGATGATATCAGTACCATCTGATCTGTATCACCGGGTTATCAATAAATATGAGATACATTCTTATTCCATTCTTGCATTGTCTATCATGCATGCTGGCTTGGCTCTACATCGCGATCCGGCGGTAAAACACCGTCTTGCGATGTTGCTGGTGTTCCTTGCTGGTATATTGTTGTTCCATGCACTGTTCATGCTGTCTAGATAAAATGATGAAGGGAGGTACGGTGGTTATTAAACTTAAGTTCACATTATATCATTTTATACCGTTGTTTCATTTGATACCTTGTGCAAAATTCACTGTACAATAAGAAATAATTTATTTACTTTAGTTTAATACAGATGTGTTTAAATCCTATACCATCGTCGGCATTTAACATGTCACATATTAGATGTTATATTGTTAACACTGTCAAATTATAAAAAATGTTTTATACATAAAAAAGGCAAAATGAGAAAAAGGTAAGCTTATAATTAATATAGGTAAACCACTGAGCTCAACCTTATAGCTTAGCCTAAATATTTTGTCTTAATTTCTTAAGCCTAGGGATAAGAAATGCTCACCACGGAATAATTGTTCATCTCTATTCCGCAATCGCAACAGCTTACTTCGATGATATCATTATCATCCTCCTCAACCCGTTATCAATGAATAAATTTGAGATGCATTCTTATTCCATTCATGCTTTCTCTCTCATACTCGACGGGAAAACGTCCCGCGATCACAGTAGCGCTGTAGCCGTCTTGCAGGGGGGCTGGTGACGATTGCGGCTGGCTGATGTTGATGTTTCACTGTTAAGAACAAGGTAAGGAGAGGTTTACTTTATTATATACTTTAGTTCATATTTTGAAACCTTTATATCGATGTGATACATGGAGTACAAGTAATATGAAACAAACAGGCTTCTTTCACTGTATCTGTATAGAGAAAGTATCTGTCAGACGAATTCGATGACCTTTCTGCATGTTCTATACGTAAGCATGTTCAGACCAATAAGAAACGTGTTGATAACAAAAACATACAACCTTAAACGATAGCTCACAAGAGCTTTTCACCTTGATACACCCCGCGACGTAGTCTACCTTTAGGGGGCTGGTGACGATTGCGGCTAGCTGCTATTATCTATAAAATGATAAAATGGGAAAGTGTTAGATTTTACAAAATAATGTTCAGCTTATTATTATTTTGATACCTTGCATTGAAATCTCAAAAGATGCTGCTCCAAATTAAAAATCACAACAAATAGGGCTACAATCAATTTTCAGTCCGCAGATGACACTTTATCTTATACCTGAAAACATACATGTATTTAGAACAATAATGTGTTTATCAACGACATGATATAAACTGCAAAGATAGCCCATGAAGAAAAAAATATATTTAAATCAAAGTTTACAATAATTCCAATACATGTGTATTTGCTATCGTAAATTACCATGATAAACCTTGTCTTTTCTGTAACTATTCAATCCATTTTTGAAGTATTATGATCTTTATGATGACAAATAAAAAAAAAAGAGGGAAAACAGGTGAAGAAGAAGAAGAAGAAGAATGCTTACCGGTGATATAGGTACGGTTGCCATTTTTGTTTCCACCGTAGCAACCAACACAAGTCATAGTGCTAAGTTTCTTGGTGACTGTAGTTTGTTATTCAATACAGTCATTATCGTTCCAACCCCCGACCCCTGTTTACCAATCATCATCATCACTGTCACTGTCCAGAAGAAGTCCTTTTGAGGATCAGAGAGGGAGGGGGTGGTGATTGTTAAAATTGTTAAATATTCATCAGAATTAATATTAATGCTTATTTCCACGTCTGGAAAAAATGTAATGACCTTATCATTTTTGTCTTCTTCTTCTTTTTATTTTTATTTTTGGTCAAACAATGAAGAACATGTTCTTAACATACAAGACATAAGTAAAATAATTCAGGAATTTGCTTTTCATGGGTGTTACATGGTATCGTGTGTCGACAGCCAGAAGGGCGTTAACAATTATCTCAAAATATATGATTTAACACTCTTCTGGATTTTCAGCAGACGGTTTTATAACAGAAAATTAAAACCCGATTCATTAATTTTTTTAAAGATATAGCCTATCAAAATCCTTTTAATTAGCTAGTTTGCTTATCTGTAGACTGTTTATAGTATCTTAAGGTCGTGTTGTTGTATTTTTTCAGTCTCACCCCAAATGATTTGGGGTATCTAGAACTACTTACTCCAGACAACAAAGTCGTTGGTGGCGACGGTCTTGTCACGCCTGTAAGAGGTCGATGGTTGATCGGGGTCTATCTCATCGTCAGTATCGACGTCCGATTCGACATCAGACTCTGGGTGACCTGATTGAAGATGGATCAGGAATAATGAATTGGTTGAATCCAAACTTCTCAATTAATTATATAGACTGGGTGACCAACTTTCATTTAATACAAAGTATCACATTATTACCCCGGCTTTAGCCGAGCCGCCATGATAGGCGATAAGGCATTCAAGGAATTTCTTCCTACCGGGTACCCATTTACTTCACCTGGGTGGAGAGTTGCAAGTGTAGATGAATGTCTTGCCAAAGGACATTAGCGCCGTGGCGGGATTCGAACCACGAACCATGTGATCTACAGTCCGGTGATGTATCCACTAGACCACGACACCTCTGTAAAGTTGCATCCTTTATTGTGACACCTTTACCTTTATTCAATCACCAAAAAAAAATCCAGAATTTTATTGCCTTCTTCAGTTTTCATTCTTTGTACCAACCTGTGGAAGAACGATCTCCTCTTTCCTCAAGGCCGATCACGATCAATCTCGGGTCGAAGTTCGTCCCGTCATCATCCTCCCCCACCACGATATCCTGGACGAACTGGAGCCCGGCACGGTAGACACCGTGGAAGGCGTTGCGGATGTAAGCCCAGAAATTGGATGTAAAGTTAGAATATCTTCCTGGGTTGCCTGATTGAAATGATGATTTGAAATTATTGACTGAATGAGAGGGTAGATTTTTGATGAATACAGAATTATTATTTATCATGCATTGATAAGTAATTAATATAAATAATATATAGTGATGAATACCTATGTCATTGAATTGTTAACTTTTATAATGGTGCATTATTATTATATACAAGTAGATATACCTCGATGACACCTTTTTACATTTTATTGCCTTCTTCAGTTTTCATTCTTTGTACCAACCTGTGGAAGAACGATCTCCTCTTTCCTCAAGGCTGATCACGATCAATCTCGGGTCGAAGTTCGTCCCGTCATCATCCTCCCCCACGAAGATATCCTGGACAAACTGGAGCCCGGCACGGTAGACACCGTGGAAGGCGTTGCGGATGTAAGCCCAGAAATTGGATGTAAAGTTAAAATATCTTCCTGGGTTGCCTGATTGAAATGATGATTTGAAATTATTGACTGAATGAGAGGGTAGATTTTTGATGAATACAGAATTATTATTTATCATGCATTTATAAGTAATTAATATAAATAATATTAAGTGATGAATACCTATATCATTGAATTGTTAACTTTTATAATGGTGCATTATTATTATATTCAAGTAGATCTTGATGACCCCTTTTACATTTGGTAATCCCCCAGATAATACACAACCTTCAACTACTCATTCCAAACATTTTTCTATAATTTCATCCCGTTTCTTTCTTCTTTTTCTTCCTCCTCATATTCTTTTCTTCTTCTTCTCCTTCATTTTCTTCTTCTTCTTCTTCTTCTTCTTCTTCTTCTTCTTCTTCTTTTCCCTTCTTTTTCTTCTCCTTCTTTCACCTCTTTCTTCTTCCTCTTCTCCTTCTTCTTCTTCTTCTTCATCTCCTTCTTCTTCTTTATCTTTTCTTCTTGTTCGTCTTTTCTCCTCCTCCTCCTCATTCTTCTTCTTTAATTATTTATCTTTTGTGCTAACCTGTTGCAGGACAATCTCCTGTCTCCCCAAGAACGGCGACGACTCCATCATCGTCCACGTCCACTTCATCATCCTCGTCCCCCTTCACGATATCTTGGACGAACTGGGGGCCTGCCTGGTAGACGCCACAGAAGGCACGGCGGATGAAGGTCCAGATCAGGGAGATCAGGAACATGACCTCGATCTCATCATCGCAACTGTCATCCTGTGACATCACGGTCGTCATCTCTTTGACCTGGTCCTCCTCATCATCCTCCTTCTCCCCCTCCTCTTCCTTTTCCTCCTCCTCCTTTTGATCAACACTGCACTCATTGTCGGTGTCTTTTTATGGGAAAATATGAAATTAGAACCGCGAAAAATATAAACATGGTGAATAACCATGAAACTATACGAAAAATGTACTAAAAACCTCTTAGTTCAACCAGATAAATCACTTAAATAATGAATAAGACCAACGCACCAAACATTATCTCTCTCTCCCTCCCTCTCGCTTTTCTTCTCTTCTTTCTCCCTTTCCCGTCTCTCTCTCTCTCTCTCTCTCTCTCTCTCTCTTTCTCTAGCTTCCATTCTCTTTCTCCCCCTCCTTTTATATGACGAGTGTTCTATTGTTCCTTTTCTAACTATCCTTATTTTATATCCTATCATATATCTGAATTATTCACTGTCTATACTTCTTTATATTATCCATCTCTCTAGTTCCCTATTCTAAATCCTATCTCTAATGTATCCTTGGTCCTTTACCTCTCCTCTATCCTACTCAGTTCACTAATCATTGCCATATCCCCCCCCCCCCCCATCCTTCTTCTCTTGAACCATTTCCTCTTCTCACAATACTTACATTCCACATCAGAATACACAAGGCCAGTGACTGAGGTCTTATCGTCATCAGCGTTGGTCTCGACATCTACATCACAATCCTCGTCCCCGTACTCGACGACGGATGACACCACCGACTCGTCATCATTCCTCTCATCCGTGTCATTGTTGACGAATCGATCTTTCAGGAGTTAAATTGATAATACACATTTTTTAATATGTATGTGGATTCCATATAATTATTTTCCTCCTTTCAAACTATACGTGCGAGGTTTTTTTTTTTCTGGTCTGAGCCAAAAGTAGTCAACATAAACCCTAAATTCTAAGTTTAAGATTTGTGTCTGTCCTTGTATATCACATGAAAGCTGAGAATCTGTAGTTTATGAAATTGTACATGTCCCTTCATGACTGCGTTCCATTTTCTTTTTAAAATAACCTTTAAAATGGAAAAAAGCGCCCTCAGAGCGCGACGGGACGGAATTACTAGAAAAAGCAATTGAGTTTGTTTGTTTGTATTTATTTCCGTATTAAGAAAACCACATACATTTCATAAAATACAACGTATACATGAGCTTAAAAAACGGAGGATGACCCAAATTCAGCAGTATTTACAAAATGCCGCTGTTCTTCCTTGGGGTCCCACATAGCATTATATATTAAAAATTATATCATAACACAATTATATAATAAAAAAAACAACAACAACAAAAAAGTGCAAGGGCATTTGAAAAATAAAGTTCGGAGTTGGAATATTATATCCAATATTATTCAATGCCCAATGCCAGTTCTGGCAATATTCTGTTATAACTGGGTTAAAATTTGAAATTTTTGGTGTAAAATTGTATTTTTGGGCACTTTGGGCACAAAAAATTAAAAGGGGTGTCCCCTTTTAATTTTTTGTCGGATAAACTGGAGTTTATGGACTGAGGTCTTATAAAACTATAAATGAACTATCGTACCATCACTTCTGTACCATTAAAATTGACCTTATATTTCGAGAAGAATTGTGATGTGTTACTTTTTCCGTCCCGTCGCATTTAGTGGGTATTTAAGGGATTTTAGGCGCGACGGGACGGAATTTTGCATGGAAAGTACAGTCCCATGTATGTCATTTGATGTAAGTAAACTTTTTTTTAACCCCAGGAAGTTTTTATTCATTTAATTTGAATAAACAATAGAGATTGGCACTTTTCTTACCTGAACACTTTAGTTCTACCATAATTTTTTAGAGAAAAGAACTATTTGACAATATCAAAAATTTCTTTTCAAAATCCATATTTGTTTTGTACATGGTTCAAAAGTATCCACCCTCTCCAGTGATTTTATTCTCTTTAATTTGAATTAACAATAAAGCTTGCCAACTCCCTGTGCCTTAACATTTCAGTTCTATACCACAGTTTAAAAGAAAAAAGTACAGTTGGACGATAATTTAATTTTTTTTTTAATCGCCATTCATTTTGTACATGGTGCAAAAGTGTCCGTCCGTCGCATTCTGTCCTGTCGCGCGACACCCATTCATCAATTTTCAAATTAAAAAAAAAATGATTGGGCCAAAATCATAGCTTCATGGTTGAATGTCATGTAGTTTATCATACTATTCAAAATTACAATACGTAGCTAAGTCTTCAATTTTGACTTCGATAGAATTTTAATTTGAATCTGTCTTACAAAATTTGACCATTCTATCGTTCCGTCCCCTCGCGCTAATAAAAAATGTTGTTACCATAGACAAGTAGAGCAGGGGCAGACCAAGATCTGTGGAGTGCCCTGGGTTCGATGGCAGTACCTGCAGATGACTGGCTGGAGTCGTTGACAAGGGTCATGAAGTCGACTTCATCGTCGCCATCATTGTCGATATCGCTCTCCATCACCTGCATTGCCATATAGATTTATGATAGGTGAAATATTACATAAATGCACATTATAGCCATGCACGAAACTGGGAGTGATTTTTTTTTCCATTTAGGGCACTGAGAGTAGAAAGATATGCTCACAAGTAGGGTCACCACATTTTGTAACAACTTTTTCTATTTATTTTATTTATTTTTTGATTATCATCTTTTTTGTTGTCAGCAACTTCAGCATTCCCTGCAGCCCTCGAGCACAATGCCGGTTAAAAAAAACAAAAAAACCCTGATTCTGAAAACAGTTTTAAGCTTACTAAGCTTATAAAGCGGTGAAGAGCAGTGGTGTATTTAGTCTAGGGAAGCCATTCACCCCCTCCCCTCCCCCCTCCCCCCTCTCTCTTTGAAGGCTCAGAAAAAGCGTCAACAGGTATTTAAAAAGTCGCAGTGGGTCTACAGCAGGCGAGATTTGGTTCGGTAAGCTAGGCATATTCCGCACCGCCTCACCCCGCCCCCTATATGCGGAAAAATACTACCCTCATCAATTCTTGGATACGCCCCTGGTATGAAAACCAGCTCGATCAAGTATCTTATCACCCCTCCCCCCTTCTCGCTCTCTCGCTCTCTCTCTCTCTCTTTCTATATATGTCTCAGACACACATCTTTTTGTGCCACTAATCTCTTTTATAGTATAATATTATTTAAATGTTACTAATATCTTTACTTAAATCCCTTTAAAATGTAATTTATTACAGACTCTTCCCATTATTGCTTTGAAGAAAACCAATCACACTCGGGATCACACTACATGGCTCACACTATTTAAGTCTCTATACATGCCAGATGGGTGGGCATATCCAGAAATATTGATATACATATGGGCAAAATCTTACCCCCACCCTCCCCCGCCAGGAGTAGGAATGGGTTCTCTCTTTCTTCCTCTCTCTATCTCTCTCTCTTTATCTCTCTCTTACTCTCTCTCTCTCTCTTTCTTCCTCTTGTTTTTACGGGACTTAACAGTGAAGAAAGTGTATGTCGGTTGGTAACATCCTCTGTTGGATACACCGCGCCACTGAACAGTTGTTATAAATTCAAAAGGGGAGATTCTTCCAATTCTTCTACAATTTCTCTTACCCGTTTGCTCTTGGAGAATAATTTTCTGATTCCTGTCCAACAACAGGTCTTGGTTTTCTCCCTCTCTCCTTCCCTCTCTAGTTAGGCCTATCTCTCTCTCTCTCTCTCTCTCTCTTTAGCTCTCTCTTACTCTCTGTCTCTCTCTTTCTTCTTCTTGTTTTTATGGGACTTAACAGTGAAGAAAGTGTATGTCAGCGCCACTGAACAGTTGGTATAAATTAAAAAGGGGAGATTCTTCAAACAATTTCTCTTACCCGTTTGCTCTTGGAGAATAATTTTCTGATTCCTGTCCAACAACAACAGGTCTTGGTTTTCTTAGTATGGCAGCTATCATGATCTCCAACTTCATTGTCCGAAGGTAAAGATCGGTGTTTAGATTTCACAGACCCCATTTCGAAAATAGCCAAAGAATTCCCAAAGAATTTGCTAAAATCGCTCAATAACTCCCGAATCGCTATGCGAATAAAGAGATTAATAGAGATTGTTATAAAAGTGAAAAATCTGCTGGTTACTAGAGCTGCACGCATGCGCATTGTAAACTATGATTCGCGCTTGCCACGACGTCAACAATGGTAAGGATGCGCGCGCAACAAAAGTTGAGAAACTTTGTCAGGTGCGTAAAATGAAATATTTAAACAGATCCATTCGTCAATGGACAGTTCAGCCATAAAAGCTACTGAATTATTTTTTGTAAAAATAGGAAATCATTGATTTTCTTCTTTTATCTTCTTTATTATTTTATAATATCTAATGACGTATTTAGGGAAATCAAAATCACGTTGACAGAGTTAGCCTTCGAAACTGGGCTATTTCACCTCAAACACCGCGCGCATGCGCTTTTTGCAGAGGAAATTATATAAGAGCATGTTTTTGCAATATTAGAACTATTTCATATTTTACACTATACTGTAAGCATTGTGATTTAGTAATAAATTCAATCTTAAATTTAATATACAGTGATATTTATATGGAGTAGAATTGTGAGAATGTTTATCACATTGAAAAGTATCATTCTTCGACTTTCAACACTGCAAGTACAAACTAGGTTATTTCCTTACTTTTGATTTCTCTCTTTCTCTCTTTAACCCTTTCGAGACAATTGACCATATTTTGTGGTTTGTGGTTTGGCTCAATAACTTTTGATTTAAAGCTCTAAAAATTATACCAGATGCATGAGTAGTAAGAGCAAATATTTCTGCACACACTGTGTCAATTTTTGTGGCTTGACCATATTCGTTTGATGCCAGGAATTTTAAAAAGGAGGATAAGCTTTAAAATCTTTAAATTTGCAACACATTGATAAATTTAAAATTATTGCTTTTTATTAGAATTGGCCATTTATTCAACTTATCGACAAAGTTTCTTACTATGTATATTGTTTTCAAAGACAGTACATGTTATTAATTTGATTTGATTTGATTTGAATTTATTCTCATATTTCTCATATCACAAAATAAGTAAATTATCAACATAATATAAGACAATACATTTGATTATAACAATACAGTGGGGCAAAGTAATTTCAGTATAGCAAAAAATGGCAGTAGATTGTAACAATGACAATAAATGAGTTCGAAATATGAAGGAACCTGCATAAAAAGCAGAGCTTGTAAAGTCTGCAGGTTCCTTTAAAATATTATGAAATCAGCAATCAAGGAGAAGGAACACAACAAATCAGACTACATTGGAAGAGCCAAAGGTAAGTGAAAAGAAATTGTGGGGTAAGGAATGAGAAGAAAAGTGGAGAGCTATAAGAATAAGAGAGAGAGGGGGGGGGGGGGTAATAAAAGAGAGAGAAAATTCAATACTAACGCAGTAACGTACTTTAAAAAAGATTCAAGGGTAGAAAACATGGCAAATAATTCATATTTGTTCATATTTGTTCAGCCAGTGCGTCTTAACTGGGTCCATAACTGGACAAAAGAGAGCATTTTAATTTACATTTAAACGTATTTAAGGATAAACAATTGATTATTTCGTTAGGAAGATGATTCCAAAACCTGGGTCCTTCGAATGCAATTGTTCTTTGAGCAAATAATGTACGAGTACGTGGAAGGTGGAATGAGTCCCTTTGGCGGGTAGGATAAGAATGGATGAGGTTGTTTCTTTCAAATAAAGATGAAAAAATTTCCGGTAGATCGTCTTTTGAGAGTTGAAACATAAATATACCCAAGTGAAATTCGTATAAATCATGGATTTTTAGGATTTTATTTTTTAGAAATAATGGATTTGTGTGAGCATAAAAAAGATTGGTTAATCAACCTAATAGCCCGCTTTTGCAATTTAAATAACTTGTCTAATAGGGTCTTGTTTGTATTGCCCCAAGCCAATATACCATAATTTAATCGTGATGAAATGAGAGTCATATATAAGTTCAACAGAATATAATCAGGAAAAAAGAATTTTAGTTTGTTTAGAATACCGATATTTCTAGAAATCAATTTGCATAAGTAATTGATGTGACACTTCCAAGACAAATCATGATCGATGTAGAGTCCAAGAAATTTGGTAGATTCAACCTGTAATAAATTGACATTATCCATAACTACTTGACCAGGTAAACTTTTAAGAGAATTGCTAAATATCATAAAATTGGTTTTCTTAACATTAAGTGATAACTTATTAGCTCTTATCCAAGACTGAACTGAACGAAGTTCTTTATTCAAAAGATTAAGTAGTGTATGTGGGTCACGGTGAGATAGAAAAAGATTAGAATCATCAGCAAACAAAATAAATGAAAAAATATTGGAAGAATTTTTAAAATCATTAATATAAAGAATAAATAGTAAGGGGCCAAGGAGTGATCCTTGGGGTACTCCGCAAGATATTGATTTCACTCTGGAATTTTTACCTGCTAAAGAAACAAATTGTTTACGAGAAGTGAGGTAGCTCCTGAACCAATCCAAGGCCCTCCCACGAATACCATAATGTGATAATTAGAACCATATAGCGCTGAAAGAAAAATATTATTGTTGCCTATTTGAATAACAAAATGTGATCAATTTCGAATTTACCCCTTGAATAATTCCTGTCTTGAAAGGGTTAATATCTCCCTCTCCCTTTACCTCTCCCACTCTTTCTGTCTCTATCACTTCATCTGCCCATTCCTTCTGTCTTTTTCTCGTCCCCTCTTCCTATATTTCTATTCTTTATTATTACTTTTCTTAGCACCTCACCCTCTCTCATTTACTTATGAGCCATAATTATTATAATGATCAGTCTGTATGTCTGTCTGACTCTATCTGTCTGTCTGTCTCTCCATCTATACCCCATTATCCCTCCGTCTTTCTCTCTCTCTATCTCTCTCTTTCCCTCCCTCTCCCTATATCTCCACTGCTCTTTCTCTCATTCCATCAGATTCTACCACATTCTTTTTCTTTCTTCTCTTTCTTTTCCCTCCCCTCTGCCTCTTCCGATATTCTTTCTTTTCACCCCTTTAGCACTCTCTCTCTCTCTCTCTCCTTTTCTTTATTAGGAACGTTCTTTTTTTTCTCCCTCTCTCACTTTCTCGTCATTTCATACCCTTACCCTTTCTCGATCAACTCTCTTTCTGCTCATCATTCTGGCGAAGATGTTTTTTTTATTTCTGATCTAAATCGTCGATTATTATATACCCAAATTATACATCAACGTTTTCTAATGGTTTGTCAATTATTAAAATCAACAATTTATTAACATGAAATGCTTTTAGTTCGACTAATATAACGGGAAGGGGGGGGGGGGGTGGTAACAGAATCGAACACAAATAAACGCAAATAACCTTATAGAGTTTTTATCTAGTCTTTATTATTGAAGAATGTACAAATAAATATACCCTAATCCATCAATATGATTTCAGCTCTAAAGTCTGGTCTAAGTACTGGTCTACTTTTTGAGGGCCATTTCTATACTTAATGAACCTCCTATATGGAATGCATGCTGCCCGTGATGGATCGAAACGTACAAACATAATAATCGCAGTCTTACCATACTTATGACAACCCGCACACTTTGATGTGTCTAACGTTGGTGGCATCAAAGAAGTCCTATGCACAGTTGGTCCTATGTATGGTCACAATTATGCGCCGTTGTAGGTTTGGGTTTGTGTTAGGAATAGACCGTGATCAGGTATAAGGATGGGGCAACCATAATACTTCATTCCAACCACAATACTGAAATATTCATATTAACCCTTTCATGACAGGAATTATTTAAGGGCTGAATTGATCACATTTTGTTCTTCAAATTGGCAACAATAGTATTTTCTTTTACTGCTACATGGTTTTAATAAAATGTAATTTCTTTGATAACAACATATATGGTTAGGAACTTTGACGAAAAAATTTCGGCCAATTTCGATTTCGACCGCACTGAATTTGAACCTCTCAATGCATTGCCAACAAAAATGGACATAGTGTGTGTAGAAATTTTAGCTCTTTCTTCTCATGCATCTGGTCTATTTTAAAGCTCTGAATCCAAAGTTATTGAGCCAAAGCACAAAATGTGGTCAATTGTCTTGAAAGCGGGTTAAGGTAGGACCATACAAGCGTATAGGACAATTCTCGCTACCCCAAATACGCAATTTCGCCAACAGATGGCGTTTGTCATGCAAACCACGCATGCGCAGTGCTGACAATATCCCGATTGGGTCGACAAGTGTTTGTCTTTTTGCATTGAAAATGTACACAGGTCTGCTCGAAGTGAAAACGGTCAATGACCAACTTGAGAAAACTCTCTGTAGTTATATGCTTCCCTGTATACCGCATACCTCTTCCATCAAGAGGCCTGCTTTGCACAGGAATGTAAAACATCCTAACCATACAATAGGAAATCCACACTTTCTTTTTTTTTAATCACTGATTAGGAAAAAAAAAACACTCATGGAACTTTTCAAAGCAAAGTTTCAGACTGCGTGAATAATTGATTTGATTTTGATTTTGATTTTTTTCTTTTTTCTTCTTCTTCTTCTTCTTTTAATTGCAATTGATTTATTATAAGGCCATATCGAATATTAATACATGCAGTATGTTTATTCTTCTAAGTTCTTACCAATTCGCGTAAGTATACCGAGAATACTGCATGTACTAGTAATCAATTAAAGGAGAATTAAGCCCTGATTACAAATTTATTTATATTGGAAGGTGTAATCTATTCCTACTTATTGGCCTAAATCATTTTCTAATAAGATATCAGAAAAGGGTATAAATAAAGATATTCCAACACCCGGTATCGTCTCCTACTCATTTACATGGGGGCTGCCATTTTCTTGCTGATTTGGAGTTGTACATGAACCATTGAGAAATGTTCCAGTCAGGAAGATATTTTGAATCCAAATCCTAAATTGATTTTCTTCATTACCTAAAATTCCATATGTGACGGAAAATATAAAGTGGGTGTTTACATGTATTATAAAAATTAAATCTTTATAATGATACTTTTAAATTGTCTGGTTTTGCTTAACAAAAATCTATTTTCCTGGGTTTGCCAAACAGAGCAGAACATAATATATGCAGCATGCATTCTGACTTTTCAAGTCCATCATCCGAAAGCAGGTGAATGCATAGTTTGCCGCTATAGATGCTCAGGGAAGAAGCATCCATAAAATTTGAATTAATTTGCTCCGTCCCATACGTCCAGTATCGAGAAAATAGATTTCTATTAAGCGAATATCGATTTTCAACAGAAATATATAAGGAAATCTTCAGTTTAAAAATAAATTGACATATCTATTCTATATTTTTAATCTCAAATGGGTTTTTAATTTTGAAAAAGGCAACTGAGCATTTGGATTAAGAAAATCTTCTTGTACATATAAACAAAATGGCAGCCCCCATGTGCTGCTAGCAGACGATACATACTAGCAGATGGTACATTTTGCTCAGAAAAAATTGATTCGTATCGATCTCGTATATTTTGACGCGAAGCCATATAGTCTAACATGTCCAACAAGTAGGAATAAATAACACCTTTAAACACTATCGTCTTTATTTTTGAGCGTAATTCTCCTTTAAGGACAAGAAGGGAAAGTTCTGTGGAGAGGGGAGTTCCCGGGGGGAGTTCTGGGGAGAGGGAAGTTCTAATTGATGTTTTAAGGCATTTAGTCAGAAAATAACTATTCCTGCCTCTCGCGCTGTATTTAATTTGGGTTTGTATTCGTGAAAACTGTATTTATATTTATGCTCTCTATGCGTACGTGGGGGAAAACCTCTCTTGGCTTCATTATCTGATTTGCCAACGCATAATCTACGTTACTTGTAGCGCGAGACGCGCCTTTTTCTACACGTCGCGAAAACAGGCCTATCTTAACGGTAAATTGTTAATAAAGATGCTTATTTATTTTTCTTTCAGTACATCATATAACAAATGAATATCTTATGCCAAAGACAAATCTATCTTACGATGCTTTATATAATTATTAGATTGTAACTTATAACAATTAATTCGTAATAAGTGATTTAATTTGTAATTCATGCTTTTGTCGGATCATAGCTAAACAACACATACGGTACACGAATGCGCGTAAGACGGACTCGCTTTGAATCAAACAACGCAACAATTTCCAATATTTCTCAACACATATCAAGTGAAACATTCAGACACGCAATCTATTCTGTGAATAATTTCCTAGTCCACGGAATTCCTCAGTCTATTCGTGATTACTGAGTTCATATATATTTGGATGTACAGTGTAAACAACTGAAATGTCGGAGCTAGCTAACTTCGTAATAATAATACTACAAGTCTACATAGACCTACCTGCGCCAGTGCGAACTGCAGTGTATGATACAAGGTAAGGTACACGTTATCATCACGTAATAATCAGCTCGTTACATTATCATCTATAGATCTACATGTTATCTTGCAGCTCTCTAATGATGCGTACATCCCTCATCGATGGGATAAACGTACCTTTCTAAGCCGCCAAAATCCGGCGCGGTAGGGAGTTTTTTCATTTTTCAACTTGAAAATGTGCAATCTGGGACATACCTATAGGAAGGGCTAGGAAGGGAAGGGGGGCTGTAGCCTATAATGATGCTATGAGGATGCTTTTACGGATATAGCTAGGTACTCCAGTGCAAGTAAAATGTTTGCTGAGGTGAATACACCTGCATGTCAAGCTGTAGTAAGGAATATCAAAACATCGCTATATTTCTGGCGAATCCTCGGATATTCCAGATGCTGAGAAGAGCTTTTATTTGTGTTGTTTTTATAATCATCAGATACGCAGTTGACATAAAACTTATACGATTGCCATCTGTAAGCTTCCCATGCAGTTTCTAGTGATACATTAATTGCCATATTTGTGATTTTCTTTGAATAGCTACTTTAATATACTGGTTAACCCATTGCTGAGCAGTACAAGGTACACCTCAGACTTTTGGTTTAATAGCTTGTTGGCACAGTCGGAAATGGTTGGCTAAAGTAGTTTAATATAATATTATGCAGTATTGTTTAATGGTTCTTTGTAAAGAATTAATTCATCTTGCCTTTTATATGTTTCCATATGGTCTCTTTTACGATTTTTTTTTCTTCTATTCACTGTCTGTCACTAGTATTATCTTAGTACCATAATTTATCATGACACTTGTAAATATTTTCATACTATGTCTGTTTCTTGGGTCTATTTCTCTTTCTCTTTCTTTATTGTGCCTCCTCCAGTAAATGTTCTCTCTTTAGTATTCTTTGTCCATTCTTTGCCCATTATGTCCATTGTTGATAGTATGCACTTCGTGTTATAATATCGCAGCTTTTATCTTTTGTATTCTGTGTCCATTGCTTAGTTCTAGTGGTATATTAGTTTTGTGGTTTCTCTTGTACGCTTATCTTTGTATTCTTTGTTCCTTGATTCTTTATGTACTCTTCTCATGTAAATGTGTTATATGGACCTCTGCTTTTGCAGCTGAGTCTGGAATAAAGTCTTGAATTGAACTGAATTGAATTGAAGGAAATTTGGACTTTAAAATTTGCAACATGGGGCATACATATATATATATATATGGGTAAGCGTGTGGCGATTTGACCGACCGGGAAAAGGGTAAAGAAATATATTTTTCATGAACTCGGATACATAATTCTGAAAATATGCACCCCAAAATAATCTTCGCTAATTCTACAACACAGTCCAATGTTATATTAAATTCCACATTACTTTAAATATATTAATATGAATGAGGTACCCAGACGTAGAAACGAGGGAGCGAAAGGAACGAGCACAGAGGGGATGTGATGCTGGGGGTGCTTTTACAATATTGAGAGTTAGCAAATCTGTATGTAAATGATCACCAAGTGGACCAACGCAAACTTTTAGTAATGACGTATTTTCTGTTATCTTGTTATTATAATTAACTGTGATGAGGTTTTTCATCCAACCAATGAAATACGTTATCACTGTTAGAAACAAACCGTTGAATGGCATGAAATGTTCTTCCTTACACTGAGTTAATACCGTAAAACCTCGATTAGAGGCACATACCGACTTGAAGGATTGTATCCTTTATATTTCCTGGATTATTGATAATTATATTGGTTAACACTCTGAATACATATTGCGCTGTTGCTACCGAGACGTGCTGATAAATATTCACGTGACTTTGTTTTTACGGAAAATAAACTTCTTCAAAGAGATCACGCAAGTAGGTGCCTATAGGCGAGGTTTTACGGTATCCAATCAATAATTGTTTTGGTCAAAGTGTAACATACAACAAATCATTATACAAACCAGCAAATCCGTACGTATTCTCGACATATTCCGTTAACTCGGAGTCTCTCTAATCGAACCAAATAGCCGTAAGACAAACAAAGACGGTGTACTGCATGTTTCAATGAGATGCATTCATAATTTGCGTAAAACGTCTTGAGAACAAGTATTATTGCCATGAAAACAGTTACACAAGGTACCTTTTTGCGGTCTGTGTTAGTGTAACGGAAAGGGAGAAATACACATTTTATTGAAAATCATGTGATATCACGAATATTTATATATCACTTCATTTGTATGGAATTGAAAATAAACCAAGCCCCCCCCCCCCCCCCCCCCCCCACCCAACCAGAACGCCAGTGGCCTTTGCTGTGTTCATCCGCTTTATTGCTTATTCCTCTTGAACAGTTTGGATTCATTTTGAATAAGTTGTCTTCCCCAAAGTTACCACCTTGATTCACTCTGATTCTAACTGCTATCTTCAAATATCTTTCTTGTCGTCCATGAAACATGACGTCATTTGGGGCTATCCATACTTTATCTGACGGCATGCACAGCTCGATGTTTTGTGATTTCTTTCTGTCACTTAACATGCTCGAAGATATCTCTGAGCCCTTGATTGGTTGATTTTGTTCCAATTTGCCCACATTCGTGCGACATCATGCATCACCGTGATTATTTACATTTTCTTTCCTTTCGAAGAAGTTCATGCAATTTATTGCATGAGACCCACTAAAGAATTCGACTGCTGGATTCTTAGAGTCTTTCCTATATGGATCCTCTCATAATTTTCATATTTCTGTATAATTTTTCATCTCCTCCTTGTGCATTGCCATGCATGTAGATAATCAATCTCATGCTTGTGGGCTATTTTATTCGTCTTCATGTCCTAGTTCTGCTCTGTCAAATTTTGCTTAAGCTCTCTGCTCTGATTATGTCTCAACTGAACCTATGTTAGAGGATGACCTTTAGGAATACTGGTCCATTATTTCCCTCCTGTTAAGCGGACTGCACCACGATCTGTTTCTTCGTGATCTACATGTATGTCTATAGGTATAGATTCTCTCTGGTTTGACAAAAGTTTTGTTTCGGGTCATCTGATGAAGGGTTCATTTCAAGTTGGCTGTGTATTACAGTAAGAGCCGCTGCCAAGAAAACAATTTCAACCTGGGTTATGTATACACGGCTGAAATGGAAGATGACTTTCATGGGAAATAGATATCTTTAGCCATGTTTGGCAAGTTTTATGTCCACACTTTCTTGCCAAGTGTTCACTGCATTTCGCAAAACTTTGGCTATAAAGTATTTGAAGTGAAACCTGTCATGGCAGAACAGTTGGCCCTATAACAGTTGGTGATGACGGTTAATGCAGGTCTAGATAGCACATGATGCTTCAGTTCACTGCAAAAAAAAAGAGAAAAAGGGAATAGGCCTAACTTCACCCATTTCATTTAAATAGTTAATTCGACCAATTTCATTTTAATCATTTAACTTGTTTTATGTCTTGAGCTATGAATCAGGGGTACTCTGAAACGTATCTGTATTCAACCCAAAAAAATATAAATGTAAAATTTATTAGCTTGCTTTCGTATAGATTAGCCCGTTTTTAAATACTTTGACATTATTTCATTCATATTTTGATATTACATACAAACGTTATTTTAAAAAAGGAAAGGGGTAGAAACTGCTCACCATGAAAAGTTTTCATCTTTATGTCGCCATTAAAACATATCAGGTCTATGATGATATCAGTATCATCTGATCTGTATCACCGGGTTATCAATAAATATGAGATACATTCTTATTCCATTCTTGCATTGTCTATCATGCATGCTGGCTTGGCTCTACATCGCGATCCGGCCGTAAAACACCGTCTTGCGATGTTGCTGGTGTTCCTTGCTGGTATATTGTTGTTCCATGCACTGTTCATGCTGTCTAGATAAAATGATGAAGGGAGGTACGGTGGTTATTAAACTTAAGTTCACATTATATCATTTTATACCGTTGTTTCATTTGATACCTTGTGCAAAATTCACTGTACAGTATAACAAAATGATATAATAAGAAAGAAAATTCACTTACTTCAGTTTAATACAGATGTGTTTAAATCCTATACCTTCGTCGGCATTTAACATGTCACATATTAGATGTTATATTGTTAACACTGTCAAATGTTTTAAAAATGTTTTATACATAAAAAAGGCAAAATGAGAAAAAGCTAAGGTTATAATTAATATAGGTAAACCACTGAGCTCACTGAGCTCAAGAAATGCTCACCACGGAATAATTTTTCATCTCTATTCCGCAATCGCAACAGCTTACTTTGATGATATCATTATCATCCTCCTCCTCCTCAACCCGTTATCAATGAATAAATTTGAGATGCATTCTTATTCCATTCATGCTTTCTCTCTCATACTCGACGGGAAAACGTCCCGCGATCACAGTAGCGATGTAGCCGACTTGCTGGTGACGATTGCGGCTGGCTGATGTTGATGTTTCACTGTTAAGAACAAGGTAAGGAGAGGTTTACTTTATATACTTCAATAGTTCGTATTTTGAAACCTTTATATCAATGTGATACATGGAGTACAAGTAATATGAAACAAACAGACTTCTTTCACTGTATCTGTATAGAGCAAGTATCTGTCAGACGAATTCGATGACCTTTCTGCATGTTCTATACGTAAGCATGTTCAGACCAATAAGAAACGTGTTGATAACAAAAACATACAACCTTTAAACGATAGCTCACAAGAGCTTTTCACCTTGATACACCCCGCGGCGTAGTCTACCTTTAGGGGGCTGGTGACGATTGCGGCTAGCTGCTATTATCTATAAAATGATAAAATGGGAAAGTGTTAGATTTTACAAAATAATGTTCAGCTTTGAGATTTCAATGCAAGGTATCAAAATAATAATAAGCTGAGCTTATTATTATTTTGATACCTTGCATTGAAATCTCAAAAGATGCTGCTCCAAATTAAAAATCACTACAAATAGGGCTACAATCAATTTTCAGTCCGCAGATGACACTTTATCTTATACCTGAAAACATACATGTATTTAGAACAATAATGTGTTTATCAACGACATGATATAAACTGCAAAGATAGCCCATGAAGAAAAAAATATATTTAAATCAAAGTTTACAATAATTCCAATACATGTGCATTTGCTATCGTAAATTACCATGATAAACCTTGTCTTTTCCGTAACTATTGAATCCATTTTTTAAGTATTATGATCATTATGATGACAAATAAAAAAAAAAGAAGGAAAACAGGTGAAGAAGAAGAAGAAGAAGAATGCTTACCGGTGATATAGGTACGGTTGCCATTTTTGTTTCCACCGTAGCAACCAACATAAGTCATAGCGCTAAGTTTCTCGGTGACTGTAGTTTGTTATTCCATACAGTCATCGTTCCCACCCCCGACCCCTGTTTACCAGTCATCATCATCATCATCATCACTGTCACTGTCCAGAAGAAGTCCTTTCGAGGATCAGAGAGGGAGGGGGTGGTAATTGTAAAAGCGTAATGACCTTATCATTTTTGTCTTCTTCTTTCTTCTTTTTATTTTTATTTTTGGTCAAACAATGAACATTCTTAAAATACAAGACATAAGTAAAATAATTCCGGAATTTGCTTTTCATGGGTGTTACATGGTATCGTGTGTCGACAGCCAGAAGGGCGTTAACAATTATCTCAAAATATATGATTTAACACTCTTGTGGATTTTCAGCAGACGGTTTTATAACAAAAAATTAAAACCCGATTCATTAATTTTTTAAAAATATAGCCTATCAAAATCCTTTTAATTAGCTAGTTTGCTTATCTGTTTATAGTATCTTTTTTGTTGTATTTTTACACTCTCACCCCAAATGATTTGGGGTATCTAGAACTACTTACTCCAGAAACCAAAGTCGTTGGTGGCGACGGTCTTGTCACGCCTGTAAGAGGTCGATGGTTGATCGGGGTCTATCTCATCGTCAGTATCGACGTCCGATTCGACATCAGACTCTGGGTGATCTGATTGAAGATGGATCAGGAATAATGAATTGGTTGAATCCAAACTTCTCAATTAATTATATAGACTGGGTGACCATCTTTCATTTAATACAAAGTATCACATTATTACCCCGGCTTTAGCCGAGCCGCCATGATAGGCGATAAGGCATTCAAGGAATTTCTTCCTACCGGGTACCCATTTACTTCACCTGGGTGGAGAGTTGCAAGTGTAGATGAATGTCTTGCCAAAGGACATTAGCGCCGTGGCGGGATTCGAACCACGAACCATGTGATCTACAGTCCGGTGATGTATCCACTAGACCACGACACCTCTGTAAAGTTGCATCCTTTATTGTGACACCTCTACCTTTATTCAATCACCACAAAATATCCAGAATTTTATTGCCTTCTTCAGTTTTCATTCTTTGTACCAACCTGTGGAAGAACGATCTCCTCTTTCCTCAAGGCTGATCACGATCAATCTCGGGTCGAAGTTCGTCCCGTCATCATCCTCCCCCACGAAGATATCCTGGACAAACTGGAGCCCGGCACGGTAGACACCGTGGAAGACGTTGCGGATGTAAGCCCAGAAATTGGATGTAAAGTTAAAATATCTTCCTGGGTTGCCTGATTGAAATGATGATTTGAAATTATTGACTGAATGAGAGGGTAGATTTTTGATGAATACAGAATAATTATTTATCATGCATTTATAAATAATTAATATAAATAATATTAAGTGATGAATGCCTATATCATTGAATTGTTAACTTTTATAATGGTGCATTATTATTATATTCAAGTAGATCTTGATGACCCCTTTTACATTTGGTAATCCCCCATATAATACACAACCTTCAACTACTCATTCCAAACATTTTTCTATAATTTCACCCCGTTTCTTTCTTCTTTTTCTTCCTCCTCATATTCTTTTCTTCTTCTTCTCCTTCATTTTCTTCTTCTTCTTCTTCTTTTCCCTTCTTTTTCTTCTCCTTCTTTCACCTCTTTCTTCTTCCTCTTCTCCTTCTTCTTCTTCTTCATCTCCTTCTTCTTCTTTATCTTTTCTTCTTGTTCGTCTTTTCTCCTCCTCCTCATTCTTCTTCTTTAATTATTTATCTTTTGTGCTAACCTGTTGCAGGACAATCTCCTGTCTCCCCAAGAACGGCGACGACTCCATCATCGTCCCCCTTCACGATATCTTGGACGAACTGGGGGCCTGCCTGGTAGACGCCACAGAAGGCACGGCGGATGAAGGTCCAGATCAGGGAGATCAGGAACATGACCTCGATCTCATCATCGCAACTGTCATCCTGTGACATCACGGTCGTCATCTCTTTGACCTGGTCCTCCTCATCATCCTCCTTCTCCCCCTCCTCTTCCTTTTCCTCCTCCTCCTTTTGATCAACACTGCACTCATTGTCGGTGTCTTTTTATGGGAAAATATGAAATTAGAACCGCGAAAAATATAAACATGGTGAATAACCATGAAAACTATACGAAAAATGTACTAAAAACCTCTTAGTTCAACCAGATAAATCACTTAAATAATGAATAAGACCAACGCACCAAACATTATCTCTCTCTCCCTCCCTCTCGCTTTTCTTCTCTTCTTTCTCCCTTTCCCGTCTCTCTCTCTCTCTCTCTCTTTCTCTCTCTTTTCTCTAGCTTCCATTCTCTTCCCCCCTCCTTTTATATGACGAGTGTTCTATTGTTCCTTTTCTAACTATCCTTATTTTATATCCTATCATATATCTGAATTATTCACTGTCTATACTTCTTTATATTATCCATCTCTCTAGTTCCCTATTCTAAATCCTATTCTTAATGTATCCTTGGTCCTTTACCTCTCCTCTATCCTACTCAGTTCACTAATCATTGCCATATCCCCCCCCCCCCCCCCATCCTTCTTCTCTTGAACCATTTCCTCTTCTCACAATACTTACATTCCACATCAGAATACACAAGGCCAGTGACTGAGGTCTTATCGTCATTAGCGTTGGTCTCGACATCTACATCACAATCCTCGTCCCCGTACTCGACGACGGATGACACCACCGACTCGTCATCATTCCTCTTATCCGTGTTATTGTTGACGAATCGTTCTTTCACGAGTTAAATTGATAATACACATTTTTTAATATGTATGTGGATTCCATATAATTATTTTCCTCCTTTCAAACTATACGTGCGAGTTTTTTTTTTCTGGTCTGAGCCAAAAGTAGTCAACATAAACCCTAAATTCTAAGTTTAAGATTTGTGTCTGCCCTTGTATATCACACAAGCTGAGAATCTGTAGTTTATGAAATTGTACATGTCTCTTCATGACTGCGTTCCGTTTTCTTTTTAAAATAACCTTTAAAGGGTCACTAAAATAAAAAAATAATTGCCCATTTTTCGTAGGAAGGTGTCATCAGGAGCCAAAAAATATCCATCACACAATTTTTTATGCATTCAGTCATATTTTATAATCATTTGAAAAGTACATTTTTGCTGATTTACACAGTCATAAGCCCCGCCCCTAAAAAAACCCATCGAAGCGACATCGTGATCACGTGATCTGTGACGCATGAAATATTCCACTAAACTGTATACCGTGCGCGCCCGGAGGCCCCCGGCAGGCCCAGCCCGGTGCCGAGCATGATATTCACCGCATCGACCATTTGCATTGCGTATTTTCGTGCGTTTAATTCCTCACAATAACTTTGATTTTAGGACACAGTTTCATCAATAATGCGCAGCCTAATCGGTGTATAGCTGCGGGCTGTAGCAAGACCCCTAAAGATGGTGTAAGCCTACATCATTTTCCTAAAGATGAAAATCTACGGAAATTGTGGGTCGCAAAATAATGTAAAGCACACGCGGGCAGAGTGGCAAGGGCCGGCCAAGTGAGTGGAGTACAATCTGCAGCGATCACTTTGCCGAAGATGATTTTGAGGATCCTGGCCTGTATTCGGAATTTGGCATGAAGAGAAGGATAAGCTAGCTAAAAGATTCAGCTATTCCAAAGATCAGACTTGGAGTCAAGTCTTCCAATCTGTTTTTCAACGACAGCAACTGCAGCAGTTTCACCCGTAGACCGAAAATTCTGTCTCTCGTTCGTTAGCTAAGACGACCTAACGAATGAGAGACAGCATTTTCGGTCTACTTCAACCGTAACTCCCGGGAACTCCAACGCGTTGGAGCTCCCTGGAGTTACTTCACCCACGGCCCTTCACCGTATTCTGCGAGAGGATGAAACATATAATATGGTCGAATTTCCCCTTGCCACTCGAGCTTCTTTGCCTTCCGGGTGCATGGCTCAGAAAAGTCTTTCCTCTCTATATAAGTTACTCGAATTCAGCCAAAATCTAAGTCAGTACTAACATACTTGGTTATGTTGATATGTTGAGCGAAGTAAAAAAAAAAAGCCGTAAGTGAAAAACAAAAGCGTTCACCAGTCGCTACGTACGAGGGGAACATAGTCACTGCCGTAGGACATAGTACATACAGACGCATAAAACGGCTGTGCACGCGTTTATGACCATGCAAAATTTTCGTTCGGCAAGCTCAGATGGATGAGAACATTGTTCAAAAGAAAAGCTAAAAACAAAACAAGAGCTGTATATTTGGGCAAAAGCGTTTTCTGATCTTGTAGAAAATATATTGCTAATGATTATTCACTCCTAAGATTATATTGATTAATTTCTTTTTTTCATAAATTGTCCGTTGAACAGAGGGGTCAAATACCGCATTCTGTGTACAATATTATATGCTGCAGCCTGCAGATCTTGTGCCTCTTACTTTTCATACGTCACTTGGAGGTTAGCCAATCAGCTCACGAGTTTTAAAGAATGGTCCCAAAACCTCTACTTTTCCCCCTTTTTCGCCAAAACGAGACATAATTTGGACAATCGATTGGCAGATTCGTGATTAGAAGGCAAAACTACATGGAAAGAGCACCCATTTTCTCTCTAATTTAGTCAACCTTTAAAATGGAAAAAAAGCGCCCTCAGAGCGCGACGGGACGGAATTACTAGAAAAAGCAATTGAGTAAAAAGTGCAAGGGCATTTGAAAAATAAAGTTCGGAGTTGGAATACTATATGCAATATTATTCAATGCCCAAAGCCAGTTCTGGCAATATTCTGTTATAACTGGGTTAAAATTTGAATTTTTTGGTGTAAAATTGTATTTTGGGGCACTTTGGGCACAAAAAATTAAAAGGGGGTGTCCACTTTTATTTTTTTGTCCGATAAACTGGAGTTTATAGACTGAGGTCTTATAAAACTATAAATGAACTATCGTACCATCACTTCTGTACCATTAAAATTGACTCCCTTATATTTCGAGAAGAATTGTGATGTGTTACTTTTTTCCGTCCCGTCACATTTAGTGGGTATTTAAGGGATTTTAGGCGCGACGGGGCGGAATTTTGCATGGAAAGTACAGTCTCATGTATGTTATTTGATGTAAGCAAACTTTTTTTTAACCCCAACAAGTTTTTATTCATTTAATTTGAATAAACAAAAGAGATTGACACTTTTCTTACCTGAACACTTTAGTTCTACCATAATATTTTAGAGAAAAGAACTATTTGATGATATCAAAAATTTCTTTTCAAAATCCATATTTGTTTTGTACATGGTTCAAAAGTGTCCACCCTCTCCAGTGATTTTAATCTCTTTAATTTGAATTAACAATAAAGCTTGCCAACTCCCTGTGCCTTAACACTTCAGTTCTATACCACAGTTTAAAAGAAAAAAGTACAGTTGGACGATAATTTTTTTTTTTTTAATCGCCATTCATTTTGTACATGGTGCAAAAGTGTCCGTCCGTCGCATTCTGTCCTGTCGCGCGACACCCATTCATCAATTTTCAAATTAAAAAAAAAATAATTGGGCCAAAATCATAGCTTCATGGTTGAATGTCATGTGGTTTATCATACTATTCAAAATTACAATACGTAGCTAGTCTTCAATTTTGACTTCGATAGAATTTTAATTTGAATCTGTCTTACAAAATTTGACCATTCTATCGTTCCGTCCCCTCGCGCTAATAAAAAATGTTGTTACCATAGACAAGTAGAGCAGGGGCAGACCAAGATCTGTGGAGTGCCCTGGGTTCGATGGCAGTACCTGCAGATGACTGGCTGGAGTCGTTGACATGGGTCATGAAGTCGACTTCATCGTCGTCATCATTGTCGATATCGCTCTCCATCACCTGCAATTTAGATTTATGATAAGTGAAATATTACATAAATGCACATTATAGCCATGCACGAACCTGGGAGTGATTTTTTTCCATTTATGGCGCTGAGAGTAGAAAGATATGCTCACAAGTAGGGTCACCACATTTTGTAACAACTTTTTCTATTTATTTTATTTATTTGTTGATTATCATGTTTTTTGTTGTCAGCAACTTCAGCATTCCCTGCAGCCCTCGAGCACAATGCATGTCGGTTAAAAAGAGCAATCGATGGAATGAACTTAAAATTTTCATACTGCTCTTTTCTGTTTTTGTTTTTGATAAGGTTTATTTTTGTTTTGGTTCTGGGTTGGTCAAACCCTGATTCTGAAAACAGTTTAAAGCTAATTAAGCTTATAAAGCGGTGAAGAGCAGTGGTGTATTTAGTCTAAGGTATTTAAAGAAAAATCGCAGTGGGTCTACAGCAGGCGAGATTTGGTTCGGTAAGCTAGGCATATTCCGCCCTGCATCACCCCGCCCCCTATATGCGGAAATATCCTACCCTCATCAATTCTTGGAATGCAAACCAGCTTGATCAAGTATCTTATCACCCCTCCCCCTCTCTCTCTCTCGCTCTCTCTCTATCTATATATGTCTCAGACACACATCTTTTTGTACCACTAATCTTCTCTTTTATAGTATAATATGTCAATATTACTAATATCTTTACTTAAATCCCTTTAAAATGTAATTTATTACAGACTGCTCCCATTTTGCTTTGAAGAAAACCAATCAAACTCGGGATCACACTAATGAAGTCTATATATACATGCCAGATGGGTGGGGATATCCAGAAATATTATTGATATAGATATGGGCAAAATCCTATCCCCACCCTCCCCCGCCAGGGCCCAGGAGTAGGAATGGGTTCTCTCTTTCCTCCTCCTCTCTCTCCCTCTCTCCTTCCCTCTCTAGTTAGGCCTATCTCTCTCTCTCTCTTTAGCTCTCTCTTACTCTCTGTCTCTCTCTTTCTTCTTCTTGTTTTTATGGGACTTAACAGTGAAGAAAGTGTATGTCAGCGCCACTGAACAGTTGGTATAAATTAAAAAGGGGAGATTCTTCAAACAATTTCTCTTACCCGTTTGCTCTTGGAGAATAATTTTCTGATTCCTGTCCAACAACAACAGGTCTTGGTTTTCTTAGTATGGCAGCTATCATGATCTCCAACTTCATTGTCCGAAGGTAAAGATCGGTGTTTAGATTTCACAGACCCCATTTCGAAAATAGCCAAAGAATTCCCAAAGAATTTGCTAAAATCGCTCAATAACTCCCGAATCGCTATGCGAATAAAGAGATTAATAGAGATTGTTATAAAAGTGAAAAATCTGCTGGTTACTAGAGCTGCACGCATGCGCATTGTAAACTATGATTCGCGCTTGCCACGACGTCAACAATGGTAAGGATGCACGCGCAACAAAAGTTGAGAAACTTTGTCAGGTGCGTTACAATGAAATATTTAAACAGGTCCATTCGTCAATGGACAGTTCTGCCATAAAAGCTACTGAATTATTTAAAAAATAAATAGGAAATCATTGATTTTCTTCTTTTATCTTCTTTATTATTTTATAATATCTAATGACGTATTTAGGGAAATCAAATTCACTTTGACAGAGTTAGCCTTCGAAACTTAACTGGGCTATTTCACCTCAAACACCGCGCGCATGCGCTTTTTGCAGAGGAAATTATATAAGAGCATGTTTTTGCAATATTAGAACTATTTCATATTTTACACTAGGCCTATACTGTAAGCATTGTGATTTAGTAATAAATTTAATTTAATATACAGTGATATTTATATGGAGTAGAATTGTGAGAATGTTTATCACACTGAAAAGTATCATTCTTCGACTTTCAGCACTGCAAGTACAAAAATAGTTATTTCCTTACTTTTGTTTTCTCTCTTTCTCTCTTTTTACCCTTTCGAGACAATTGACCATATTTTGTGGTTTGGCTCAATAACTTTTGATTTAAAGCTCTAAAAATTATACCAGATGCATGAGTATTAAAAACAAATATTTCTGCACACACTGTCAATTTTTGTGGCTTGACCATATCGCGTTTGATGCCAGGAATATTAAAAAGGAGGATAACCTTTAAAATCTTTAAATTCGCAACACATTGAGAAATTCAAAATTATTGCTTTTTATTTAAATTTTTATTTTTTTAATTGAAATTTATTCAACTTATCGACAAAGTTTCTTACTATGTATATTGTTTTCAAAGACAATACATATTAGAACCATGTAGCGCTGAAAGAAAAATATTATTGTTGCCTATTTGAATAACAAAATGTGATCAATTTAGAATTTACCCCTTGAATAATTCCTGTCATGAAAGGGTTAATATCTCCCCTCTCCCTTTACCTCTCCCACTCTTTCTGTCTCTATCACTTCATCTGCCCATTCCTTCTGTCTTTCTCTCGTCCCGTCTTTCTCTCGTCCCCTCTTCCTGTATTTCTATTCTTTATTATTACTCTTCTCAGCACCTCACCCTCTCTCATTTACTTATGAGCCATAATTATTATAATGATCTGTCTGTATGTCTGTCTGTCTCTGTCTCTCCATCTATACCCCATCATCACTCCGTCTTTCTCTCTCTCTATCTCTCTCTTTCCCTCCCTGTCCCTATATCTCCACTGCTCTTTCTCTCACTCCATCTTCCACATTCCACATTCTTTTTCTTTCTTTTCCCTACTCTCTGCCTCTTCCGATATTCTTTCTTTTCACCCCTTTAGCACTCTCTCTATCTCTCTCTCTCTCCTTTTCTTAGGAACGTTCTTTTTTCTCTCCCTCTCTCTCTCTTCCTTTATATCATTTCATACCTTACCCTTTCTTGATCAACTCTCTGCTCATCTATCATTCTGGCGAAGCTCCTTTTTTAATTTCTGATCTAAATCGTCGATTAACAATATATACCCAATGCGTTCTAATGGTTTGTCAATTATCAAAATCAACAATTTATTAACATGAAATGCTTTTATCGACTAATATAACCGGGAAGACGGGGGGGGGGGGGGGTAACAGAATAGAACACAAATAAACGCAAATAACCATAGAGTTTTTATCTAGTCTTTATTATTGAAAAATTTACAAATAAATATATAAATATATGATTTCAGCTCTAAAGTCTGTTATAAAGTACTGGTCTACTTTTTGAGGGCCATTTCTATACTTAACGAACCTCATATATGGAATGCATGCTGCCCGTGATGGATCCAAACGTACAAACACAATAATTGCAGTCTTACCATACTTTCGACGGGGTAACCTCGCTAGTCATAAGGACCGCTAGTCATGAGGACCAGTGGCTCATAAGGACCGCTATTCATAACGTGTAATTTCCTATACCTGTAGGGTCGCTATTCATAAAGCCTAAAGGTGGTAACTATTCATAAACTCATAAGGACCATTATTCATAAGGATTGTTATTCATAATAGGAGAAGAGGGTTGCTATTCATAATCGAAGAAAAGGGTCAACTCATAAGGACCGCTATTCATAATAAGTCATAAGGGTCGCTATACATTATACATATAGAGGGTCACTATTCATAATAGGAGAAGAGGGTCGCTATATATAATCAGAGAAGAGGGTCGCTATTCATAATCGGAGAAGAGGGTCGCTATTCTTAATCGGAGAAGAGGGTCGCTATTCATAATAGGAGAAGAGGGTCGCGATTCATAATCAAAGAAGAGGGTTGCTAGTCATAATCGGTGAGGAGGGTCGCTATCCATAATCAAAGAAGAGGGTCGCTATTCATAATCGGAGAAGAGGGTCGCTATTCATAATCGAAGAAGAGGGTCGCTAATCATAATAGGATAAGAGGGTCGCTATTCATAATCGGAGAAGAGGGTCGCTATTTATAATCGGAGAAGACGGTCGCTAATCATAATAGGATAAGAGGGTCGCTATTCATAATCGAAGAAGAGGGTCGCTAATCATAATAGGATAAGTGGGTCGCTATTCATAATCGGAGAAGAGGGTCGCTATTTATAATCGGAGAAGGCGGTCGCTAATCATAATCGGAGAAGACGGTCGCTATTCATAATCGTAGAAGAGGGTCGCTATTCATAATTGGACAAGAGGGTTGCTGTGCATAATCGGAGAAGAGGGTCGCTATTCATAATAGGAGAAGAGGGTCGATATTCATAATCGGAGAAGAGGGTCGCTATTCATAATCGAAGAAGAGGTTCGCCATTTAAATCAAATAAGAAAGGGAAATGGATGAAGGACAACCCAACGGTAAACTGAATTTGAGAAAGCCTTAGAATGCATTTCCGGCTTTTGTCAAATATATCCCTATTTTTTTTTTAAAGTGAACTATATTTTATCAATTATCCCCACATTTTGAAAGGCGCTTTGCCAATACCTTAATAATTAAAAAACGATGTCTAATCCATACATCTACGTGGGAGGAGAGGACACCCTCCCCCTCCACATATACACACACACCCTCACACACACACACACACACACCCAGATCCAGTTTCTCCCGTTTCTCAACTCCTTTGTGGAGACCCTAATCCTTGGCCTTTATCTCAAGTTCCAACAATCGTCCATTTCAAATTTCCCTGAGTTAAAATAACCTTTCAGAGCATTTGAGCGTGGTTTCATGGTAATTAGTTTATTTATTTATTAATTAATTTCATTATTTTCTTTGAAATCTGTATTTCGGTCTTCCTAATTGTAATCTGAACAAAAATCATGACAAAAGTTATTATCATGTTGATCGATCGTGATCCTATAATAATCATCATGGTCATCATGCTCCTCCTCCTGATCAAATTATTTTATCATGTCATTTATTGAAGGTGAATTATTGCGGGGGGGGGGGGGGAGATGATACAGGCCAATCCTACAGGCCATCACCCCCTCCTGAACTATTTGGGAATATAACACACATCCTCCCCCTCCAGGGATTGATAACCATGCTTCCATAGCATTTAAAATATAAATTCTACTACTATAGAACCGTCGTTTATAAACTCCCCTCTTGCAATAAAGTGCAGGGTATATACATGTATATATCTTATCCGGACAACTACCCCCGGGCAACTACCACCGGACAACTACCCCCAGGACATATCTTCCTTATGTCCGTTCATATTTTCATCCGGGATTTTCATCCTCTTTTCTTCTGTCCTAAACGTAATATTGCTTTTTTTTTATTTTACTGATTTGTTTTCCCTAACTTACCTTATGTTTTTCTTTGTTTTTGTATCATTATATCTTTATATTTCCTTTATTTTTCCCCTTCATCTTTACTTCTGTTCTTCCCTTCGTCTCTCTTTATATTCTTCTTTCTCTTATCTTACCTTCTTTGCATATGTTATTCTTTGTTTTGGGCTTTCTTTCATCTTCTCTTCTTGTCCTCTCTCATGCTCTTTCTTGTTTTGATATTTCTTTGTTTTTCTCTTTCTGTCTTTTGATCTTTCTTGGATCTTCTCTTCTGTCTTTCCATATATTGTTCTTTGTTCCCTTTCTTTATCTTCTCTTGCTGTCTTTCCCTTATAAAAATTATTCTTTGTTTTATCTTTCTATTATCTTGTCTTTTTCTCTCCTTATGTTTTCCTTCATATTTTCCTTCTTTCATCTCTTTCATCTTTTGGTGTACCGTACCCCGTGTATTTCTTTATTATTCTCCTTTCAGCTCCTTTTTTGATCTTTCCTTTGTCTCTTATTCTTTGTTTCTTCCTTTTATCATCTTCTCTATTCTGTCTTCCTTATTCTAGCATCTTCTCTTTCCACCTTTTATGTTTTCAGTATTTTTCTCTTATTCTCTTATTTCTTCCTTTATCATTTTGTATGATTTTGTTTTATACTTCTCTTCTAGTTTTCTCCAGAAGGGCACGGTTTTTGCAAAAAGAAACCTGCCACAAACTGAGATCTAGGATGCGTTCATAGGCGCCAGAAGTGGAGGGAGGATCGCCCCCAACAAAAAGGTGTGGGCAAAACGCATTTTCGACCCCCTCCCATCCCCATAGGCCTAAATGCATAATTTTGGGAGGGCTGAAGTTTTTTGCTCGAATTTGAAGTTTCCCTTTTATATGTATAAGCGAGCGAAGCGAGAGAGGAAAAATTTCAACACCTTTGTGGTGAAAATGAACAAAAATTACATGTATTCCAGTATTAAACTATCTAAATATCAAATGAAGAAGCTTGACTGGGGAACCTGTCATCTACTGCTTGCCGGGCAGCGACTTAACCACCAGGCTATTCTGGTTCACGGCCAAGTCGCGATGAACTAGAATCAAATACCCAAGATCCTCTTCTTTCTGACTCATTAATATTCAAACGGTCCGCCGTAGACAATGGTTAATAAATGAAGAAGCTTGACTGGGGAGGAATTTTTAATTTGTAAACAAATCTTTAGGCATTTTTACTCCCAGTGTTTGGTTCGAATCCCACTGGTTCCAATTTTTTCTGACTTGTGTTTTTCATTACAGATCGAGCATACGATCTTTAACACTGGGAGTAAAATGCCTAAAGATTTGTTTACAAATTAAACATAAAATTAGACATAAACATACTTAGTATGTTTATGCCAAATTGCAATACTAGTCTAGTATCATCTGCAAATAATATTAGTTCTAATGTACTTAAAACATTGCACACGTCATTAATATAAATCAAAAATAACAAAGGACCGAGTATAGAACCCTGAGGCGCTCCACATCCCAATCCGCCAAGATCTGAACAAGTATGATTAATTGATACATATTGACTGCGTTTCGTTAAATAGCTATGAAATAACTGCAAAGAAAAACCTCTTATACCATAATTTTGTAATTTATCCAATAACATAATATGATCTATAAAGTATCGAAAACCATATTGACAATTCGAAATTATATCATGTTGATTTAATAGAAAAGTTGATAAGCGATTATATATATATTTTCAATTATTTTAGAAAATAATGGTAAAACATAATTATTTAGGCCTACTTCACTTTGGGAGCCGCTTTTAAAGACCGGGACAACTCGTGCAATTTTAAGCTTTGATGGAAATTTTCCAGTTACAAGAGCACAATTAAAAATGTCAGTCAACGGATAACATATGAATGATATGCTTGACTACTTTAATATCAATTTCATCTTAACCAGGGACTGAACATTTATCGAGAGACTTTACTACAATGATTTCACCAGGTGTTATTGGATTAAAGAAAATTGGTTTAGAATTTGATTTTGAATATAACTATTGTCTGAACTGTCATTTTGAAATTTATTTTTCAAGGGCATGCCAATATTTCTAAAATACTCATTGAAAACTTGAGATATTTCTTGGTTATTATAAGTTACTCTGTCGCCAATATTAATATTTTCTATTTATGTTTGTTTCTTCTTCTTACCAAGAGCTGTATCGATAATTTTCCAAGTTTTCCTGAAATGAGACTTTAGAAAACAAATTTTTATAACAAACATTTTTTTTGTTCGTTTAATCTCATTATTGTCCTTGTTACGAAAGCACTTATAAGTTCGCTCTCTATAAACTGAAGGATTTTTGACATATTTTTTATACAAGCAAGAGATACTTTTTATTGCACAGTTTACGCAAATGCTCATTAAACCGTGGTCATTAAAGGGAAATTAACCTCAGCGTATGAATTAGCTTATTTTGAATGGTGTAGTATATGCCTCTTATTTGATACATGCAATTTCATGTAAAAACACAGGATATAGATATAAATCACTATTTTCCAGCCAAGTTATCGTCTGCTAGCAATAATAAGGGGGCTGCCATTACTTTATGTGTACACGAACATATTTTTCATCCCAAGTAAAATTTCCTTCATCGTTAACTTGTAATTGATTTTTAGAGGACAAATATATATTAGATAAAGTCACATATTCTGAAATGTAAGTTTAGTTTTATATATTTTTTAAAAGGTCTTAATTTGTTCATAAAAAATATACTTCATAAAAAATATACGTCAAGGACGGAGAATTGACGTCAAGGACGGAGACAATCGTAACAATACCAAAACAAAGCGAGGAATCTGCTTTACAGGATGGCTATTAGAACTCATGGGTCGTCAATTATCTAGGCCCATGGCCAATAACAATCGTAATACAATCAGAACAAAGCGACGTATCTGTTGTAAAGGTAGGCTATTATCAATGCATATGGTACCTAATGATCCGTGTCATGCACAAAATGGCAGCCTCCATGGAAAGACGTAGCAGACAATAGGTGCATCTAGAATATCACGTGGGGTTACTTGTCCTTTAAAGACAAGGAGAGTATCAGAATTTGCTTTAAAACGTATTTAGGGGAATTTTTGTTGATGTTTGCTTCTAAAATGCACAAAATCGATGGTAAAAAACACTTTACAATCGTTAACAGACAGAAAGAAATAATACATAATTTCATGAATGGCTTTTGACATGCTTCAGCTTCAGCCCAAACTTGGTACATGTGGATTTTGACACGATCTTTTAAAAACACTGGTGCTCGGTCATCCGTCCCAGAAACGTTATGAATAATGGACAGAATATTATAGTTACTTTTTACCATGAAATAAATCTGAAGGTCACAGAATATGTAAAATTTATGTACGAAGCTACCAAAGTTGGGTATACTTTTTTATACGCACTGTATAAAACTATATACTGTGGTAATAAGTAATAAAAGAGGGATGGGGAGGGGGACAACGTGCGGTTTATGAGTTGTTATGAACAGGGAACCTTTTCATTGAAATCAACGTATGAAATGAACAGGAATACAGGAATCAGGTTACCCGACAGTTTAATTTTTTTTTTGTGTGGTTTCATACATAAAATTAAAAAAGCAATATATGACAAAGCTTATTCACACTTAGAAATAAAGGTACAATTTTGCACCCTTCAAATGCAACACTGGCAGCACCTTTTTGGGTGCAACTTTGCACCCTAGGAAGCTTTTTGCACCTTTAAGGGGTTCAGTTAGCTACATTTTGCACCCTTAAAGGGTGCAGAGATGTACCTTTTAGAAAAGGTACAAATTTGCACCCTTTGGATGTAAAAATTTCTGCACCCTTAAAGGTGCAAAGTTGCACCTTTTAGGGTGCAAACGGGCATTAAAGGGTGCAAACAAGAACAAAAAGGTGCAAAAAGGTGCATTTTTGCACCCTTTTCATGTAGGGTGCAAGATTGCACCCAAAAAGGTGCTGCCAGTGTTGCATTTAAGGTGCAAACCTGAACCTTTATTTCTAAGTGTGTTGAAAGTTCATGAGATTTCACAATTTAGAGATGTCACAGACCATCCCAATCGTTGAAGTAATGGACGCAAAAGGTTAAACCAATAACGTTAGAACATGAACAATATTCTAGAATGAGAAAGAAAGAAAAAAGATGATGATACGGTGATTATGAAGATGATAAAGATGAAGAAAATGATTATGATAATTGAGGTGATGAAGATGATGACGATGATGCATGGTGATGAATATAATGATCATATTGATGATGATGATGACGATGATAGTAATGATGATGTGATAATGGTGCTAAAGAGGAACATGTGGTGGTGATGAATTCCAGTCACCAAGTTAAACGACAGTATTGACGACAGTATTGGTATATATACTACTACGTGATTAACAACAATGCATTCATTAAATGGTTGCAATGCAGTAAAATGAAAAAGAGGATTTGGAAAAGTAAGTTTTTTTTTCTTTTCTTTTTCTAAAGGGGAAATATAAATTCATTTGACAATATCCAAAGGTGGTATGGGAATAAAATATTCGACAATAAAATGTGGGTTAGGCCGACCCACTCAACCTACAAGGCACAATTTTCGTCATTACACCTACATTATGCTAGGCTTGGGCCGGGCGCAAATTCATTTTTGAAAGATTGGGGAGGTGATTCGACATGTCAAACGGTTCACTTCATTTGATTAAAGTTCTATTGATGTGGCCTTGTACGACGGAGCGAGTGTATGTTGAATGCCAGTTTACATTTGCCCCCGGGGCCATACGATGGACTGGTCTACGATTTTCCGTGCGAATTGGGGGGCATCGTATAGGTGTCTACGGGCTACGGTGTTTGCGTTTACATTATCTACGAGCATCGTGCCATTTCTTGTATTAGCCCTCGAGGGCAGGCCGAGGCAAATCTGTACAGAGGCTGCTCGGAGATTAATTGTACGGGAATCGTGCAATTTCAGTGCAGTTGCCGTGCAGTCTCCGCCGCATCCGCACAGAAATCGTACGGAGCCCATCTGAAAAATGTTTGGCCCGTCTCAAGGTGGCTGTACGGCCATGGTGCGGGAGCTGTGGGGTTGCCGCGGGATGACTGCTCAATATCACGGGTACTGCACGGGCAGCGGGCAGCGAATATCCCATGAGTGTACACTCTCTGTACGACTTTTTTTTTGCCCTCTTGTTCACCGAAAAATCGTGCGTTTGCTGCACGATCAGCGCGAGGCCTCCGCGCGATGCCCGAGCGGGGATTGTGCAGTGCCACCTACGACATGTCTACGGGCTTACGATATTTTTCAAATTTGTATAACTTCCCGCGAATATCGTACAGGCCGCAGAGCCCGTGAATCCCGGGGTGAATCCGTACGAAAATCTCACGGCCTCATCCTGCCTCCGCACGGAGGCCGCACGGAAAGGGGGATACGGGCAGGATACGGGCTCCGCGAAGACCGATCGCAGGCCAAATGTCCTTTGAAAACAAGAAAACAAAACAAAACAAAAACAACTTCAGGGAGCAAACTTATTGGGCCTTTTTCAGAAGCTACTTTAATATATTTTATTATTAATTAGGACGCATAATTACCCCAAATTATGAAGATAAAATTATATTATAAAAATATATCCCTTGAGCCTTTTAAAAATATGTTTAAAGGAGAATCAACCCCTAATTACAAATTTACTTATATTGGAAGGTGTAATATATTCCTACTTGTTGGCCTAAATCATTTTCTAATAAGATAATCAGAAAAGGGTATAAATAAAGATATTCCAACACCCGGTATCGTCTCCTACTCATTTCCATGGGGGCTGCCATTTTCTTGCTGATTTGGATTTGTACATGAACCATTGAGAAATGTTCCAGTCAAGAAGATATTTTGAATCCAAAACCTAAATTGCTTTTCTTCATTACCTAAAATCCCATATGTGACAAAAAATATAAAGTGGGTGCTTACATGTATTATAAAAATTAAATCTTTATAATGATATTTTTAAATTGTCTGGTTTTGCTTAACAAAAATCTATTTTCTTGGGTTTGCCAAACAGAGCAGAACATAATATATGCAGCATGCATTCTGACTTTTCAAGTCCATTATCCGAAATCAGGTGAATGCATAGTTTGCCGCTATAGATGCTCGGGGAAGAAGCATCCATAAATTTGAATTAATTTGCTCCGTCCCATGCGTCACAGTATCGAGAAAATAGATTTCTATTAAGCGAATATCGATTTTCAACAGAAATATATAAGGAAATCGTCAGTTTAAAAATAAATTGACATATCTATTCTATATTTTTAATCTCAAACGGGTTTTTAATTTTGAAAGAGGCAATTGAGCATTTGGATTAAGAAAATCTTCATGTACACATAAAAAAAATGGCGGCCCCCATGTACTGCTAGCAGACGATACATGTTGCGAGCAGATGATAAATTTTGCTCAGAAAATCTTGATTCGTATCGATCTCGTAAATTTTGACGCGAAGCCATATAGTCTAACAAGTAGGAATAAATAACACCTTTGAACACTTTCGTCTGCATTTGTTTAGGTTAATTCTCCTTTAACATTTCTTTTGTGTCGGATGGCTTATATTGTGGAGGCGCGAAATTAGATCGACGTGAAATAATTTTCATTCAAAATGAGATCAACATATCATCTTTCATTTATTGCAACCATATAGGTTGACTTTTGTACAAAAGGAATAAAAAATGGTTGACAATAATATATTATATAAAATATTTAGAATTTAAAAAATGATTGACATGAAACACATAAAAATGAGAACATAATATACTAAAAAGAAAAAAACAATTACTCAGAAAGGGATGATATAGCAGAAATTTGAATTTGGTGAAATATATTATCACAGAAATAAAATATTATGACCATTATACATCAAATTCGAATCAAATACAAAATGAAAATCCAAGTGCCAAACACGCAATGAACCAATCGATCCGAGCATTGGATAAATGTTTATCTTTAATCGGTGCAAGAGATGTTTTTATTCATTTTTTTTTGTTTACAAATACTTATAGAGGGATATTTAAAAAAAAAGAATTATAAACCTTTAACAAAGATATTATTAATGCATTTTACCCTTGTTTAGTTTAGGGTTCAATCTCATCTCGGTGTTTAGGCCTATATCCCTCTCGACCAAGATGTATTAAATGTTGGGTACCATGGCAATGCTGGAATAATATAATTGCACTCTTATTATCATACATACAGGTTCAGTTGTATGATCTTGTATTGTATAATCTAAGAACTTTTCATTTCGAAATAATAAATCGGTATCGTATAGGCCTGTTACATTAACAGGTCTTAACAAATATGAAATTGATTCTAATAATCATTTCTGTTTTCCGTTGCACTTATATTCAATCACCTTGGGTGCGGATCCAGGATTTTATATAAAAAGGGGGCGGGTGGCACAGTTTAGTTCCGAAAAAATGATCACGGCAGCAAGGACAAAAAGGATTAAAGGCCAATTCAACCTTTGTAATAATTTGTGTGAAAGCAGAAAATTTTTCTTTTTTATCACTAAATATGGAAATTTCCGGCAATGTGGCCGTATGTGATGTAATAGCGGCGTTCAACTTTCCCATTCGCTCCAACACACAAAATGACTAAAATATGAATTTTTCAAAATGTCACTCTGTAGGGTCTTTTTCTTTTTTGAAGACCTATAACAATAATCTACAGTATATTTTGAGTACTGCCCCGAGGGAAAAGGCGCTCAGGACAAAACCGGAATGTAATGATATTTTGGTGTACGACAATAATGAGAGTTAACCGTGAATACGTCACCAATTTGCCAATTGGAGATTCGCGTATATGTAGTGATCTCATTTTTCAAACATTCATAACTTTCTTATTCTTTATCTGATTTTGTTTGATATTATGTTATACCAATTTGTATATTATGTAAAACACTGAAAGACATACATGTGGAAAATAAAGAAACCTTGAAACCTTGAAATGTTAAAGTGCAAATCTGATAAAGCAAAAATACTGATTGATATAATTTCACTTTCGCATTCACGGTCCCTATAATACGCTATAGTACGCTTTTCTGCCCATAGCTTTTCTGCGCCGCACACCCCGTCCAAACCAAATATGACCCCCCCTCCCAGGCCCCGGGACCAAACTAAAAAGAAAGAATGTGAAAAACAGGAAAGAAAGCGGAGCTCAAAACCGGTAAGGATCGAGGGGCACAATTTTCATGGGTGTACTAAATTTTGTTTTGTCGTGAATAATAGAAAGCTAAAGGTATGCACGATTGGGTTTGAAAGGGTTGTGCCCCACTTTTGCAGGCACACCTTGTTAGATTTTAGTAAATTCCCAAATCCACGCTTGATCACCTGACCGAAATAGAGGCATGTGACACTGAAGTTTTATTTTCTTAGACTTGTCCAAGGAATCACCGTTCTTTATTAAGAAACAGAATATACATCTCTGCCATTTTTCATCACGATCAGGACTTTTTAACATCATGATTATTTTTTTAAATATTTTTTAATTTATAAATTCACAAGTAACTCTATCATATAGTAAAATGATAAACACATCAACTCGGTGTAAAATATATAACTTATATGGTTATCGTCTTTTTTCTAGACTGGTCGCAGCCCCGCCCCCAGCTGCCTCCAGTCCAGCTGGGCTCAGCGACCGACAAGATTGGAGCAACAGATTGTGGAAGTCTTCTAAAGACTCTAAAACTATGATGAAAAACTTAGAATCGAGGGCCGTCCTGGAGAAAAGGAACGTATAACCCTGCTCAGCTAGTTTATTAGTATTTCATCAGCCTGAAATTGGATTAGTTACTTATTCTGTGGGTTATTGTGGATGTGTGCAGAACCGTGACGGTACGCGTACGTGCAGATAATTGAGATATGTATTGTAATTTAACTATACACAGCGCTGTCGCACGGCGTCTGGTGGGGTCGGGCTATCATGTATTGTGGAGCTAGATCTGTATACATCATGTACTTAGTCAAGTTAGTGATTTACTTTAAATTACTTAGTCTACTATTAATAACGGTAACAAATAATGAAATACAGTCTCATATACATTACAACTACTACAAAAATCAGTCTTTTTCGTTCGGGGATATCACCTCCGGGATAACGTCTGGATTCACGGATTGAGATCCTTAAATTAAAAGTTAAATTAAAAGAAGAAGAAAAAAATTTACTTATTAATATTAAACTGGCTTTGGCACAGGCGATGCCAAATAAATAATAATAATAATAATAATCTAGTTAGTTTTCTCTCTGCATTTTTCCTGGCCATTAAAAGAAAAGTTCCAATGCTTCTGGCTTTTGCATTTCTGCATCAACTGGCAACTTTTTCTGAGATTACTGATAACTGTGCAAGAAATCTTGAAAGGATAAACAATGGCAATGAACTTTTCTTTGCTACAAAGGTTAACAGGCGTTAGCAGAATTATCTTCCGATCTGTGACAGACTACAGAAGATTGGCAGCATCACCAGAAATGCAGGAGGACTTTCTGGAGCTGATGAAAGATAAGACTCCTAGGGATGTCAGACAGGAGTTCCGCAAAGGGAAATATTTTATGGCCAGCATCTCGGGCATCTGTAAAGGTATATGATGGGGGGACCTAAACTAAAGTTACACACTTTGTTTATAGCTGCTAAAAAGGCATTTATTTTAGTGGTTTGTGCAAATTTCTTTATATCTTGGTTCTACATATTCTAAAGTTAAAGGGTAAACTACCAATCACCAAAAAGTAGTTTGTTCTGTATGTTAGCGGTTCCATGTCGTTATATATTCAAAATATGGGCTTCAAATATTACATCTATATAGTGCAATTTTAATTACACACTCTTAATTACAAGCGTAAAAGATAAGGGCTTGTGCGGAACGAAACAACTCAGAGTTCAGTTCCACGTGCACACCTTCATGTTATCCTTAATTTACTTCATACTCTAACTGATGACCTATAGAATGCTAGATAAGGTTGATTTTATACTTTCTAGCTGTACACAAATTATTTTTTCTGGTGATTGGTATGGACAAATGTCAAGAACATTCATTTTTTAGTCGATGTCGATGCCCGTGTGAAATTTTGTTCGACAAAATAAATGGGTCCTAAAGCTACGCATATGTAATAAGTGAATGTAAATCTGAAGTTCGATGTGAATTTCACCCCAATTTCCAAATTGTGATAATATCACAAAAACTTACAGGAAATTATGATTCTTTTTGGCAAACATACATGATATTTTCGTTGCTCAGTCACACCAAAAGTTTGGCATATTGAACGCATCGCATTGTGCGTATTTGCGAGGTGTATAGCTTTAGGACTTCTGGCCATACATAAATTGTTTAAAATTAGAATAACTCTATTCTTAAATTGCGTGCATGCATCTCTCACTCAGTAACATCTTCCTGCAATAATTTAACTAGGTCTACAAATAAAATTTTGTCATTTGGTCATGTAAAAAATAGGCATGTATACTTTGAATATGCTTAGTGTTTGATATAATAATAATAATAATAATGGTGGCTTCTTGTATAGCGCTCAGGTCCGTCACACTGTGACGCTCATGGCGCTCCAACATTATGTCATGTTCTTGGTTAGGACATGCTATCATTGCCTATTTCTCTTTGCTTAATATGACCAAAAAAAGCTTTGTTACATGTACATATATCAACAATCTATGGGGACACATAAGGTATTAATTTTGCAGAGTGCACATTTAGTTGTATAATTTTACTTCTATCAATACAGATTTTAATAACATTCTCCTTCAATCACAAGTGGACATAATACAGACTCAAAACTTGTTATACCGTTTTCATATTCACTGCCAAAGCGGGCTTAGTCCGGACTAAGTCGGAATCAATGGTATCCGCATCTATTAGACCTAATAGCGTTTATATTACAGCCTATTTGTAAGATGCTTTGTTTGTTCTATCTTTTTTTACTTTCTATCTTTCCTTGTTATTCTTTGTTTTTATCCTTCTTAACTTTGTTTCTTTTATCTAATTATGTTATTCTTTGTTTTTTTTCCTTCTATCTTCCTCTCTTTCTATCTTTCCTTATGTTATTCTTTGTTTTTTCCTTCTATCTTCTCTTTCTATCACTCCTTTTGTTATTCTTTGATTTTCCTTATATTTGCTTTTCTTAATTCCTTGTTATTTTTTGTTTTAATCATTTTTCTTCTTTACTTAGATGTCTTTCCTTTTTTCTGTAAGAGACATTTGTGGTAATTATATATCAAGTTAATACATGTAATCATGACCTCAGAGGTTTATGCTAATTTTATCACGCACCTTCAGTAGGTAAAGTGTATATTATTTCAAAATTTTATTTTAGGTTACAAACAAGCCAATTTGATGGCTGTTCACAAAGATTTTGCAGCAGACTTGGAAGAATACTGTCGCTTGAACTATGGACCAATGGCTCGGATCTTTAACTCCAAACCAGGACAGTTTGATGCCCCAGAACTCTCTCAAGATTCAGATGTGAGGTAAGAAGTGTAGCCATGACACCTCTAATTCTCAGTCTTTTTAGATTAAGATGTAATTGTGTTCTCTATAGATGAGAAGAAAGATTGCACAATTCATTATTTAACCAAAGAAAACCTCTCCATTTGATTTCTAACATTTGAAAAAATCTATTCTAAGCCTTATTTGTGAGTTTAGTCATGTGTTCAAATGGTTGTAACTTAACGGACAATTAACCCCACGTGATATTCTAGATGCACCTATTGTCTGCTACGTCTTTCCATGGAGGCTGCCATTTTGTGCATGACACGGATCATTAGGTACCATATGCATTGATAATAGCCTACCTTTACAACAGATACGTCGCTTTGTTCTGATTGTATTACGATTGTTATTGGCTGTGATAACCGAGTGTTCATTACTGAAATTAGCTTAATTATAGAGACATACCAATGACAATTCCAATCGAGTCCTTTCTAACGTTACATGGCCATCGCCATCTTTTATTCCAACCAACGTAGCTGGCGCTATGCCACTACAACCAAACGTTCAGATACCACATTTCCTTCCCCCTCACTTTAGAAACAAGCATGTTTCTGTTTTCCTTAATCCTGACAGCCAAAAACAATTTACCCCCAAAAAATGATGTTTCAAATCTTCAAGAGTATACTAATCAACAGGTTGGCACCCTTCGAGTAATATAACCATCTTACAGAAATCAACCAAATCATTTTTTTTTTTACACTAAATAAATCCTATACTTTTGACTTCACATATCCTCTGCTGTATACTACAAAATACTATATTGATCTTTTTCCAGTTAGCATTGTGCAAGATTTTGTCTTGTTAAACTGACAAAATACTGAAACCATACTACTTATTTACCACAAAAATAAAAAAACATATAAACATGCAAACTGCATATACATGGATACTGTTTACCTTATGGCACATACCTCATATATCAGGAGATACACTAACCCTTTTCTCCCCGCCCTCGCTTGAAATCCAAAATTCAAACCGCAAACCACTATTATACCAGAAAAAAAAAAACAAAAACAAAAACAAAAAAAACAAGCAATGTTCGCATATTGCCCGCGCAAAAAACCAAACGCAAGGCATCAGTATCAAAACATTGAAATACATGTACTGCGTAAAATTATGACCAGGAGGTATGCAGTTGTAAGAAATCATGAGTAGCAAAAAGATGTGTATGGAACATACATACATGAGGCATGCACTTGAAAATAACAAAAAGAAAAATGCAGCCTCCCCCCCAAAAAACAGAAGAACTGCAGATCATAAGTTCAGAACTGCAGCAAAGTCCATTGGTGGTGGAAGTCCAATAGTCTGTGGAGATCTTCTCATCTTGCAAAACTAACTAAAGTTAAGGTCCATGAAGACTGCTTCGTCTACTTGCAAAACAAAACACTAGCTATACTAAACCTAATAACAAATAACAACAACAAAAAAATACCTATCTAGACACAGGGGTAGACTACCCTGGCCTATATCATTATCAGTCATCAGGGATTATTCTGCCCCTCATGATAATGATGAATTACAAGTTTAACCTATCAGGAGGTTTCCTAACTCTTGTAGATCGGCGTAGCTCGGGTGGTGGTATGCTACTGTCGGGAGTTTGCTCTGCCTCTGGCCCCTGGGTTGTTTCGGATGATGGGACAGATGCCACCTCAGGTTGGCAATCGTCTTCGTTCACAGGTTCATCAGCTGAGAAGGTGCGATGTCGAAGATGATCCTGGTGTCGTCTGAAAATTCGCCCATCCATTAGCCGAACAACGAAAGACACCGGTCCTCTCTGCTCGATGATTACACCACTAAGCCATCTTGTTCGTGGACCATGGCCTAGATCACGAACTAGCACTGGATCTCCTTCCTTTAAGTGACGATCATGAGCATGGAGATCATGTTGCTCTTTCTGCTTGGCCTGCTTGAATCGGACAAATGATTCAAGTGATGGTCTCATCAAAGCTAGGTGTCCTCTGACCTCACGACCCAAGAGCAACTGTGAAGGTGTGCGTCCTGTCGTAGTGTGAGGAGTGTTCCTATAATGGAATAGGAACCTTGCCAGCTTTGTTTCAATTGTTCCTTCCTTCATCTTTCTCAATCCTCCTTTCACTACCTGTACTGCTCTCTCCACCAAACCATTTGACGATGGATGGTAAGGAGCTGTCCTCACATGTTTGATGCCATTTCTGCTCACAAAGTCCTTGAATTCGGAACTGGTGAAGTTACTGCCGTTGTCAGTAACTAGCATCTCGGGTAAACCATGGGTAGCAAACAATGTACGTAGTCCCGAGATGGTTGCTTGCGAAGTGGAGCCATTCATGGGTATAGCTTCAATCCACTTCGAATGAGCGTCGATAACGATCATCAGCATCTTACCCAAAACAGGTCCGGCAAAGTCAACATGGATTCGGCTCCACGGCTTCTCTGGCCAAGGCCATGGATTCATTGGTGCTGGTGGTGGAGCTTTGAGATTCTCCTGGCACTGCTGACAACTTCTCACTGTCTGCTCCAGATCGCTGTCTACATTAGGCCACCAGATGAAGCTTCTGGCTATCTGCTTAATTCGGGTTATACCTGGATGGCCTTCATGCAACTGTCCCAGGATAGCACGTCTACCTTTGGGGGGTATGATGATTCTAGAACCCCACAAAAGTAATCCATCCTGTGTGCTCAGTTCACTTCTCCTTCTGAAGTATGGCCTTAGTGCTTCCTCATCACATTCATCTCCCCAACCTTCCTGCACCAACTTGTAGACTTTAGACAACACTGGATCATGCTTTGTCCAATTCACAATATCACTATTGGTGATGGGGGATGAGTCAATGTACTCCAAGAGAAGCACTACATCTCCAGGAAGTGGCGTCTTGTCAGGTGACTTATTCAGTGGTAGACGACTCAGTGCATCTGCATTCTGATGAGTAGACCCTGCCTTGTACTTCAGAGTATAGTCATAGGCCGATAACGTTAATGCCCATCTCTGAATTCTTGCAGATGCCATCTGTGGAATGCCCTTTGTCTCTCCAAAGATTCCTTGCAAGGGCTTATGATCAGTCAGTATAGTGACATGTCTACCATATATGTACTTATGGAACTTCTTAACGCCGTACACGATGGCGAGGCCCTCCTTATCTAACTGAGAATAATTCTGTTCAGCCTTTGACAGAGTCCTGGAAGCAAATCCGATGGGCCTCTCTTGACCATCACTCATCTGGTGCGACAACACTACTCCAACACCATATCGTGAAGCATCGCACGACAGAACTAGTGGCTTCGCTGGATCAAAATGCACCAGAACTTGTGAGGTCAACAGCAGTCGTTTTGACTTCTTGAAGGCAGTCTCTTGCTGTTCAGTCCATTGCCACTTAACATCACGAGCAAGGAGCTGATGTAAAGGTGCCAACACAGTGCTCAGAGAGGGTAGAAAGCGCCCATAATAGTTCAGGAGACCCAAGTATGCCTTCAATTCTGTTACATTGGTTGGACTTGGGGCTTCCAACACTGCTTGAACCTTGTCCTCTACTGGGTGCAAACCATAGGCATCTATCTTATAGCCCAAGTAGATAACCTCAGGGGCTGCAAACACACACTTCTCTCTTCTCAGACGAACCCCTGCCTTTTCAAATCGCTGGAGTACTCTCTCTAGGTTCTCTCTATGCTCCTCGTCATTCTTCCCTGTCACCAGCACATCATCCAGGTACCCCACAACTCCTGGTAAACCCTGGATCAAACTATCCATGGTCCTCTGGAAAATACCTGGTGCGGACGACACTCCAAAGGGCAGTCTATTGTACTGAAATAGACCCTGGTGTGTTGTGATAGTTACATACTTTCTCGAGTCCTCATCAAGTTCTACTTGTTGATAAGCGTGTGACATGTCTAGCTTTGTGAACTTCGTTCCACCTGCTAACTTCGCTAGGAGATCATCAATCTGTGGCAAAGGATAGCTATCCACCTTAGCCTCCCTGTTAACGGTTACTTTATAATCGCCACAAATCCGTATTGTGCCATCTGTCTTCACAACTGGTACTATGGGGGCTGCCCATTCAGAGAACTCAACAGGAGAAATTATCCCTCCATCTTGAAGACGTCTTAGCTCTTGTTCAACTTTCTCCTTGATAGCAAAAGGCACTGGGCGTGGTTTGAAGAAATGAGGAGTGGCGTTTTCCTTCAAGTGGATTTTTGCTTTCTGTCCTTTCACCTTGCCCAACTCCTCCTTGAAGACTGACGAGTACTTATGTGTCACATCCTCTAGCACAGGACCCCTCACCCGCTTGACCTGGCCCCAATCCAGTTTCAAGTATGGAAGCCAGTTGCGTCCAAGCAAGGCAGCTCCTTTTCCAGATACTACCATCAGTGGTAACTTAGCAGTTCCTCTCGAACTGCAGACTTGTACATCACACAGTCCCCTGATCTTGACCTTATGCTCTGTATATGTTCTCAGATAAGCTCTCGAAGCTTGTAGTTTCTTGTTTGGAAAATGGCTTCTAAACTCCGACTCATTCATCACAGATACCGCTGCACCAGTATCGATTTCCATCTCAATGGACTCTCCATCAATATCAACTGTAGTGAAGTAAGGTTCAGTAGATTTATCTCTGATAGTGTACAGTGTATACGTTTCTTCACCTTCATCTGTCTCACTACCAGCATCAAGGGCATGCGTAGGGTGTCCTTTCCCTTTCCATTTCACCTTACCACTACTTTTAGGCTTCGTAGACTTCTTCTCAGCTTGTGATGTTTTCTTGTTATTCTGCTTTGGTTTTCTACAAACAGCTACCAAATGTCCCTTAATACCACAATTGTGGCATGTTGTGTTGACGTGTTTACAATCGCGGGCTATGTGATCAGGACAACCACATCGAAAACAGCGCCCCTTCAGTGGATTGCCCTTACTGGGAGAGGTCAACTTGTGCACACTCTTGGAACTGACCATCCCAGAAAGATCTTGAGCATTCTTAGTAGCAGATTCCATGGCTTGCGCCATCTCCAGAGCCTCAGCAAACTTAAGCTCCTTCTGACTCAACAACCTTCGTTGAGTGCGCACATCATTCGTACCGCACACAATCCTGTCTCGTAGCATCTCTTCCAAAGTAGTCCCATAACTACAGTGTTCTGCAATACGTCTCAAATCAGCTACAAAATCTGCCACACTCTCCCCCTCACGTTGAACCCGACTGTTGAACTTAAACCTCTGCACTATGATACTGGGTTGGGGACACTCATGCTCTTTTACAAGCTTAACCAGTTCATCGAAAGTCTTGTCCCCTGGCTTAGCAGGAGCCAGCAATGTTTTCATTAAGTTGTAAGTCTTCGGCCCGACCGAGGACAACAATATGGACTTCTTCTTGCCAGCTTGTATATCATTAGCATCAAAAAAAATGTTCCATTCGCTCCACATAATCCATCCACGACTCACCACTACCATCATACTGGGCAATACTCCCAATGGTCGCCATTCTCGCCGAGAAAGACACAGTTCCTGACTACAAAAGGCACCGATGGTGATGACGCCGAGCTCTGCTACTTTATCCTCGTCGCCACTGTGATAACCGAGTGTTCATTACTGAAATTAGCTTAATTATAGAGACATACCAATGACAATTCCAATCGAGTCCTTTCTAACGTTACATGGCCATCGCCATCTTTTATTCCAACCAACGTAGCTGGCGCTATGCCACTACAACCAAACGTTCAGATACCACATTGGCCATGGGCCTAGATAATTGACGACCCATGAGTTCTAATAGCCATCCTGTAAAGCAGATTCCTCGCTTTGTTTTGGTATTGTTACGATTGTCTCCGTCCTTGACGTCAATTCTCCGTCCTTGACGTATATTTTTTATGAAGTATATTTTTTATGAACAAATTAAGACCTTTTAAAAAATATATAAAACTAAACTTACATTTCAGAATATGTGACTTTATCTAATATATATTTGTCCTCTAAAAATCAATTACAAGTTAACGATGAAGGAAATTTTACTTGGGATGAAAAATATGTTCGTGTACACATAAAGTAATGGCAGCCCCCTTATTATTGCTAGCAGACGATAACTTGGCTGGAAAATAGTGATTTATATCTATATCCTGTGTTTTTTTCATGAAATTGCATGTATCAAATAAGAGGCATATACTACACCATTCAAAATAAGCTAATTCATACGCTGAGGTTAATTTCCCTTTAAGAGTACAATTTTGCTTCATTGCCAATTTGAAGACTAGTTAGACTACATAATTTGTCTTGTCTGGTGAGAACAATTTTATCACCAATTTTCTAATAATTTCATATTTCAAATTGTAGGACCGATCTGTCGGCATATTATGTATTTATTGATGGTCATTTCAAAGAAGTGGTTCCAGACCTTCTGAAATATGGAGACCAGTTGAATGATTTCTGCTTCTTCAACCTCGGATGCAGCTTCTCTTTTGATGAAGCTCTCCTATCAGGAGGAATTATACCTCTGAGAAATCTGGAGAAGGGAATCACAAATGTATCTTCATATAAGGTAGTTAATATTTTGATAATTCAGCTTCACTAAATTGAAATATTGGTCTGTCTCCTCCCTCGATTCCAGGACTGATGTGTCAGCTTATAATGTATTTGTCAATGGAGAGTTCACTGAAACAGTTCCTGACCTCCTGAAATTTGGGGACCAGTTGAATGAGTTCTGCTTCTTCTACTTTGGCTGCAGTTTCTCTTTTGATGAGGCCCTTCTTGAGGGAGGAATACCTCTCAGAAATCTGGAGCAGAAAAAAAGAAATGTTGCGATGTATAAGGTAGCTTTTCCAATGTATATTAAAATAATGTTTCAAGTTTGACAATAGTCTTCTATGGACATTTGAATAACCATTAACACCATTTGACATTTTCTGCAAATATATGTTTGTAAGTTTTGAAGACTGTGTGGAAAGTCATTATTGATGACTTGTCAGACATTTGAAATATTAAAACAAAATTTTATGAATCTTATAGAAAAAACCTGTTAACACCGTGTGGATGAGTTCTTTTGAAAAAGATGAAGAACTTATGTTTTACAGATTCATTAAAAATTACTTTGAATCAAAACATCTTTTCAGTTGTGCATAATTATGAGCCTACTTTTTACTTAATAGGAAAATAGAGACCAGGTGATATATGGAAAATGATATCTGGCAGTTATTCTGCAATTTTTAGATTAAAAATTAGAGGGATATGGTAGGCAGTTTCCAAGTGCAGTAGGTCATATAATCGCTGACACCAGACTTAATTGGTGGAAAGCACTGGAAATACCAATAGGTTTACAGGTCTGCACACAGCAAACCAGTGGTCCCAAGAAATATCCCCTGGTCACTCAGAGAGTCTTCAGGTGAGGGAAATGCAAGGTAATGACTTTACCATATGGGGTGATGGGTGGAAAATGCAGATAAGGCCTGTTGGTCATAAAACTGAAGTCCACTCTGGGTGATTGATAAGACCTGTATTGGGTAAACATACGAATTGTGTCAAATTCCCCATAAGAGGCCACTACTGTGGATCTTTAATGACAGCATCCACCAAAATTCGAGCTGTTTCAGGGATGTCTTCATTACCAAATAAGAACAGGTAATTTTTTATTTTCATACATGCATTAGAATCTTCAATCATGCATATCTATACCTGTACTGTTGAAAAAGAAAATTGGAGAAAAAAATATAGATGTAGCTATGATTTCTCCTTTACCATCTAGTCCAATGTGCAGTGCCATGGATGTGGATGTTTCCATGGTAACCAGGTGGTATCCATGAAGCCCATTCCTAAGGAGTTGGTTGAGAGGGGTTATCAGATCACTCACCCAATGCAAGATGTCCATGGAGCTCCCATGCACATTGGAGATCCTGGTTAGTTCTATCCTTTCAAATCCATTCCTGGATGATGTTAGATTTTACCATTAACTTGCAGGGTTAATGTACTGCCTGTCATATGGACCATCAGTCTAGAAAACTAATGATAACTGTAAACGCGTAGTGCAATACCCAATATCTGATTTAGGATTAGTATAAATAAAAATATAAGCTAAAATGACTCATTGTTTTAGTGAATAACGTTCAGGAAAAAGGACCACTATGAAACATGACTTTACAGATGTACCCACGTGTAAATTATATACAGTTTGCTAGCTTTATCAACAAAAGGAGTATAATTTGATAACAAGTTGTTAAGATTTTAATAAAAATCTGAGGATGCAGGTCAGAGAAAAATTCTGAGAAAATCAGGCAGATCAATATAAGAATTTTGTTTTTGCAGGAGCTAAATTGTCTTAACCCTTACTGAACTTGGCTATTTCAAGCTCCTTTCTGACTGGGGGGCGGCCTCTGAGGCACCCCCCTCTGATCTCTGCCACGACGTGACCAACATGAAGTCACAAAAGGTCACGTGACTCGGTAACGGTATCACTGAGTTTTAAAAACATGGTGTCAAAAGATGCACAGGACTTGAAAGAAAAAAGTCAGAAAGTGGCGTGGCTGAATTTGTCTAGGCCCCCCCCCCCCCCTGTAATAGTTAAAGGCATCCATAACATTTTGTGTTTTACCTGTATTCATTTATTTGTAGCTGTCATTGGCATTGATTTGGATAAAGTTGACTATGGAGAATGCACTGATTTTCATGACGGAGACGTCCCAGTGTTCTGGCCGTGTGGTGTAACAGGGCTAGATACCATCAAATCTGTTAGTAAGTCGTTTTCATCAAAACATTTTCCGGTATCAATTATTCACCTCTTGTTCTCTGCGATATTGTCTGCTGAGAGCCAGAAGGGCATTAACACTCTGTAAAATGATAGGGGTTAAAGACGTTTTGATACTCTCAACAGACGATATAGACTGCTGGCACCTATATGTTCACAAATTGACTTGGTTGACTTCAGCTGCACTAACAGTATAAATGGTTTTATTTTTTGCCCTGAGAATGGTTCCAAGTAATGATGATAACAAGCATGTTAGAGTGAATTAATGGTCCAGAATAATAAATAATTCAACTGCAAAGCACTGTGGTAAGCAGACAAGCATAGTAGATTATAGACTAGCAGAGTAAATTAAAGTAATCTTTAGTTTCTGAGATATGTATTGTAAAATTAGGGCTTCATATCTTTTTCTTGTTGCTCAAGCTGCATACATTGGTTTTATTAAAGCTATATACTCAAACTTCCTTTCCATTTTACAGAATTACTACTGGCTTTCACTCACAGACCAGGATGCATGCTGATTACAGACACCCTCTCCACAAAACCTAACCCCACCCCTCCCCCAGAGGATCTCCCCAGGGTAGTGTGGCTGGCTGATACCCCACACCTAGCAAGTGCCCTCTCTCAAGCTACCATGGACAAAATAAAGAAGCTTGAAACTGCAGCAATTGAGGACATAGGTAAGGTTCCCTCTTAACCTACGAGAACCAGGTGGCTCCTGTATTAACCCTTACTGAACTGGGCTATTTTGCTCCATGAAAATACTGGGGGGCCTGGGAGCCCCCCCCCCCCCCCCCCCCCCCCCCCCCCCCATTGATCTCGGAAACGCATTGTCCAATGAACTTGAAAATTTGCATGTCGATAGATCTTCACATGCTGAATCTGATGGTGTGATTAATTTTAATCAATTATGCAATAATTAGCTAATCAATTATTCATAATGCATATTTTATGCATTTTGGGGATATTTTCATAATTTCAGCCTAAACAAGTAGAAAACTAAATGAAAACTGTAATGATGAAGAATAATGTTTCCTAAATGTGAAATATATCAATTCTTATATATTTGTATGTGTACAACAGATTTGCATAAACTATTAATATGCAAATTTACTATTTACAGTTAGCAATTTTAATGACATGCACATACTAATTAGCATATAACACCCCCTAGGTATGTCTGATATGGTATCAAAACGTGCGCAAGACTTCAGGGGAAAAAGTCATGAAGCAAGAATCCGAAATTGCCAGCGGTCGAGATGCAATCACCAAAAATATGGAGGGGGGGCCTCCCAGGCCCCCCCCCCCCCAGTGCAGTTCGGGTTAAATCTATGGAAATCTGAGAGTTCAGTAGCAAATGGGTTGAAAAGGTCCATCCCCTTCAAAAGTATTTACCTACACTGCTCTATAAATAGAGTTTTGTTGGTGTATAAAATTTAATATCTTGAGAGAAAGGAAAATGTATGCATAATGCTTTTCACTGTTGTGAACAAGGTTAACTGATTTTAATATAAGTTGGGCTTTTCTCCATTTTCCTCAGCAGTTTTCTGATGATTTATCAGCTTTTGGTTTGAGTAGGAAGAAGCATGGTTTCAGAAACCGTTAAATTGATAGAACTGAATCAACACACAATTCTGTATTTTCATTATAGAAATCTTGCAACAGCCAAAGTGTTGTTGTCCAGTTCCTTGATGAAGTATTTTGTACACTTCATTGAATGACCACTTTGCATATGTACATGCAATGCATGGCCCAGTATAAGACATGTTGCCTTATACAAGAAGATTAGCCCTGCATTTGTATCAGAATAGAATTTATCCAGGTACACTACCATGAGCAAAGAGATGACGGATGAGTTGATTTTCATGCATAGGCTCTTCTCATATTGATTCTAGGCAAGAGGCAAATTGGCCACCTACTGGTGGTAGATGATCTAATGAAGTCAGCCCTGTCACTCTCCCATGCTAAGTCAGTGGCCATAACAACTGGTTTCCCGGTGAAGCTAGAGGGAGACAACCTCTTTGAGACTGACGGACCACCAGGTGCTATTGCCATGGCAACCATCCTCCAGGCCCTGGGTAAAGATGTGGTGCTGGTGGCAGATGATGATGGAGGACTTCTGGGATGGATGAGGAAACTGGTAGAGATGCTTCTTGAAAGCGGTTTGTTTGGCATTTTTTATGTGCAGTTGCCAAATAGATGTAGACTACAATGCAAATCTAAATAGGGAAACTTCACAAACTTCAAACTTCATTTTTTGCTTTCAGCAATGTAAAATAGATTAATTTTGTCATACACATAACTCAAGTGTAGGAGAAAAGCAGACATTCTAAGGTTCTGAATGGCACTTTTAAATCTTTGTTTATTTCTAGGCATCATGGGGCTTCTTTTCAAGGACCCATCACCAACATTTTATTAAAACGCATATTAATTTTCTAACACTGGTTTAACTTAGACCCCTCGAATTTCAGAATTTTCTTGCAATAGGCCCTCCGTGTAAATCTACTTTTCTTTCTCAATTTGTCACTATTTCTATATCTTGAATGTAAATTATTCTCTGTGATTGGATATATTACAATTCTGCTTGATCAAATTTTTGTTCTATTAGGAGTGCTGTCCCAGACCATTCCTGTTGAATGCTATCCTCCTGCTGGTCTATCTGCTTCCAAAGAAAATGCAGTCTCCTTTCTGACATGCCAAGATGGTTGCACTCCAAGGTTTGATCACCTGGTGGCGATAGAACGAGCTGGGTTAGCTCAAGATGGAGGCTACCACTCAGCCACAGGGTTAGACAAAAGTGTCAAGATTGGAGGAATCGATGCCTTGTTTAATGCTGCTAGAGAGATGGACCATGTTTTCACTACAGGTGAGTGTCCATCTTTGTTAAAAATCATTTTTTTTTATTGTTTCGTTTGACCTCCATTGAAATATTTCGCTAAAACAGACTTTATACCTTCCATGCAAGAATGGTTTATTGCTGTTTGGTCCAATGCCCATTTGCCTAATATCCAGGGGAACGTTTCATCAAGCGTTTTGACAACTGATATAAGCTACTGAAAACCTTGCATCTGATTGGCTGACAGCAAATTTGACGGTAAAAATCACTGACAAAACGCTTGATGAAACGCTCCGCAGCTTGTCTAATTCTATTTTCTCTATATTCATGCAGGTTGTCTCCCATCTGTCCTAATAATTCCACTAAATATTATTTGAGCTATTGACCGATTTGGCTGCTATCATGTTGAAAATAATCCCCCAGCAGTTTACTTGTTGCACATCAATGAGGTGTGTGGCATGAATTCAGAGGCCGGTAATTATAAAAGCATACTATGTGTAACTTTAGTCCAGGTCTGAACCCGACTACACGGGGAGAGTCAGTCTGCCGATTTATGAAGTGCTAACCTTCAGCCTCTTCATATTGTAAAAATTAATATAAAACTGTTTCTAAATGAACAAACGAAAAGCATGTCATGAAATATATTTCTCATGTTCACTTTATGTCTGAATTCATGTTGTTTACTAATTTTGTTCCAGAATTACAGTAATTTTTTTACAGAATTAAAAAGTTGAGAATTTGAGCTCCATAAATCATTGGACTAAGTTAAAGGGGGTCATCCCTATTGCTAGAAGGTCCGATAGTTAGCGGGTCCGATAGACCGACACCCAATAGATAGAAGGTTCGATAGACCGAATGTACGAGAGGGTCCAGTAGACAGAAGGTTCTATAGACCGAATCGGCAGGAGGGTCCAATAGTCCGAAGGTTCTATAGATCGAATGACCAACGGGTCCGATAGTCAGAAGGTCCAATAGATAGAAGGTTCTATAGACCGAATCGGCAAAAGGGTCCGATAGTCCGAAGGGTCAGTAGGGGACGATAGTTAGAAGGTCCGATAGACCGACAATAAATACATAAAATGGGTAAAATAGTGCATAAAATGATAAGTGGGTAAAAAATAAGTGGGGGCGTTCCAACCAAAGAAAAAGCAAAAAAGGAAGAGGCTGAAAAGGAAAGAAGAAAAGAAAAAGAAAGGAAAAGAAGTGAAAAAGAAAAGAAGAAATCAGAAAGGAAAGAGAAGAAAACAAAAATTCAAAAACTTCGCTCACTAGCATTATTAGGGTTATTTACTAATGCCCATTATATTTTCATCATTGATATTAGTTATTAATATAATCGCCATATTTATGTATATAAACCAATGCCAATTATATTAATAAGTCATATTCTTATGGAAGTTATTTGATTTGAATCTCTTGAATCTCTAGCTAATGTTATGCTATTTTTCTACTCAAAGAATGTTAGCAGCATAACTGAAAGGAATCGAGCGGCAAGTTGACCTAAAGGGGCTAAAGAGATGAATTTTCAGAAATAATGGCCTGTGACCAATAGTCTCTTCCCAATATGAGAACAGAAGAAGCCGATAACATGTTACACATATTATGAGAACGGAATAACAATACGCTAGAACCTATTCTCAGGATACAAAATTCTTCTTTTTTTTCTCTCTCTCTCTCTCGTTCGCTCGCTTTGCTCGCTCATACAATCAAGAGACTAGGCCTCCTAGATTGTTTCTTGCAGCAAGCACCTCTTACGTCCTGCAGCAACAAGAAGCCCGAATATCATAATATTCGGGTAGTGAGGTATCCGACTATTCTCGAATTCCCCCACCCCCGCCAAAAAAAATGGTGTAATTTACCCGACAGAGTCCACAGACTAAAATTTGCCACAAGGTAGTAGTATGGGTGTAGTCGGTGAACATTAAAAATATAAAAGCTGAGATCATAGCTGGTAGGAAAATACCACCTGACAACCCTAAAAAAAAATGGAAACGCCCCCTCCCAAGAAGGTGGTAGGGCCTAATTGAAATTCATTTTTATCGGTCAGAATTTTTTGTTGTCAGAATCTTATCTTTTGTTACTTTGAATGAAAATTCAACTATATAGTGTGCACCCCATAAGATTTCTTTGTTTAAAATATAACACTTGGGTTAGAAGGGGACTCCCTTTCCTCAGCTTGCTCCACTAGAAAAAAATGCTTCGGGCATGATGGGCCTCGGGGCTTTAGTGTGACCATATAATTAGATTTCCATGTTTAAAAAAATGGTCAGTGTTCCCCATTGCCAATACATCGGTTTAGTGGCAAAATTAACCGGGGGGGGGGGGGGGCTAAGCTGCATGGGTGGACCTCCCCCGCCCCACGGTGATGATGATGATGATGCTCTGATAAAAATACTTTTAACATGTTGAAAATGTATAAAGCAAAACTTTAAAATAAGTTCCCCATTTAAAAAAAAAAAAAAAATTGGAGGGGAGGGTGAGCCTACACACCTAGTGCATCGGTTTATTACAATACACATAGAAGAAGATAAGGCATTACCCTTTTCCTTTTATGAGATAAAACTAATAAAAACTTATTGTATCCACTTATTTTACCTTTTTTACGTTATTGTCGGTCTATCGGACCTTCTAACTATCGGACCCCTACTGAACCTTCGGACTATCGGACCCTTTTGCCGATTCGGTCTATAGAACCTTCTGTCTATCGGACCTTCTGACTATCGGACCCCATTGAACATTCGATCTATAGAACCTTCGGGCTATCGGACCCTCCGCCGATTCGGTCTATAGAACCGTCTGTCTATTGGACCCTCTCGTACATTCGGTCTATCGAACCTTCTATCTACTGGGTGTCGGTCTATCGGACCCACTAACTATCGGACCTTCTAGCTATAGGGCTGTAAGTTAAAGCTGGTTTAACTTAGTAAGCTTAAATTAATATAAGCCAAATGCTTCAAATATGATTTGCAATGCATTTTAGAGAGTTTTTAGTATTATAGTGATGTGAATCAGGAATATGCAATCATTAAATGACAAAAAATATGAATACTAACTAACAGCGAATATGCTTTTTTCTTTTTGTATTTGTAGGAATTGGAGATGGTGGTAATGAAGTTGGGATGGGTAAGGTGAGAGAAAGAGTCGTGACCCACATCCCACACGGTGACATCGTTGCCTCAGTGACCTCCACGGATTACCTCATCTGTGCAGGAGTGAGTAACTGGGGGGGCTACGCACTGGCTGTCGCCCTCGCTCTCCTGAGATTGTGCCCCATCCATGATCGCTATCGTCAGCGAGGCATAGGACTGCCACCCACTGAAGAAGAAACTCTGAGAATAATGGCTGCCATACCAACAGTTGATAAGGTTTGCAATCATCCATTTGTTTCACTTCTTAAAACCACAAAGATGTCGTGTGAAGTCATATGGAGAATTTTTGATTATGGTAAAGATGTGTACCTTAGTCAGCTCCAAGCTGCAGGATATTGATTGTAAATACTTAGAATAACATTTATTAATTTGTGTTTTATCATGGAAGATGTATGTCAGAAATTTAAAAAAACTGTGATGTAAAAGGTACATATAAATTTATTGATAATAGTGTCATATTATGGAATTATTGATTTAGTTGATACAAAGATCATATATGATCAAGATGTCATGATTCTTGCACATGAAATTGATATTATGAAATATTCTTCATCAAATTTACATATGAAATTTACGCAAGAATTTTACATAAGGAATTTGTTTTATGAAATTCCAATATGAAATTTACTTCATGAAATTCATACATTGAAACTTACCTCATGACATTTGCTTATAGTCTCATGTATGAAGAGTCTTCCACATTACATAATGCAGGACATCTGTTGATGATGATGAATATATAAGGATGCTGTACAGTGACAGTGGTACATTGATGAAATTGGTTTGTTACTTTTGTTAGGAGGAGAAGGTTCTGGAGGCGATGGTTGAGCTGGGTTTCATGGATGCCACGGGGGAAGTTAAGATGGCCGTTGATTGGTTACCATTTCATGATGTGCACGCTAACAAGATCAAGGAAATTTCTGGTGCTCTGTCATCAAGTTAATATGGATACAATTCCATTTTCTCTCTCAAAGAACTGTCTGGATAGCACTTCATCACAGGAAAAAATGAATAGAGGCTCATCATAAACTGGTGTTACTTCTATATAGCGAATTATTTACAGTACTTATAAATTATAGCGTACATTTGCGATGTAGACTTTTTATATCATATCATTTGGACTTTATCAAGAAAATTAATTGAAATTAGTAGCTCCATCGGAGAAAGGAGGAAGAATTAACATTTTATTTCATTTTGTTATTAATGGGTAAGCCACCTCATTGACAGATTTCAAATAATTTTTATATTGACAAAATATATTCTTATATAGATGTAATCTACTAACTTTAGTTTTGTAACAATTGTGTGTAAATGTTTGTATATGGACCTACATCTAAATGTATGTGAAAACATATTTTGGTATATTTGCTTGAATAGAGGATACGTTATACACAGTATAAGATTTAAATTTTTAAGTATTCTGTTCCAACTGTGTTGTAGGACTTTATTGATTATTGATCTTATGTGATCTCAAGTACACCTGTAGCATAGTTTGGATGGTTCCTTTAACAGTTTTTACAGGATGTAAATAATCCGATCTGATTAATACACTTTGTCAAAAACCCAATAACACACACATATGCACACACGCGCACACACTCACACACACACACGTTTACATCGCTTTACTTCCGAGGACAACTATTGTTCCTCTATTGTTACTCGTCCTCGGACAGTCGACGGAATAAGGCATAAATTCATTGTTCGACGTTCGAGGACTATTGTCCGCCTTCCGAGGACCATTGTTGTCATGATTTTTTTTTTGTTCTCTGTCCGAAAATGTCCTCGGACATAATGCTAAACAAACGCACACCCTCACACACACACACACACACACACACACTTACACAAGTTTACATGGCTTTACTTCCGAGGACAACTATTGTTCCTCTATTGTTACTCGTCCTCGGACAGTCGACGGAATAAAGCACAACTTCATTGTTCGACGTTCGAGGACTATTGTCCGGCTTCCGAGGACCATTGTTGTCATGATTTTTTTTTTGTTCTCTGTCCGAAAATGTCCTCGGACATAATGCTAAACAAACTCACACAGGTATACTTGTGTGTCTTTCCCTTTGTTCTCTCTATTGTTCAAATAGCCACACAAGCAGCAAAAAAAGCCACACAAGCCTGACGGAATAAAGGCATCTATTGTGTTTGACTGTCCATTTAGTCACACAAGTATACCTCTGTTGGTACACCCCCACCCACCCACATCCACACAAGCTTTTTGCACATCTGGTAACAAAATATATCAGCCAGTTGTCAAAAATCTGTCAATGTTATAGGGCTTTTGAAGCCCCAAATTTTACACTTTCGTATTAACAGTTGTTCATGTTGTAAAAGATGATTTTGAATGGCTTTTACTTTCAAAGGCTATCATATGTATGGCACTTATATTAAACACACAATTAGATGTTCTCTGTAGGTTTCCATGGTGAGTGAGTATTCACAGTTGAAGGTTAAGGAGTTAATCTCCTGACGAGCACACTGTTCGAAACGCGTTGAGACAGATATACTCCTTTACCGAAAGATTACCGTAGTTCGGGAACTCTCTTTCAGAACTACTCTGACAGAGGAATACTCTTTCCTCCTTTTTCTTCTTTCCCCTTTCCATTTCACATCATTCTTGGTGTACAAACACCGAAAAAACAAAAACCAAAAATAGTCTTGCGTAAGTGTTTAATTAATTTCATTCCATTTCCATCTCTTTCCTTTCCTTTCACTTCTCCTAAATTCCTCTAAACGCCCCATAAGTGGGTTATTTTTCACGAAAGAATATATCAACAGCCTTCATGGTGTTACTGAAAACCTTCAATTGTGAGTAAACACACAATATATTCATCATATCCCCTCAGTGCCCGTCAATATTGTCTAAATACATGTATCATATTTTCAGTATTATATTTGATGTGTTTACATCTTTAAATCTCTGCCACTTTATGACTAATTAGATACTATATTTGCAACATTTCTTATGTACAGAAGAACAGTACTGATATGAAAACGTTTTGATATATTCCTTGAGTTTTAATTTGATGTTATCTTTGCAATTTATAATTATGTATCAGGGTTTTATTGAATGTTTTATGAAAAGCAAAAAAACAGACTAAAACAAAATACTTGTTTGAAAATTGAAATACGATTTTATCAAAGATTTTCAATAGTCATCTTGTCTCTGTGAACAAATTTTTTTATATACTTGTATTGCTTGTATTCTTATTTACCAATATTGAAAACTTAAACAGGCAAGACTCAAATACACTCAACTCTATTATTAAAATGTGCATTTAAAGCTGTACTATTACATGCATTACTTTGGCAATATAGCTTGAGTGCCATACAGTATTCAAGAAACTTCTTATGATACAAATAGCAGTAGTACTGCAGCTGAGATTAAATCTCAAACCACTTGGTCCACAGTATTGCAGTATATCCTCTAGACATATGATATTATCTGCTTAGAGCCAGTATATGAGCCAACGTCTTTCTGAATTTTAGCAGATTATGTATGGGAAAAGGCTTATGCATGATTTGAGGTAGATGTATTCACTGCAAACGTGAGTGAGGTAAGCCAGTGGTTCCTGCCACCAGATAGTATTTTGTTTACAGCTATATTTTTATAAATTTTGAGCAAGGTATAAGCCTGCGTACTCGACATGAAATATAATAGATTACTATTGTTGATATGTATTGTGTTATTAATGTTATTTTTTTGAGCCTCAAGAATGAATTTTGACAACAATTGCAATAGCATGAGATTTGAACATCTAGACACGTACAAGTAAATTCTTCTTAATTGAGGTCTTGAATATTCATAAAAATAGTATTTTAGAAACAGAACTATTGTGAGCTTTCCACGAAGAGAAAATGCCTTGTCTGCTGCAAATTTAGCCCGACCAGACGCTGTGCGACAGCGCTGTGTATATTTACTGCAAATTGAATAATCAAAACTGATTGCAGTTATCAAGACAATTCTGCCTCTGGGAAGAATTTTCATATCTACATGTAAATGATCAAATCTGATAAATCCAATGGCAATATATTACTATTTGAACTATTTGTGAGTCATAATTTGTGCAGTAGAGAGAGAGAGCGAGAGAGAGTGAGAGAGAGAAACAGAGTTAGAGATACAGAAAGAGTGATTGAATGACAAAGGGAGAGAGATGGGGAGGGGATAATGATGTCAAGAAGATTTTTCATTTAGATTAAAATTTGATTTGATATAGACAGGATCGCTTTTTTTGTAATTACTTTACTACACTGTATATTGTCAAACTTTTCAAGACAATATGAGTTTATAGTGTAGAATTTTTCATCTGCTGAAGACTAGAATCAAGCTGTTCGTGATTGCCATAATGTATACAGAATTGAGAATTGTCTGATAACTCCAAGCAGCATCCCAGCCTGTCTCCTCAATATCCAAATTATAGTTGGCATCCATTTTATGTGGCAGCGTCCCGGGGCTAGAATAGCATATGCCCTTCAACGAAGAGATCAGAATCAGATTTACTTTACAACTACAAAATTTAACACTTCTTACGATTGATGGGCTGCAGATTTATGTATGTCTTGTGGTAGTTGATCATTTAGGTAGTACATGCAGAGCTCTTAAAAGTAGCTTCTGCAGAAGTCCGATTCATCGGTCGTAGCAGACGCTATTGTATCACCTGACATTGTAATTGTCATGTGACCGCTTCACCTTCGCCGCGGCCTCATGCATGCAGATCCAGCCAGCGCCATCCGGCCCCATCGCCCAGCGGCGCTACACCGTATAGCGTACCGGTTGCTCAGATTATTAGCCGCGCGCCTAGCTGGAGAAAGGGATCAGGATATTTGGTGCGGGTTTAATATTTGTGAGCAACAGAATCATCTGATCATCGGAATGACTGATGAAAAGCAAAAGAAAGGCTCATCACGTCGAGCTCACAAGAGCAATGCTAATGATGATAGTGCAGGTAAGAGAAAAAAATAAGTGTACTATTATGACCAGTCCAGTGTGAGCAAAATTCCCAGAATTTAATTATTTTAATTTATTAAATCATTTTTTAAAAATAAAATTTACTACTGTCATGACTGTAGAGTACTACTAACGTCCATGCGCATTGAGTCGCCACCCGACGGCCTTAAACTTGTACTGCTAAATTAAACTTTACTCTTGCCAAAATCTTGATATGAAAACATCAATCAATAATTTATCCCCTAAACAGCTAAATTTAAAAGGTAAAATATCTCGAAAGCATGATTCATGAAAATGCTCCATTATATTTATAAAGAGAATGATGTCACTATATATATGTACACATGTACTTCCGGGATGGCAACTCAATACTAAATAGGTGGCTGCTGTTGTTGCGCCTATCGATCTCTACCTGTACTAGTTACAAATCCAATACTGCGCGCATGCGCACACCACACAGGCGCGTCGTACATACACAAATCTACACGGACTTGCCACCTCTGTTCTTGTCGAGAGTTCTACGTTAAAGCGCCACCCCTTTTTATTTTTTTAGATCACACCACCCCCTCTTTTAAAATGGTACCAGCTGGATCAGTATATTTTAATCTTCATCTCAAAAGCAAATTTTGTCGTCATATTGGGCTACAACTATTGTTGAGTAGGGAAGTCTCGACTTTGTCGCCGGAGCTCCATCGACCAGCTATTGCAGGAGTGTGTGTGTGCTAGTTAAACTTTTATCGCGCCCTACTCTTATTCATGCGCCGGATCTTACAAGAGACTTCCAATGGCGGAAGAATATATTTTGACCTATTCACTGTAGCCACAACAAAGTCTGAAGCGATGCAGATAATTTTTAGAGGACGAGTTTGGACAGTAAGTGACAGGTGAGTGGCGAGTTAACAACGGTGGTGAGTCAATGCGCACGGACATTGGGTCGAATAATGTATTGCACGTCGTGAAAGCAAAAAAAAAAAAAAAGATGGTAGACCTAAGACAAATAACCGAGTTCTGTGACCTACTATCATATGATCCAGGGGCGGATCCAGGATTTTGTAAAAGAATATGAGGAGGGAGCACAGAGCTGGAAAAGTACACAATTAAGCCATTAAGGGGGTAATTTTTCTAATTTTTAAAATTCATTTTAGACCGAAAAATCAGTCTATTTCGTTCGGGGATATGCTCCGCTGAGAGTGAGAGACTCTCTGGCTTCGCAGAATCCCTCTCCTACATAGTTCAAAATGCTATAAAACTCCAAACAGACAGATTTTTCTGTCTAACTAGTAAGTTAAGGTATGCCGGTTGGGTTTCAAAAGAGGGCACGGGGCCGGTTTTCCCCCTATGTAGATCCACCACTGATATGATCACACAGATTTTGAATTAATAATGTTAATCTTAACATTTCTGGAGGTCAAGATCTAGTAGCAGGTCAAGTATTACTATTAGTATTAGTGAGTAAAAGTTGGATGTAAAATTGCAATTGTATGTTACACTAAGTTAAGTTACAGTTATTTAACTGTTGCACTACCATGACTGCCCCTTGGCAATATATCGTTTCATTTTTAGATGGATTTGAATTATTTATTGGCCTAAATTTAGAATCCAGTAATTGTGGTCAAGGTTATTTTGGATAAATGTGAAAGGGGTCATTGTGGTTTATTATACGCTGCCAATGAAGCATGTTTCAGCAAATGTGGAAGGAATAGATCGGGCGTCACTAGGGGGGGGAGGGTTTAGGGTGGTGTCAAACCCCCCACACAAAATTGTCTGCAAATGCGCCACCTCTGTCAGCAAAAAAAAAGGAGGGGGGAAGGAATCGGAGAGGAGGAAAGCTTAAAGGAAAAAAGAGGAAGAAAAAAGCAAAGGGAAGGGAAAGGAAAAGAAGGAAAAACTGGCCAATTTTTTTTGCTTGATCACTTCGCTCACTCGCAAAAACACTGGAATGTTAATATTCAGGCGAAAGGCATCCCCTTTTGGCAATAAACTGCAGCCCCGCCCCTTTAGGATTTTCAAGTTCTGATATTTGGGCAACCACCCTTCATATTCAGGCTGCAAAGTGAGGTGCCAGAATATCCCCATATTTGGGCAGCGAGGTTGCCAGATAAATATGTAACTTCTGTATGTAACTTTTGTACATTTTCTCTGCGAAAAAAAATTGAAATTGAAATGTTGATATTCGGGCAAAAAGATTCCCCCTTCGGCAATGGGCTGCAGCCCCCCTCCCCCAAGGATTTTCAAAGTTTTGATATTTGGGCAACCACTACTGCATATTCGATCAGCGAGAAGCAAGAATATCCACATATTTGGGCAGCGAGGTTCCCAGATAATTATATAACTTCTGTAAATTTTCACTACGAAAAGTTTAAAATTTGCTTGCTCGCAAAAAATTTAGAAATTGAAAAGTTGATATTCGGGCAAAAGGCATCAGCCCCCTCCTTGCGAAATGGGCCTCTATGATCAAGATCTCTACATCTGTGATTTTCTTTTATTATTATTTGTTGGGGGGAGATTAGGGTGCAGCATTTTTGTCAGCAGATTTGGGTGTCAAACTCCCCCCATTGAAAACGTTCTAGTGATGCCCCTGAAATAGATGACTACATGTGTGACCGTCTATCTATTCATATGAATTCTGTGGGTGTAATACAGTTCTATTCATGAATAGACATTTAAGGATTCATTTAGATGTTGAATGCAAAATGTTTCATTTAATGCCTAGTTTTTTTTTCACAAGCGAATTACCTACAGTACAACATTAATTGTCAATAGATTCATATTTTTTATCTTTTACATTGTTAGCTTGTACTGTAATAGAAGTTAATGAACAAACACAAATAAATGAATATCTCTGAATGTATGTGATATAACTACTGACCTTAATCTCCCGTCTTTAAAAATTAAAAAATAAAAAATCTTGTTACTAAAATTTAAGTGATCTCAGGGGTGGCGGATCGTTGGCTTGGACGATGGAGGTGGGGATGCACCTATTGTTTGGCGGACAAAAGGTGCCCCTCCACTTCCATTGTCCGAGCCAGACGTTCCGCCACCGCTGAGTGATCTCTCTTAATTTCTCTTTTTACTGCTTGAAATCATCCATGATGTTATTGTAACAATATACTGTGTAGTCTTCAAGGACCTCCTGTCGCAAATTTCACTACTCATCAGTTAGTTTAACTACGTTTGTAAATTAGCTGAATAATTTCATGAGTTTAAGCATTTTATCGTAATTTTATTTTTTTCATTATGTAAATTATCTAATTTTTAGTATGTATATTTTTGTAGTTTTCTTTATTACTTGTCTGAATTTTAGCTAAAAAATTATGTTGTTTTTAAAGGACTTATAAATGTAAATCTTACGGGTCATCTACTTCTCAGGAATGTAATGCATAATGCATTATACCCACCTTTCGCTCCGTTTTTCTTAAATCAATAAGTAACATTAACCCTAGAAATTCATAACGAGGTAGAATATGAATTTTGTCGGTCCTATGTATTTACATATTTTAATTGATATTTTAATGTATTACCACTTATACATGTATTTTATCTTGTAAATTAAACAATGTCAGCTTTTATCTGCATGTTTAATGATTTTTTATGACAAAAACCAAAACCAATTCAATTCAAAAGAAGTATAAAGAAACTCCTTTGGTTTATGATTGCAACTTTAATTCTCACCGCCCACCCCCTAATCGAGTTTAAAACTTTGTAATCTGATCTTTACCATCAGATGCCAGCCCATCAGGTCAGCGCCAGTTCCAGGGGAGTGCAAGGGTCATCAAGGATCACTGCGCTGATTGGCACAATCATATTGACAAGTGGAATGGAATGAATGATGCAGGCTTCAACATCATCAACAAAATCATTAATCTCAAGCTCCAAGCAAAGTATGTTGGAATTAAGTCGTAAGGATTTATTTTGTTGTTGTTCTGTTGGGGGATTATGATTTTATTTTGTGATTTCACTTATAAAAGTATGGGTATTGGAAGTGGAGGAAGAGGAGGCTGAGGCATGCTCCTTCTTTCATCCTTTTCAAGCAGGATTTAGTGTTTTATTCTGTTATACTTTTGTGGCAAGCGTCCAGAAAAAAAATGGTGAGTGATGTATTTCACTCACTTCACAAAATATGTAAGGAAGCTTCACTTTTATAGCTTGTCCTAAACTGTAAATTACAATAAATATATACATTATGATCTTTCCTAATTTGTTGTATTTCCACATACTGGTATATATTTAGTTTATTTTATATCATTTATGTATTTCGATAGCTCCTCTACCCCTCTCTTTTTTACTCAGGAGTGACAGAGAAAGTAAAGATGAGGTTCAGTCTCTGCCTGGGACTGAAGCAGAGTTTTTGAGTGATAAGCATGATGGCATGCCGGAAGGTCTGGAGACTTTGTGTGAACAACTGACAGCTATACACACATCTATGGTAATAAATTGGCTCATAGTCATAAAGATTGACTAACTTAAACCTGGTTAAAGATGAAGTTGAATTGTCATGAAATTACATTGTTAAAGAAACTGTCTCAAATCAATTGGGAAAGGTTAATCATGTCTACATAAGACTTGCTGTATACTGTGATGTTTTGGAATGATCAAAATGATAACAAATTGACCCAATCTTGCTGAAAAAGCACATGCACTGCACACAGATATGGGTATGTGGGACTGCACACACAGGTGGCATGAATGTCCTGCCTGAATACTTCAACTATTTCTCGTCATATTTTTATTATGAGGGCATTTGAAGAGCAGTCCTTTTCAGGAGACACTTCTACTATGATGTTCTTCCAAACTGGTATAAAAGGAATCAAAAAGCTCACAAATTATTTGTCACCATTCCCAGAACTCAACCTTCTCTTTAAACTGAGTCCACTGACTTAGGATAAGTGTTAAGCTCTTTATTTTTCAGAAATTACTGTAATTTGGTGACAAAATGAATAAACGAAAATGAAATGGAATTGAGATATTGACTCAGTAATGACATGATTTGTTTATTTTTGTTCATTTAGTTACAGAATTATATTAATTTTTATGGGAGGAAGAAGTTTACATTTGGCGATTCATAAATCGGTTGACTAGCTCTGCACATGTAAACCTGATTGTACATGTGGAATTCTGTGACATACTTGTTCTTCATCACTTCATCAGGAGCTAAATTAAATTGATGGTAATAAACTTAAAACACAGAGATAGCTTGTGAACTAGTTTTGTAATTCTAGTATTATCTCTGATCTTTTATATGTGGAATTCTGTGACTTAGTTGTTCTTCGTTCATAATAGTTCATAATATTTGAAATAATTCTAGTAGTTTTTTTCAAACTTTATATAAAAACTAGACAAGTACTTTGGTGGAAAAGGCAAAATGTGAAGCTGGCATTTACTATTATTATTATTATTATTAAGTATTCGGCGTCACCTGTGCCTGGGAGTGGAAAAGCGAACTGAATCACTGTAACCCTTAGGTCTCTCCTCCCGATATAACTGATTGGGAAATACAGGTGTACCACTGCACCGGGGTTTCCCCCTACTCTTATTCGAATAGTGCAGTGGGTTCTTAACGTGCAAAGGTGGTGACTTATTTACTTATCAAAGTTTGACACTTTTCTCCTGAAGGGAGTGGTGAGAGGATATATTTCATGTTTCATCCCTTTATCCATCTACATTGTATGTCTGACCAATTATAAATGCAATGGCCCAAACTCTGATGAATTTTGACTTATTTATGCACAAGAAAATGAGGTTCAGAGATATAAATGTTCTGAAAATTTAATGTTATATTTGAAAATCTATTAGACATTGATAGACCAAACTACAATATTCAGGTCATTACTACATAGTTTTCTAAATGTACATTGCTTTATTCGGCGGTATGTCAACACCAATTAACTGTGGATGTGTGTTTGACCAATTTGAAGCTGGATGTAGGAACATTTTAGGACTTCCCATAACATGAACGCCCCTATGAAAATGAACACTTTTCCTTGTCAGTGACACCTTGTATGAAATTATCAAGAATGTTTCTTTCGTTGATGGTTTCCTTAATGAGTTGTTCATTTGGAAAACCATCTTCATATGTGTTTTGTTAAAGAGATTAATCAAATGTTCCTACATATGTATGGTTTAATTTCAGACTGCTCTCTTGAGCAAAATGGCTGCCATCACAAAGCACTTCCAAGGTGTAGAGAAATTGGAGCAGAAAAAGAAATCCAATATGGATGCCACTCCTTTGTTTACAAGTTGGTCAGTGGACAAATTTGGTAAGTTTGTCGCAGTTTTGTATTACAGTGAAGTGCAAATACCTAAGTTACTCTTACTGTGCCAAGGGGTTTAGCTCTCTTCAAAATTTTACCAAAATGTGATCAGTGCTTACTTTTCAAATGTCTGCATTTCATTACCCATCTATTATTTCACAAAATACTGTATAAAAAAACTTGTAGGAAATTTATTACCAATTTTTATGGTACCAAACATTACTTTAACCAACTTTATGCATAAGAATGATTGAAAATTACATTTGATGGGTTTTTTGTCATTATTTTGTGGTGTCTCATTTGTTTCCTAATGTTAAATGTTGAAATAAGGAAATATCTTTTTAAAAATCTGCAATTTTCTCTGAAAATTTCCATGGTAGCATATAATTATAATCATTTATTTACAATGCTTGATTTAAGCTCAAAATTTTGATATACATTGACCACTATATACATTTCCTGTGGTCGAGCAATTGGTGAATGAAAATGACAAGTCTACCTGTCACATGTATGTGACATCAATACTGAAAGAGTTAAAGGACAATCAAACCTTTGTAATAAATTGATTTGTGTGAAAGTGGAAAAGGTGAAAGTTGAAAGCAATCTGACAAAATAAGAAAGTTATGAATTTGTCACCTTTTTCCATGGGGCAGTATTCAAAATATATGGTAAATGGCATATTGTCATAAACAAAAAAGCTCCTACCAAGTATACATTTTGAAAAATTTACATTTTAGTCATTTTGTGTGTTAGAACAAAATCATAGTGACATTACTGACATGGCCAATTTGAAATTCCCATAGATCTAGTATGTATAATGATTACAACTTGAAAAATTCATAACCTTCAATTACTTGACCGATTTCGTTCAAACTTTCTGCTTTCTTTTGAGCAACTTACCATCAAGGTTGGATTTCCCTTTTAGTGTCAAATGTCTTTCGTGGAATAAGTTTGTATATGGTATCCTTGATTTAAACTTCACACATTTTTTCATCAAGTTCATAAAGAATGAAATATAATAATCTTGACTTCCCTTTTAAATTCACAGGCTGAAACACCAATTTTTTTAATACTTTGGCTGTATCTCTCCTCCTAAGAACAGAAATATTTCATACAAGTTGAGTGCAACATTAAATATTTCCATGAAAGTATGAAACCATTTTCCAACGGTTTAGTCATGCATGAATATTCTTTTTGTTAAAAATATCTCATTATTATGTTTGTTTGTTTGGGGTTTTTTTTTTTTTTGCTGCCTTTATTACTTTGTATTGATGTTATCATATTGCCTTTTTTGTCAAATGTTAACTTGTGCTACTGACATATACATGTACATGTGAGGTGAATACGTAGATATGGTTTTGAAGAGATTGTCAAGTTCTCTGTTTCTCTTCCCCCTCTCTCTCTCCCTCTCTCTCACTCCCCCCCCCCCTCCCTCTCCCTCACTTCCCCCTCTTTCTCTTTCTGTCTTTTTCTGTTTTTTTCTCTCTCTCCCTCTCTCTCCCCCTCTCTCTCACTTCCCCTCTCTCTCACTTCCCCCTCTCTCTCTCACTTCCCCCTCTCTCTCTCTTTCTCTCTTTCTGTTTCTCTCTCTCTCTCTAACTTCCCCCTCTCTCTCTCTGTCTCTTTCTGTTTCTCTCTCTCTAACTTCCCCCTCTCTCTTTCTGTCTCTTTCTGTTTCTCTCTCTCTCTCTCTAACTTCCCCCTCTCTCTCTCTTTCTGTCTCTTTCTGTTTCTCTATCTCTGTCTCTTCTTCTTACCATCTTTCTTTGGAACTCTCCGTTTCTCATTCAGTGCAAGCCTCGCAGCATCTTCAGGACATGTACCAGCAGGAGCTAGAGGTCAAGAAGGTGATCGTGGAGGATGTTGCTCACCATAGCGACCGAGACATCACGATGATGTACGCCTCTACGTGGCTACATCAGCCTTACGTTGAAGATGATGCTGTGGTGACGTTAGAGAGCATGCTTACAGAGACAGGGTTTAGATGACACCAGAAGAAAAAAGACGGGCATATAGCAGTATAACTGATGAGTGTGGAGCAAATGAAAAGAGGCAGCGGTGGAAAAAACAATTGGTTATATTAGAGAGAATGCTTTAATATAAAGAGAATGGATTGAGATGACAGCAGGAAAGGAAAACACAGTTATAAAGCATTATGACTGACGAGTATGAAGCTAAGGAGAAGAAGCAGTGCCACAAAAATGGAATATATTTGAGAGCATGCTTGAAGAGATAAGATTTAGTCGACAGCAGGAAAGGTAAAAGCAATTCTATTATGACTGAACAGTGTGAAGCTAAGGAGATGAGGCATGGCTGAAAAGAATGTGGTTATATTAGAGAGTATGCTTACAGAGACCAGATTTAGATGACACCAGAAGGATAGTGAAGTTACATACACATAGCATCAGTGTACATGTAGATCGCTCGAGCTAACGTCCTTTTCTATATTGCTCCTCCACCCAGGTGTTAGATGGGTACCTGGTAGGATGTGGCCATCGTTGTTGGATTAGTATGTTTTTAGTGAAGATTTATAAGCCAACAACAACATTCAGAGTTTAGAAAAAAGAAGTGGATTTCTTGAAAGCCACAGTGAAGTGCTATAGATCAGCAGTTATGTAACTGACAACGGTGGATTGTTCAAGGGATGGATGCTATCACAGTATCAGCATTGTGCTGCTTCAGCTGATACACTGAATATAGTCAAACCCATATTGTGTGCTAACCAGTTTACAAGTAGGATTTATGACCCGCCTTCTTTGAGGCAGTTTTCAAATCATGATCCCCTGACAATTGTTTATCTGGGCATAAAGGCTCTTATGAAATGATATGCTGCATTGTATCTGTTACAGGGACTGGATGCTATTTATTTGAGTATTTTTATCTTACTCGAGAGCTCCAATTTAGCTTCAAAACTGAAAGTTCAATACTCCAAGAACATCTGAACCTTTCCTTATCCACAAAAATGATTATATAGATATTTCAAAATTGTGTATTCCACTAAAGATGCAATTAAGTTACTTTTAATATGATTTGTCTTCAATATTTCTATTAAAATACATGTATGTATATGCAAGGTACATTTCGTTTGGCTTCACTTTTGTACTTGTACATGTTTAGAATGGGGGGGGGGGGGAGGGGGTTAAATCATAAAAAAAAAAACAGTCATAAATGTAGATGTTTAAAATAAAATTTGTCAAGACTCTCAAGATGATTTATATTTTGCTCAATAAAGGGCTTCATATGATATCAAAAAAGAAAATTAAACAGTTGAACTTTCTTTAGAAGTAAAGTGTACATATACATTCAGGGTTCATGTGTGTTTTGGTTCCATGAAAATCTCTTTAATGTTGCCCCTGATAGTGTCCCAATGAAAATTACAATCAGATTTTCAGCATCAATAGCTTTCAAACTTGTTAATGAATCTGTATATACAGTATGTAAAAAAAGTGAGTACACCCCTAACATTTTGACAGTCATTTTATTCTATCTTCTAAAGGGACAAAGCTAGAGAGGTGAAACTTTGACATCATGTAGAGTAGTTAGTCTACAACGTATGTGATGGCATATAATCACTGTACTGTGAAAACAACTCGGTGAATACTTCATTGTTTCTGAAAGGGTGGCCAAACAAGTCAGTACACCCTTTGTGATGCAAGGTGATAAAGTCAACCAGGTGGGCAAAGACACCTTTCATGATCATCATGTTATTGTTTTTCCGCATGAATGGGTTGATTCAATTTGAAAACATGCACTGGGGTTGTGGGTTTTGTCAATTACGGGTGAGTCAATGACTCACCCGTAATTGACAAAACCCACAACCCCAGTGCTCATACCCATACTGGTCATTGGCTGGCCAACATGGCTCCTCACGGCAAAGAACTCTCCACAGACCTGAGGAAGAGAATAGTTGCTCTCCACAAAGATGGCCTTGGTTATAAAAAAATCAGCAAGACCCTGAAAGTGAGTCCTAGCACCGTGGCTAGGGTTGTCCAGCGATTTTCTACGACGGGATCCACCCAGAACAGGCCTCGTCAGGGTCGTCCAGCCAAGTTGAGTTCACGTGATCGTCGTCATGTCCAGAGGCTGTCTTCTGCAGACCCACGTAGAAGTGCTGGCAGCATTGCTGAAGAGGTTGCTTCAGGTGGAGGACCATGTGTTACTGCCCAGACGATCCGGAACAGCCTGCACCAAGTTGGTATGCATGGACGTCGTCCAAGAAAGAAACCCCTTCTTAAGGCAGCACACAAGAGAGCCCGCAAGCAGTTCGCAGAAACCAACAAAACAAAAACTGGAACCTACTGGAACCATGTTCTATGGTCTGACGAGACAAAGATCAACTTGTTTGGCTCCGATGGTGTTCAACATGTCTGGCGGCGTCCTGGTGAGGAGTATAAGGCTAAGTGTGTACTACCTACGGTCAAGCATGGTGGTGGCAGTGTCATGGTGTGGGGTTGCATGAGTGCATCTGGACCTGGTGAACTACTGGGTCGCCAGGCTATTTTCCAGCACGACAATGACCCCAAACATACCAGTAAGATGACTACAGCCTTCCTCCAGAAGCTCAAGGTCAAGGTGATGAAGTGGCCAAGCATGTCCCCAGATCTCAACCCAATTGAGCATCTGTGGGGCATCCTCAAGCGGAAGGTGGAGCTGCGCCAGGTTTCCAACATACGGCAGCTCCGTGATGTTGTCCAGGAGGAATGGAAAAACATCCCTGCAACTGTCTGTGCACGTCTGGTAGACTCTATGCCACAAAGAATTAAGGCAGTATGTGAAAACAATGGAGCCCACACCAAATACTGACACTTAGGACAAGTTCATAACAAAATCTCCAAAGGGTGTACTGACTTTTTTGGCCACCCTTTCCGAAACAATGAAGTATTCACTGAGTTGTTTTCACAGTACAGTGATTATATGCCATCACATACGTTGTAGACTAACTACTCTACATGATGTCAAAGTTTCACCTCTCTAGCTTTGTCCCTTGAGAAGATAGAATAAAATGACTGTCAAAATGTTAGGGGTGTACTCACTTTTTTTACATACTGTATTTTGGGATTGTGATACTATAACTAATTATCTGTATCTCTGTGAAAACCCCATCCAGGTGAAAGATAGGAATCATTCCTCTAAAATAGGAATGGTTGGCATTTATGATGTTGATCATTTGTAAATGAATATGAATGATTCAACAAAATTATAAACCTGTTTTGAAAATTGAATTGTCTTGATCTTTTGAGGAAGGTCTATATTCTTTCCATGATCATTTACCTTTGTTAACTTATAATGGTATGCAAAGAATGGACTTCATGTTAGTAAACATGTCTGTTGTGAATAAAATAGTTCCATTCATGTGGATGCCAAGAACATCCAAGTGACAAAAGATGGAAGAAATGGACCCATGTCATGCTTTCCATAAATCCCAATTTCTTCATGATTATTGGACCAAATCGGACAGGGTCTTCACTGCCAGGACTGGTAGAAAAATAGTTATAGTTTCATATTTCAGTATGACTTCATATATTGCAAATATATTGTTCATAATCAATACGCAAATGCCGATTGTAATTTTTTCTCGGACATGTAATACAGTAGTACTGTCACTCAGCACTCGTTGACAACATATATAATCAATTTCTGTCATTCTCTTGAAATAGTGTACTTTATTTCACCGACATCTAGCACATTTCTCAAAATTTAAAGGGAAAGTCAATCTTCTCTTAACATGTACGCGAGTTGTCCTTCATAAACTAAATGAATGTCTCGTACATGTACTGAAAAGTAACTAATGTTTAATTTTTAACACATACACTCATGAAACAAAAGATACTAGATAGTACTGCAATGTTTTTCATACATATTTAATGGAATATTCACATGACATATGTACAAGTGCAACATTATGAATACGTCAACACATATATCATTGTTTCAATCCTACCTTACTTATTTTTAGGTACCGGTATGTTGCATGGTTTTGACTGTGAAATGTCTGTAGGAATTACATATTTGCAATACTTTTATTTGACAAGCTGTACATTTGATCTGATTGAATTTCCACTTCAATTTATGGTAAATAGTGACTTCTTTAAAAAGCATGGAACTGCTTATTTCTAACCGTGCCTTGACTAGTTGAAAAAATTATTTCATAAGGTGACTTAATTGATCAATTGAATAACATTAAAAATTAATTTTGCACAAAATGGTAATTGTGACTGCATTGACAATATAAATTAGAAAATTAAAAAAAATTATAAATTAAAAATCATGATGTAATTTTGGTATATATTTTATAAATCCTCTTCAGGCACACAAGAATGTTACAAATTACAGCTTTTAGAAAAATACAATTTTAAGAAAACCAAATTCTTTTCTGTTACATGTCAAACTTACATGCCCAGGGAGTTGCATGTATTTGCAATTTATCCATGGATTACCATTAAGGCTAGTGATTTATTTCAGATGTTACTGGTAATTTTACTAATTATTTATCCGATAAGAACTTAGAATTTAAAAAAAATTCTGATCAAGTGATGCTGATGTTTAGATAACTCAGGGAAAATTGAAGCGACAAAGTTGTTTGATACATAATAATCATTCTTGTCTAGGTCTAATGCTAAGCCTAATTTAGGTTTAAAATTGGTCACAACACTTGAATTTTATTACCTAGTCATTGTATTCTCATTACTACACCACTTCCTTCCTAGGAAGCATTTCATGCACTTACAGAATTCATTCCAAGAAGTTTCTACTTGCTTCCTACCAGGTTACTATCCTTGCTATAAATTACATAGAAATTGAGTCTGTCAAAGGACCTTCGTGCAGTGGCTAAGATTTAAAATTAATAAATAATAATAATAATGTTTTATTTACCCAGGGTAGCCACTTCATTTATCAAACTGCTCTTCCAGCGGGCCCTGCATAACATAATATGTTACTATTACCCTTCTCCATTCTAATATCTGCTGAGAATCACATGCACTGCACACAGAAATATGTATATGGGACTACATACAAATGTTCAGCCCGAAGAACATTTCAGCTGTTTTTTGTCACATTTTGAACGTGAGGGCATTTGAAGAGCGATCCTTTTCAGGGGACATATCTACTATGATAATCTTCCAAACTAATATAATATGTCATAAGAATGATAAAGCTCACAAATTATTTTTTTACCTTTCCCAGAACTCAAGATTTCCTTTAAGTTTTGTACATATTTGTCCATTAATGGTTGCTCTAACAACCTCAAAACCTTGTCTGAGGTTTTTCCAATCAAGCAGCAACTGCATGTTACTACACAAATTGAATTCAGTTGTTAGGCTCAGCCGAATGAAAGTCCAATCACAAGGTTTAATAACAGAGAAGTAACATCCATGCATCTATTGTACATGACAAATGTGGTCTACTTGTAATTTAGGTGAAATATTCTGAGGAAATTTCAATCACTACCACCTACATAAAGGTTTGTGCTGTTAGCCTCATCCAGTCTTTACACTCATCGCCAACAAATACATGTATGTAAAAAGTGAACAAATAATGCTTATTACAGTGGAAATACACATTTTTGCCAGTCTCAGTGCAACTATTCAGAATATACTGATCTAATTGTACTTCAAAATTAGAAAAAAAATGGGGAATGCCATTGCTTTAAATTTGAAAAATAAAACCAGGTCATGCTACAGACAGCCGGTTATGGAGCAATCAACATTTTGGATACATCACGACATGTACTCACTATGAACATGACGAACAAAGAAGCGGACAAATTATGCTGCTCCTCATTGTACCCTTCACAATTGCACTGGTTAACAAAAGAACATCCATTCATTGCTATCCTGTAAAAATATGTAGAACAGGTGTCACATAATAGCAGTGAAGGGATGTCCTTTTGTCTATTAGAGCTATTGTGGAGGGTACAATGAGGAGCTGCATAAATTGTCCGCTCTCTTTGCCACCGTGTTCATAGTGACTATTGTACGTCCTCAACATTGCATACCCCCTGCACGTTAAAAAAGAACAGAAAGAAGAATTTCTGTCCCATATAAATTTCTTACCCTAAATTTGATCATTCTCCCATGCCCCTATATCAGCAGTGTATAACTTTTGTTCAAATTAATTTGAAAAAACAAGACTAGATAGAATTCTAACCAATATACACAATTACACATGTCAGGTATTGTTTGTTTTTTAATATTTATATAGTAAACACTATCTTTGAATTCAAATGCATACATGTACAAACCTGTACCATCAAAGTTTGATGAATTCAACACAAGGGTAATTCTAAATGGGAGAAAAACATCTTTAAAAAGTGTGTTATAACCACTCTGTTATGTGCAGCAAAAGTTTCCATTACATGGAACAGAGTACCGGTACAACACTTCATTAGTTTGTATTTCATTGATGAAATATGCCAAGTTCGCTAGTGAAATACAATTTCATACCTTCATTTAATAAGCACCATTGCCAAAATGCAATCTAATACCATTACAAGAGCCCGACACAGCTGGATTCTCAAAATGTTATTAAGGTAGGAAGGTATCCCTCCAGATGAAAGTTAAAGATAAAGTTGAGTTCTGGTCAAGCAATTACATTGTGAAAGAAACTGTCTCTAAGCAATTGGGAAAGGTTGATGATGTCTACGTAAGATTTTTTTTCACACTGCGAGGATTTGGGATCCAGTGACCGGGGTAATAATGCTGTAAGCCCTTTGGTCGGTTACATTGTAACTGGTAAGGCGCTATAAAAGAAACAGCTATTATTATTATTATTATCATCAAAATGATAGAAATTGACCCGATCTCGCTGAAAAGGACTTGTATTGCACACACAAGTGGGTACATGAGACTGCACACACACAAGCGGCGTGAATGTTCAGCCTTCAGGAGCATTTCAGCTATTTCCCGTCATGTTTTGAATATGAGGGCATTTGAAGAGCCATCCTTTTCAGGGGGGGGGGGATTTCTAATATGATGTTCTTCCAAACTGACATGAAAAGAATGAGAAAGCTCACAAATTATTTTTCACCTCTCCCATAACTCAACCTTCTCTTTAGAGTGGAACCTGTCATGATTACTATTCACAACTAACCGATAAACACAAACAGATACACAGGAGACTACTGAATGCTAAGCATTAAATGCCTACATGAAGGTAAGGTGATGGACTCTACAGAAAATAACTGTCACCTCAAAAGGGTATCATAGCTATATTTCAAATGACTAAAAATCTGTACATATATGCATCAAACTGTATCATATACAGTAAACAGCATTGGAAATGGTGTTGCGAACATTTCAGACTAAAACATGCCATATACAGAGCATACATCTATATACATGTATACTCAAACATAAGAATGGCAGCAGAATACACATATTAATTTCATGCACGTATAAAGCAGACCAAGCATATTCTAAAAAACAAACTATATTGCCATATTCAAAAAAATATACAAGCATATATTACATATTTACAGTTGAAGACAACTACCCATATCTGGAGAATAGCCAGTATATGTATAGATGTCTACAGGATTTCATTTTATGACATCCTACAAATTTCTATATCTTTACTTGAAATCCATTTCATGTTTTGACTGTCATTAATGTTTTTTTAATGAAATACCAAATCCACTCACTTTTTTCTACCCTGGTATTCAAAATATTCTACTTTGAATTGATGTTGTACAGTCTAGGTGCAGACATGAGATCTGTCACAGCATGATAATATGAATACTTTCCCCTTTCGAGGAAAGTTCCATGAAATTGCATGAAACATAGTCAGCTTGAGAATATTAAATAAATCTGTATCCTCAAACATTTGTACAACTAAATATGCAATTTACAGTGAAAATCTGGGAGAGAAGGATAGCGTGTGGAGAATAAATGAAAGAAGGGCAATTCACCAACAGACTATAGCAGTTGTCTATGTCAGCACAGACTGCACGATGCACAAAACTGGCAAGTTGGGCATTATGGCAATTTATATACACAGCAAACTCCATCAAATAGCCACAATCAGTCTTCAGTCTGTAGACTGATTAATCAAACCCATCTCAACAGCCATATCCAGGGACATCCCAGCTGGTAACTGTACACAACTGCCATCGTCCAGGATGTACTGAGGACTAGGTTCCTCAACTGTTTCAATGGCACCACCCTCCATGGACAGTAGAGCTTGGACGGTCTCGATGGTCATGCCCTCAGGTGTCTGGATCTGCATGGCGGTGCCGTCTGGCTTCTGGAGGAGAAAGGTGCCATCTTCAAGTTGCATGATGGTGGTGCCCTCGGGTAAGACGGTGGTCTGTTCTACTAGATCCTCGGAGGCGGTCTCTCCAGTTTCCATGGATGACGATGCAGCTTCCTGGGCCTTAGCAGTTTCAGCCTGACAAATACACGGCAACCAAGATATCCATTAAACAATGTAAAAGATGGTACTCTGGTATATTCACCCATAAAATCACTTTTTTTTCTCCAATATTGAGTTAACACTGATGATTCATTTCATCTCATTTGAGCTCCTCTGGAGTTCAAATATAACATCTTTTCTTGTTTTTGATTAGCATAGAATTGTATTCATGCAAATCTTAAGAATATGCATAGAAGTACCTGCAAACATATACACCTGTAAGATGATTTTAACTTCCTTTTGGTCTTTTCCCTCCAAATCAAATACATTTATGATAAATAAAAAAAATGCAATGTACGAGACAAAGCAGCAGCAGGGGATTGCACATATTAAAAAGCAAATTTTAAAAAATGGAAAAGAAGTAATTTGCAATATCAAACTCTTACCACATCAGAATCGACAGCATGTGAAGTTGTTGCTATTGAACCAAGATCACCCGCAATGAGCTGCTGATCTGAAGATACAGAGCTATCCTTAGCTGCATCCTCCTCCAGGGAAGTTGTACTCAGTCTTGAAGATGGTGTAGCGGTGGTGGTGGTGGTGTTCCTCACTTTCCCTTGGGATGATGAAGGCGAGGGCTGGGCGATAGTGGGTTTCTGATAAAGTAGGTTGATAAATTGCATTAAGTGACATCAAAAGAGGTATTAAATGCACAAAGAGAGACAAAAAAGGACAAAAACAAGAAAAAAAAATATAACACACACATGAAAAACTCCCACATGAATTACATGTACAAGGGTTCTTTCTCATGAAGAGTTGCAATCGATCTAAATCAATTCCACTTCAACTTGTATTTGTAGAGATCTTGTGGTCTAGTGGATGAGTAACTGAACTGTTGATCACAAGGTACTAGGTTCGGATCCCATCCCAGCACTAACGTCCTTTGGCAAGACACTAATCTAATTTGCCACTCTTCATCCAGGTGTGAATGAGTACCTGATATGCTTGAGTGCTAGTTACTTTGGCAGCTTGCCTATAACCCGGGTAATAGTGTCTAAGCGCCATGAGCATTACAGCATGACAAATACGAGCGCTATATAAGAGGCCATTATTATTATGATTTCATATTGATTGCAACTCCTAAACTTACAAAAATTGTGATTGTCACTTTGTCATTGGAGGACAACCCTTCATAACACTGACCAAAAGAAATGCAATTATACATTCATCTCTAAACTTAGAATAGGGCACTCCAAGAGCTTCAACACATAAAAAATAAAGTACGGTAAATATTTTAAAAAAGAGACAGAGAGAGACACACACATACACATATACACAGACAGAGATATGGGGTGTTGCAAGAAAGTTGCGATTGATTGCAAGTTGCAACTGATCGGTACTGACCAATCAAAATCATTGTTGCAAGCGCATCTTCTTGAATGGGCAGACCCTGAACCATTCAGAATGGTTGTTCTAATTTGCTTTACAATTTGCAATTGATTGCAACTTTCTTGCAACACCCCAATAGAGTCACAGATGGAAGCAAGATGAATGCGATTATATGCCTCCATCTAAATTCAGTTGATGGTACAAACTGTTCTTGAAATATTGTGATAACCAAAATAAAAAGCCTCTAATTAAATGTTAATTGACCTCTTTGACATTTGACCTTACACCTTATAACCCAAAAGTCTGATCACTCAAAATAGTTGAGATATGGTGATAACAAAGGTAAAATACATTCATTTCACATACATCTGTATAATGACCTCTATGACCTATCACCTTTGACCTACGTGAACAAAAATCTAATCCGTTCGTCTCACTATGGTGTTGCATACTAGTTCCAAGTTTGAAGTTAATGGATCAAATAGTTCTTGAGATATCACGTTAACAAGGCTAAACACTGCAATTTCAGAAATGACCTCTATGACCTTTGACCTACATATCCCAGAATCTAATCAGACTGTCTTCCTAAGGTGATACATACTAGCACCAAGTTTGAAGTTCATACCTCATGCGGTTCTTGAGTTATCGCGAGAACGAGAAAGCGGGACGGACAGACAACCCGAAAACATAATGCCTCTGGCACCACCATCGGTGGGCGGAGGCATAAAAAGATAAAATGGCAAAAAGTTAATATGATCAACTCATTGTCCTATTGATTCTCAAAAAAAACAGCCATTACCGTTTTGATGGGTTTGAGGGGTGGCAATGTCGTTGTAACGCTGGTTGTCTCAGCCGTAGTGCTGGATTCCAGACCCTTGGATGCTGACGATATGGGTCCTAGGGGAGGGATGGGTCTCTTTGTGGCAGGCTTCACTGTGGTGCTGGTGATGGGTACATCAGCGATGGATGCAATGGTTCCAATGGTGTGGACTCTCTTAGCAGATGATGAGGAGGTGACAGGTGTGGTGATCCTGGATGATGCAGATCTCGATGGGGACAGAATACTGATTGTTCCTGGTGTCTTTTTGCTCGGCGGCTATTTCAATGAACAATAAAATGGTACCAGTGGATGTTTAGACACAGAAACTTACATTTTTATATTATTAATTCATGATGGACTGCAATTTTCTGAGATGTTTTACTGAAAAGAAATATGTAATTTAAATATACCAACATAAATTTGATTAACACAAAAGTGACTCTCATATTTAATGCACTACTGAGATTTGATATAAATTTAGTGAGAAATGTCAGAAAATATCTACTTCATTTACAACTGTCCTCAGTATACTGTCTCCACTACATATAAGTGTTGAGGAAGGCATGATCCTGCAATAACACTGTAAAGCTAAGAAAAGGAATTCCTCCCTGCATAGTATAACCTCTTGCAATTTACCTCATTCCTTGCAGGACTACCCATCCTACGCTTCCTCTGTAGTGCCTCTCCAACTTTCTCTGCAACTTTGGGCTGTTTGTGTTCCTTATCTCCAGACACCACATCCTGCTTCCTCAGAAGCCTTACACTCTTGGGCAGGGTGTCCTCTGGAGGATCCCTGAAGAGGTATCGCCCAGTCTCCACACCAAGAACCTTAGCCATGGTCTCATCCTCGATCAGAAGCTCTTGCATCTCGCCATACACTGGGAAAAATTAGATTAGACAAGATTAGATCAGTCGGTAGAGCGCCAGTCTAGCAATCTGGAGGTCTCGGGTTCAAGTCCCGCTGGAATCCTGTTTTCTTTGCTCATTTTTCACAAGATTAGATCAGACTAGAATACATTGAAGTTAGTGTCAAACACACAGGCATATCTATAAAGGCAGATGGAAGAATATCATTCCACTGCATATTTTGACCTCAATATTATACATACAACTTGCATGCCCTGGAGTTGAATATACCATGATTATGTGCATCCATACTGATTTAGAATTTCTCAAGTCCATTATCGTCCAAGGTGAAATATAATGCACGATAATATAATAATATAATAATATAATACCTTTTATGATATATTTGATGACAATGGACATATATTATATAAGATGAGAAACTGCTTGTGGGAGCTCACCAAACTATTTACATTGCATTATACCGTTCCTTTATGTGATAACAGCCAATCCGCAGGTCCCCTAATAGTGCGCTATTTTATTTCCAGTTCTGCCTGACTATGAATACATAATGAGCAAGAACAGCCAGGAACATCTCATTTGCAAACTATTGAATAGACTACTTATCATTCACCAATTGTCATGAGTTATACATCAAATGAAGAGGAATCAGAGATTTGTGACATGCTTTTATTGTGTTCAAAATAAAAGACGAAATTGGTAAAAAATGGTGTTCCTTTTATGACAAAAAATGGAAATGAAATGAAATATAAATCTGGCCAAAACTACCAGAGTTTTATTGTGAGCCAGGGCAAATTTGACATGAGCGTAAAGGGCATTTTCTGTACTTTCCAAAGATTAAAATAACATTAATGTGCACTTCATGACAGGGTCAGGATCCAGCAATATGTAACCAACGAACACACTTTGTCTTTAAAAAAGTCAATTCCAGCATTCCGACTGGTTACCACCATGCAAGATGTTTTCTCACAGCCAGGCAACAGCTATGCGCATGTTTGCGCAAGGATGAAGCAACAGGTTGCGCATTGTTTCATTCAACGCGCACTTGGTTACAGATGGCTCGCTTGCCAATCACAGGGCTAAGATTCTATGGTCTTGACCATGGTCTTGACAACGGATAATCTGCGGCTGAATATTGCTGGATCCTGACTCTGTCATAAATTTATGGATGTTTTGAATGTAACGATGAAAAAGATGAGATTCCAGCGCTTCCATACATATGTGTCTTGATGGCGGCTCATATACTTTTTATATGTCTTTTTAACAACTTGAAATCTTGTGAAAAAAAGGCTTTTGTATGACTATTTCATCAGTTATTTTAAACAACTTATTTCTAAAATTCTGACTGAAACAAAATATCCCTGTGTTGGTTGTAATCACTATACATATGGGAATTTCAAATTGGCCGAATAGGTAATGTCACTGTGATGTAGCTGTGGACAACTCCTCCATTCGCTCCAACACATAAAATGACTAAAATGTCACTTTTTTCAAAATGTTTTAATTAGTAGAATATTTTTCTTTCATGAGGACCTATAACAATATGCTATCTCCAATATATTTTGAGTACTGCCCCGAGGTTAAAGGCGCTTCGGAGAAAACCACAAATTAATGATAAATTTGTGTACGACAAATGGGAGAGTTGTCCACAAGTATGTCACAATCGACTCACCAAATTGCCGATTTGAGATTCGCATAGATGTAGTGATCTCATTTTTCAAACATCCATAACTTTCTTATTCCTTGTCCGATTTCTTTCAAACTTTCGCCATCCTGTTTTTTTTATTTTTCTGCTTTCACACAAATCAACTTATTACCAAGGTTGGATTGCCCTTTAAGTACAAGATGACAATGTCAAGACAAGTTCTAGGCTCAGGTTTTTCCTTCGCTCAATCTTGATGCCAAGACATAATGCAAGATGAATCTAACAAGAAGTTTTCTCCATGGTTATGATATAAAGACTCCTATTCTAAAAGTTCATTACAACAAGCATAGAATATAAATGGAACAAAACAATAAACAGCCCAGTATTTAAAAAAAAATCAAAGGAAGGGACCCCCCCAAAAAAAAAATAAAATAAAAGGGATACCCCCCCCCCCCCCTTTGCATAGCTCCTCATTATTGAGCATATGAATTTACTGTGCTAAAAAATTGTAATATTATTTTGGGGTAATAAAAAATTACAAACCTTTTGCAGAACGATCCTCTGCAGCAGCGTCCGGGATGCGCTCCAAACAGGATGAAGCCATCTTTCTTGCCTCTACATGCATGTCTTTGAGAGATTTGAGGATGGTGGGAAAGATGGCATCTTTGGTGGTGCTTTGCTGAGCTCTGGCCAAGGCGTACTCCCAGGGTGTGATGATCTTACACAGCATGGGCAGTGTGACCTTGATCAGATCATCATCAAGGGGGGACTTGGGGTCAAAGAACTGTAGCAAAATGCAGTAGATATTCAAAGTGCTTTAATTACATGGTATTTACAAAAATGGAGCAAATCAATAGCTTGGGGACTTATTTTGATGAACGAGATATACATGTGTAGTAGTCAAGAAGAGATTTGGGTCAAAGAATTGCAGTAAAATGTGTAGATTATTTGATTGTCTGAAAGGCACAAATCAAATAGCTTGGGGATTTCTATCAAATCTATACATGAGATGTGATTGTTTCAGGAACAGCCCGTCTTTAAAAGATGTGCATTCTAATTTAACTATACAAACAATGACAAAAAGATTGAAAAGAGAAAACAAATGTTGAAGTCCAACCTTAGAAGTTGAAGTGTCTGCCTTTGGAACATCTTTGCTGTTTGATGTCATGGATGGTGCATCTCCACTCTGATCAATGACCTTACGACCTGAACCAGGGGGTCTTCCTCTCCCCCTACCTGAACCTCTGGGTTTATACGGCCCACTCCTAGGGGTGTAGTGGTATGTGATGATGGCTGGTTTGGGCTTTACTGGTTCCGATTTCTCATCATCTTTGGATGTCTGTTCTGAGAGTGAGACACTGGGCTTCTCCTCTTCAGCTTTAGGAGACTGGTCTCCATTAGATTTCTCAGTTGTCTCGTTTGATGTGTCCTCCTCTTGTTTGCTAAATAATAAAAGAAAATCAAAGAAATTACTTGAGGTATGGTTTCGTATTTGGTGGTAAATTCAACTCAATTTTTATCTTTTTCTTTGACCATTTTATAGAAAAGTTATGAACACATTGAGAATTTACACATTCGAACATACAATGTAAAGTTGTAAAAAACTTTAGACCAGTTCTTTCCTATAGTGATTGAAAATTGGAAATAAAAGTTACATATATTTTAGATACATCTTTAATTTCCAAACTTTGTTTTGTTTATTCTGGGGATAGAACTTTTCACTTCACATTGAATCACGTAATTCAAAGAATACATGTACATGTACATACTCTTTCTCATCACTTTGTCTCTCATCAGTCTGTTGGTCTTCATCTTCAGTCTTTGTGAAAACAGAATCTGGATCTCCATGGGTGCGGTTCTCTCTGTAGTGCCTGGCAAGGCCACCTTTTCCGATATACCTCTTTTCACAGTTTTGACATTTGTACTTTCTCTTCTGGTTGTATAAGCTGAGTGCTGAGGATCCAGATTCACTTTCGTCATAGTCTGAGTACTCGCCATCTGACGAACCTGGCTGTTCTCCCATCTCTTCATTGGACATAGTCTTGTACTCTTTGATTCTGTACAGTGGAGGCCTGGAAACTCGTCCTGATCGGGTTTTGCAATTGGCAGGTCTCTTCTGTCTCAAAAGATGCAAGTCCTGGGATGATGGCACTGCAGGAGCCATCCCCTTAGCTGCCGCTTTTCCTCCACCTCGTCCAACTTTCTTCTTTACTCCCAGAACTATGGCTGGCTTAGGACTTGTGGAGGGTTTGACCAATGTTGAAGAGGGTGATGAAGTTGTTTTTGTAGGGGTAGCATTGCTAATGTTGGAAAGCTTGTTGGACAAGATGGTGCCAGGTGGGAAAGTTCTGACAGGTGTTTGCTGCTTGTTGGTCACGTTTGTCACTACTTTCATGAGGGGAATAGTGGTGCCCTGGCCCTGGCCCTGGCTGGGGGTCAAGATGGCTGCAGAAACAGGAGCAGGGGCTGGAGCTGGTGGTGGAGGAGCTGGAGATGGGGTAGCCGACTGGCTCGTCACAGTAGCTGGAGCATCTGGGACACGGACAATGGTGATCGGCTGACCAGGGTTCTTGGCTAATAGAGCCTGCACTTCAGGAGTATTCACAATATTGGATATGAGTGCTTGGCTGAGAGCCCCAGTCCCTGGTGGGGTTCGGACAGTGATCGTAACTGGTGAAGGGGTTGTAGGTGCTACTCTCAGAGTTGGAACGCTTGTAATTGGAGCTGTCTGCTGCTGAGAGATGGCTTGAACGAGGCCTGGTGTATTCAGAAGAGATGTTCCGAGGCTCGCAATATTACTAGAACCTGTCAATAAACTATTCCCATTAACAAGAAGCGATGTGTTTGGAACCGATCTCGCCAAATTCAAAGCAATCGGACTGGCTGCAGCTGCCACTGCAGTTGGGGCAGTGGTCAATGCGATGCCAGTGGGAGGGGTTCCAACTGATGATGCTGAGGCCGTATCCAGGAGGCTTAATCCATCTTTACTTTTTGTGTTGTCAGCAAGAGAGCAATCACTGCCTGAGTCGATCATGGTTGCAATAGATCCAAGTAAAGAACTTGCTGCAATATCCGACAGGACATTATTTGAAGAAGACATGGCTGAATCACCTGAAAGTGCAGTGGAGCCTGTGTCAATTTTTGAAGACTCACAATCAATTTGACTTGTCAGACAATCAGCCTGTGATTCAATCGACTCATCAATTAACCCATTGTTACTTGATGTGCTGTCAGCTATCAAAATCTGATCTTGATCGCCGACGACGGGGAAACTGTGAGCTTCTCCATCCTCTGGCTCAGCCTCAGGAATGACAGTTCCAGAATCTTGTTTATCATCATCTAACACGCCGCTACCCGCGGGTTCGCTGTTTGCTTCGGCTGTCTCTTCTGCTGCGGCAGGGAAATTTATGTCATCTTCCTGTCCGGTTTCGTCCATTTTAGAAAAAGCCTCGGACAATAAATCGAGAGGTTTTCCTTCACCTCTACCTGAAGTATTCTGCCCGTTGAAGCCTTGCTGTTTTAATGCATCCTGGGTCTCGGGATCGGGATCAGAAGAAGTAGAATCTTCTTTTCCAACATCCTCCGCGTCCGCCATATCAAAGCTGCGCTCATCAACAAAGTAAGCCCTGCAAATGCAAAGGGCCCCTGCGCAGCCGTTTTGGCTAATTATTACTTCCTCGCGCAGTGATTATTACACTGTTCTCTTGCACGGGAATCATAAAACGCCAGGATAAAGCCTAACCCTTTTTAGAGGTCACCTGATTGTTCGTGTCTTGATGACTTGGGTATCTCGCTTTGCTTAACATGCTTAATGTGTCTTCGACTTAGTTTCTAATGAAAGGAGAACAGAACTGTCAATATTGAATTCTACGAGATCTGCCCTCATTTAAAACATTCATCATGTCATCAGAGCACTTTGAAAGGATCGAAGATGACTATCGAACTCTGTGTGACACAGTCAAGTACAAACTTGAAGCAAGAATTCCAAATTCATCTGGTGGTAAGGATTGAATCCACAATAATTTCATTCATTTAATAAAGTTAAACTTAAAGGGCAATCCTACCTTGTTGATAAGATGATTTGTGTAAAAGCAGAAATATAAGAAAATTAATATGGTTTGAATGAAATCGGACAAGGAATAAGAAAGTTATGGATGTTTGAAAACCAAAGAGATCACTAAAATAAATGATACTAGGCCTATGCGAATCTCGAATTGGTAATTCGGGGAGTCGATTGTGACATACTGGCGGGTCAACTCTCCCGTTTGTCGTACGCAAAAATATTATTAATTTGCGGTTTTCTCTGAAGCGCCTTTTTCCGTGGGGCACTATTCAAAATATATTGTAGATATTATATTGTTATACTAACTTCATAAAAGAAAAAGATGCTACTGAGTAGCCTAACATTGCCTAATACTGTCTGGAAAAAAAATGATATTTTAGTCATTTTGTGTGTTGGAACAAATGGGGGAGTTGTCCGCCACTACATCACAGTGGCATTACCGATTCTCTCAATTTGAAATTCCCATATATAGTGATTACAACTTTCCAACATGTCCAAAAAAAATATTATATGTCCTATTTGGTTCAAACTTTCACCAATCTCTCTAATTTTCCTCTTTGTGTCAGAACAACTTGCTATTAAGATTTTCATATTTTTATGATTCTATATACCCAGATGTAATTCAGGGCAGGTCATTTTAAAAGAAGACACCACTGACAAATTTTGAAAAAATATGTTGTTCTGCATGTCCCTAGGAACTAATCAGTATCGAAATTGTAATTTTTGAACAGCCTACAAGTGCGTATATTTTGATATAAAAAGTATGTTTTTGCCACTGTCGATACGCAAATTGGCTCGTGTCGGCCAAAGCTGTCACGTCATTGCAGCACTTTGAGTTTCCACCACAATGCGTGTGCGTTACGCGTCCGTAAAAGCAGACGATATTCGCATGCATACAGCTCAATAGTATTCGTGGAGTTGCAAAAATGCTGTTGTGCCAGGCAATTTACTGTTCGAATCGTCGTGAAAATTGTCTGGGAAAATCCTTTTTTGCCATCCCTGATCCGAAGAAGGATAGAGAAAGGTGTGCTGTATGGATAAGGAACATTGGAACAACCAAATTCAACGTCAAAACGTACATTTATTCCCGTTTTCGAGTGGTCTGTGAAGACCATTTTGACGGCGAAGACGAGGAGCAAAGTCATATGCCACTGGACCATTTCTTCGCCCAGAAAATCCCTCATTCATCTCCTTAGCTTAGATTACAAGCTTATTGAAGAATGTGATCAGATTTTACTTGAAGATTAACCAGGAATTTATGATAATGTCATACTTGCTATCTATATCGCGAACGTAAGAACGTAAACAATGCAGCTTGCTGCATTAGCTTTCCGCGCGTGCCTTAAAGTACACATGTTAATAATGGGAAGCACGTACGAACGATGACAAACAGTGGTGCCTATTTTAATTTTATTAATTCTATCAATTGTAAAAAAATGTTGCTAAAGCACTTTATTTTTTCAGCAGATAGTATTCAAAAATACAAAAAACTGAAAAATTAATAACATTTTCTTTTTGTCATGCATAATTGTCTCACAAATAGCATTTTTATAGGCGCTGTGAAAGCGATCTGTGTATTGCTCCATATCGGCATTACCGTGATTTGCCGTGGTTTTTGCAGTAGTGCTGCAGTGACGTAACAGATTTTTGCGGCTCTTACTAGTAGATATTGTAATATTTATTTTTTTAAAATCGATATCTATGATTTAATCGACCTGAGCGATGAGTTTTTTGGTCAATCTGACTAGTTTTATAACATTAAAAATTGTAAAAGTGCTAAAATTTGTCAGTGGTGTCTTCTTTTAAACATTATACCAAATTACTGATAAAGTTGAATATGAAATTTTTCAGATTAAAAAAAAAAGTGTGTGAAGGGAGAAATATAAGAGAAACAGGATGGTGAAAGTTTGAAATAAATCAGACATAGAATAAGAAAGTTATGAATCTTTGAAAAATGAGATATTTACGTCTAGATGGCAATCTCGAATTGGCAATTTGGTAAATTGATTGTGACACCAAAATATTAAATTGAAAACAATAAACATAGTTTAAAATTTTGTCAAAAAGTTGAAAAAATGGCAGATTTTGATAAAAAACAATGATTTTGAACCTCCCGACCTGTTGCCAATTTAAGGATTTTTTAAAGGCTTATTCTTGTTTTTAAAATTTCTGGCATCAAAGCAATATGATCATGCAACAAAAATGGACATAGTGCGTGCAGAAATTTTTGCTCTTTCTATATAAATATACCAGATGACATTTAACAGAAAAATATTACAAGCTTGTCCCATGTGTTATGTTGATGACATGTAGATCAACTATTAATAAATTTGGATTATTCAGTGACAATTTAAAAGCATGCATCAACCAACAATTTCTTTGATTCTCACTAAGGCTGTTCCATCCTGTACATCATGTATTCAAAAGTACGACAAGCAGCGTTGTTAAATAATTTTAATGTTTATTAAGAAAGCCATTAATACGGAATCTTGTGTCAAATGAATGAATCGGTCTCGTCTGGCGCACAAATATTTTGAATAATCGTGTGTGAGATCATCAATACATTTATACACTTGGATCATTCTGCAGTATGTTGATTCCATCGAATTGGCAGTTTTTGCCAATTTAAGACTAAACATGTCCACTATTTGAGTTCTCGGATGTGCACCCAGAATCATTCTAGCCATTCTAACAGTCTATCAAGTATTTTTGATGAGGTATTTGACCATGCAACATAGCAATAATCTAAGAGTGGCATGATAAGGGAACAACATAAATTTGTCCTCAGTTCATGTTTTCAGATGCAGATAGGATAAGAATAGATATTTGTACAAAACGTGCCAATTTGACCTAACGGTAACGGATAGGAATAGATATTGTCTAATTAAGCAACAAACTATGAGATATAATTTTTTTGAAAAAGTCTGCTTAGCTCGGGGTAATTGTATTTTGCAAAATACTAAATTTGTTCAAACTTGGTAATTTGTCCTCAGTTTATTTTTTTGGATAAGATAGGAATGGATATTGCCCAATTTTACAGCAAAATATGAAATATGATTTTTGTGAAAAAATCTGCGAGGGGCATGCCGATTTGGCCTGAGTTCATGTTTTTAGATAAGACAGGAATAATAGGAAATTGCTCAGAAACCAAATTCTTACTAAGTGTTATGTGTACAGTTTTTCTATTTTAGTTTTCAGTGTATTCATGTCTATCTTTCTGGGATAATTTTCATTTATTCTGTTTTTAAATATTTCCTTGCAGAGGAAAGGAAGAAGTTAGTACGTGAAGTTCTTAGAGAAACAGAGGACCTCCTTGTGATGGTAAGTGAGTGGAGTAGTTATGAGATGAAAATCTATTTTGCATAAATGTACAATTCTGTAAGTTTGTGAAGTCCATGAGATGGTTGCTTAAAGAGAAGTTTGAGTTCTGGAAAAGGCGAAAAGAGATATATGTGAGCTTTCTCATTCCTATTATCTCAGTATTGAAGAATATCATAGTAGAAATGTCTACATAAGAAAAGGTGTAGGTCTACACTGTTAGGGTTTCGCAGCTGAAAAGCTCTAACATCACTATTTCCATCAAAATGGCAACCCCTCATGAAAGGATGTCTAGCAAGGAGAAGGGACTTTGAAGAGATTTTTTTATTTACTAGGTAAACAAATATTAATTTAAAGATTTAGGCTCTCATTTTTTTTTGCCTCAGTTTCTGGAGTTCCATGTTCCTTGTTTCCTCTGCTTCCAAGCCATCTTCTATACCCCTTTATTGGCAGTGTACATGTTGTTACTCTTTCACTGCATAGCTTTATAATTTGTACATTTATTTAGGAATTGATGAAGTAAAGTGCTGGTCACATTTGTCCGATAGTGATAACTATACCTATCAATCATTGATCATTCCCAAAACGCTTAAGTGTTGTTTATGTGGAAACTGAATAGAAATCCTTTGCGGTAGGTCAGACTTCTCCAATAAGTGGTTATGAGCGGCCCTTTGTAATTTTATTGTCTCAGTGGAATCGCTCGGCTGCCAATTTTTTATTTTTTTCAGGTCAGAGCTCACCGATATTTTCTGACAACCAATCACTTTTGCTCCATCGTGCTTGATTGGCAGAACCCACCGATTTTAATGGTCAGGTGTGACCACTTTTATCGCCATCGTTATAGGTATATTTTATATGCACATACGTTATCATTATAGTTATCGTACCAATGTGACCAGCCCTTAAACTGAATGTTTTTGATACAACAGGTTCAAGGTCTGGAGAATGAAGCAAAGCCAGCGCCAGGAAGCTTTCGAACTCAGCTCATGGGTAAAGTGAGATCATACAGGAGAGAGGTAGAGAGACTACAGAGAGATGCAGTAAGTCTGAAACAAGTCATTTAAAACATATGATTCTTTATGCTAAAGATTGTGGTGACAGGTTAGGAATGATATGGATATCCATGTCAACATGTTAATGCTTACCACTGGATAATCTGCAAGTCTATAGATATTAATGGTATCCTAAAGGCTACTATTTTTTAAATAAGAAGTTGAAGTCCCTTAGTAATATGTTTTTGTTCATTCCCAAGGCGACAAATATGCCAATGACCTTCCTTTTTTGTCAGAAAATACTAAACTTCCAATAATGTGTTGAAGCAAAGCATTTCACATACTTGTAGTTCAATATTGCATTTGACAGATTACAAAAGATTAACTAAATATTTACAGGCACTGAACATATTTAATCTTGAGTGGATTACATTCCCTTATGATTCGATTTTATCGCAGGTTTTTTTTTTCCATAAGGATATTATTCTGCAACAGCTATTTTTGCTTTCTATTTCTCCTCTTTCTTTCTTGTGGCTGTTTACCATTTAATTTGTGAATAAGTTATTTTTTTCATGAAACATACATGTACAAGCCTGGTTAATTAAAATATATGTATTAAATGTACAAACTTTGCAAAATTCTACTAGGTGTAAAAAAACATTTGACACTTTTTTGTTTGTTAATAACTAAAAAGTTGTAACTCATATTGGACTGAGGTTTTCACATCATAAAGTCAAAGCATGTCAAATTTATTCAGAGTAAGTTTTATTAAATCTCTTTGAATATTATTATTAAAGCAATGCTGTGAATATCTAATTAGGTTTTCACTTTTTGAAAAATCAAGACCACAAAATCTGTGTGTATCTGTAATTAATTCAGAGCACACCAATTGCCATTGTGCATTGCAGCTGAAATGCCAGAGCACCTCTTTTAACCCAGAGTCATGAATCAATAATGACACTGGATAGCAAAAAGGACAGCTGTGATGCTCAGTGGCAATTGTGTGCTATGAATTGATTACCGACACACCCAGGTTTTGTGGTCTCAATTTTTTCAAAAAGTGAAAATTATTTGAAGAATATTAATAAAGGAAATTGCACAAAACTATTTGATATCCTTCAATTTTACGACGTGAAAACCCCAGTCTGATATGAGTTTTAACTTTTGAGTTATTAACAATCAAATGTGTTATAAAAAATTTTAACACCTAGGGTAGGGTTAGGGTTAGGGTATCCAAACTACATGTATGTGATTAAATGAGATTTTGGGTACCCGGTGCAAAAGTAAATTATTGCTTGAGGCACAGTTCATTTCAAGTCTCGTCTCTTCCCATTGTAGCATCGATTCAGTGGACAGACGGGCGGCAGGGATGAGCTTCTATCAGGCGGGTTGTATAGCCCCAAGTCAGATTTTGAGGTCAGTAACTATAATTTCTATTCAGCTATATGAAAGAATTGAAATAAGATGTTTGTGGAATATAACTGCACTTTGATAAGGCTTGTATTTGGAAAGTTACAGAAAAACTTTAAGGAATGGGTTGATGTCACCTATGTTTACAAAAAACATTGTTTAGTTCATGAATATTATAATATCTGTGTTATGATATTTTAAAAAATGAATGGTAATGATGCTAGATACTCATTGATGCAACCCAGCTGAGTCTGTTATTGTCAGAAGATATTTGCAATGGATAATTACAACTTTATTGAGATGCAAACATAAAAGATACTGCAGTGTCTTTGACCATTGGAAAACATACCGGTACTGGCATCTCGGAAGGAAGTTAGAGTATCAGACCAAAATATCTTTTCCCCAATAATGTTTTATTTATTCACTGTATAGATATCAGCTGTATACCCGTAGTTGTTGTTGTTTTGGTTTTAGAAGGTGCTATTCTACATTGTATATCTTGGGATCTTCCATAGATTGTTCTCTCCACTCTTCATAGGCTGATGGTAATCGGGGCAGCGTTTCATTAAACTGTCATAAGTACAAGTTCACCGATATCCCATTGAAACGTGTGTATTAAAGTCAACATGCGTTTCAGTGGGATGTCGGTGAACTTGTACTTATGACGGTTTGTGAAACCATGCCCAGTTGATTCAGGCAGAGGAAGCTGGCTGTGTTTAGTGATTTGGGGGGGGGGGTCGACGAAGGGGGTAATAAAGGTCTCCATCTTGTTAGGGTTCAGTTATGTCCTTCTTTCTTGGTTCTCTTGATTGATGAATTCTTGATCTGTTACATTGAAATTTGTTGTTCTTTGTCATTTTCTATTTTTATGTCTATATAATGTGTGTTTCCTTTATATTCTCAGCAGAAAACCAAGTACCCATCTTTTGTTCAATATCACTGTCATTACCTCATTACCACTAAGCAGGTTTTCAGCTACCCAAAAGGCCTATATTGATGAAAATCTGATATCCATCAGTATAGATTTAAGTCTTTACACTATTTAAAACATAAGGGGGTATTAGTCTATTACTGATAATTATGTGCAGGTTAAATTGGTGAAAAGAAAAGAAATTGCCACTTAGGCCTACCTTGCAATTCAGACCCATGTTAACTAGAATGTCTTAACACATGGAAATATGTTCCACAGTCCATTTCAAAACTGTGTGTTAAAACAAAGCCTATAATAGGACCCAAATTTCATGCTGACAAACATTGATTTTCATGTGTAATGGTATAACAGCAGACTGTTAAAGTATAACAGGAGACTGTTATTTTAACCCGTTGACTACTGAATCCTTTAACTGTCATAGGCTTAATACAGGAGCTACCCGTTCCCGTAGTCTGTATTCATAACTTACTTTTTAAATTCAGGACTAAAGTTGTTGGTTTTCTTTAAAGCTGAAGTGAAAAAGTAGAATTTTTAAATCCAAAATTGATCAAAAGAAACTTCTTCAGGTCAGGAGTCTAGCAGTGTTATGATTAAGACCAGAGCAAAATGTTAAACCTTCTTCACAATTTGTCATTCTAGTTGACACAAGGTGATATTAACTCTTTGACTATTACAGGCACACCAAGACACACAGAAGAATCGTGTGATCGGAGGCATAGAGAGTCTAAACCGTACCAGCCAGAGTCTTGATAGAACACAGAGGATAGCAGCCGAGACGGATGAGATCGGGGTTGGTATCCTGGATGAACTAGATGGACAGAAAGAGCAACTTCTGAGGACTAGAGACAGGGTAAGTGGAAGGCACAGAATATAGTGTATGCCTTGGGTAGTGTCAGGTGTCATCTATGACTCTTGTAATTGATAATATTTGATTCTTAAATATAAACTATGCTTATGTACTGTTTATGTTTGGGGGTTTTCCGACCATCCGTCCCGCTTTGTCAGAATTTCAATATCTCGAGAACTATTTGAGTATGAAGTTCAAACTTGGTGCTAGTATGTATCATAATAAGGAGATGATATGATTAGATTTTGGGGTAAGTAGTTCAAAGGTCATAGAGGTGACTTTCAACAAGATCGCATCGTTTTCTTATCATTATGATGATTCCAAAAGCTCACAGTCTACACCAATGCTTATGTTCTACATTATCAGCCTTTCCCAAATTGTTTCCAGTTTCTTTCACAGTGCAATTGCTTGACCAGTAATTAACTTTATCTCTCATAATATACTTGTTACATATTTAAGTGTTTAAAAAAAAATGGTGCAAGGGCCTGGTTTATAAAATATTCATCAAACTAAATCTTTGTTGTTTGTTATTGTATTATAGCTGGAAGATATGGATGGGGATCTAAGCAAGAGTAGAAGAATACTCAACAGCATGGCAAGAAGGTAAGCATAAAATCTATGTATAAAACTTATTTACTGGTATTCATGAAAGCACACTAGATTAAGTCCATGTTTAAACCCAGAGTGAGTGGACAGAGTTACACGTTGTCCATTGATATTATGGAGCTCCAAGTTTGAATGTGTTCATCCTGTAAAAACTACTATAAATTCCTTAACAAAATTTTATTACCAAATATGTTTAAAAAATCATGTCATGAAACGAATTTCTCATTTTAATTTTGTAAGCCATTTAGGAGACAATGGTCCTATTCATTCAGGATTAGTGTAAAAAAGAAAGAAAATAATCCCATTGGAAAATGTTCAGTTTTTGGACAAAAATGATGAACTAACAGAACAACCCCTTGCACTTTTTATCAAAAAATGGATGTTTTTCAGTATGTATTGAAATTTGCCCTAATCATCTCTTATGGGAAGACAATGGTCCTATTCATTCAGTATTAGTGAAAAAAACCCAGAAAATAACCCCATTTGAAAATGTTCAATTTTTTGGAAAAAAAATAATGAACTACACATGTAACCCCCTTTGCACTTTTTGTCAAAAATGGGTGTTTTTCAACATGTATTGAAATTTGCCCTAACCATCTCTTTAATGGGAAGACAGTGGTCCTATTCATTCAGGATTAGTAAAAAAAAAAAAAAGAGAAAATAACCCCATTTGAAAATTTCAGAATTTTGGACTAAAACTTTTTGTAAAAAATGGGTGATTTTCAAAATCTCATGAAATTTTCCCTGATCATTTCTTATGGGAAGACAATGGTCCTAATCATTCATGATTGATGAAAATAGGCCCTTCTGAAAATTTTTGATTTAAAATGATGAACGCATTTTTTAGTAAAAAAAATGGATGTTTTTTTTTTAATCCCATGAAATTGGCCCTAATCCTGAGCCTGATTGGTTTAAGAGTAGGCATTTTGTCCATCCGTGACATTGAATATTTTATGGATCATAATTGTATCCCCCGGCAGTATGCCGGAGGATACTTTGGATTCAGCAGCGTTTCGCCGCCGCCGCCGCCGCCGCGTCACGTTCTTGTGTGCGCTCTAGCGGTCACATTTCTCGACGAATTTCTTTCAGACTTCCTGTGGACGTGTATCTTGGTAAAATCTGGACCCCTATAGTTTCTGGTGATGCTGCCCCCAGTGTTCCGTCTTTTATAGGGTAAAAGGCCATATTTTTTGGGATAGTTTGTGTGCGCTCTAGCGGTCACATTTCTCAACGGATTTTGTTCAAATTTTGTATGAAGGTGTCTCTTGGTAAAATCTGGAACCCTATAGATTTTGGTGATGCTGCCCCCAGTGTTCCGTCTTTTATAGGGTCAAAGGTCATATTTTGATAGATGTCTTGTGTGTACTCTTGTGTGCGCTCTGGCGGTCACATTTCTCAACGGATTTCGTTCAAATTTTGCATGAAGGTGTCTCTTGGTGTAATTTAAAAACCTATAGTGTTTGGTGATGCTGCCACCAGTGTTCCGTCTTTTATAGGGTCAAAGGTCATACTTCAGGGCATGGCGTGAGTGCACTCTGCAGGCCACATTTCTCAACGGATTTTGTTCAAATTTTGTATGGAGATGTATCTTGGTATAATCTACACATGTTTAATTTTTGGTGATGCTGCCCTCATTGTTCCGTCCTTTATAGGGTCAAAGGTCATTTTTCCATTTCTTGCACTCTTACTTCTGCATTTCTCGACAGATTTCGTTCAGATTTTGCATGAAGGAGTATCTTGGTATAATCTACACATATTTAATTTTTGGTGATGCTGCCCTCATTGTTCCGTCCTTTATATAGGGTCAAAGGTCATTTTTCCATTTCTTGCACTCTTCTGCATTTCATGACGGATTTCGTTCAAATTTTGCATGAAGGTGTCTCTTGGTGTAATCTAAAAATCTGTACTTTTTGGTGATGCTGCCACCAGTGTCCCGTCTTTTATAGGGTCAAAGGTCATACTTCAAGGGATGGCGTGAGTTCACTCTGCAGGCCACATTTCTTGATGGATTTCTTTCAAATTTTGTATGGACATGTATCTTGGTATAATCTACACATCTTTACTGTTTGGTGATGCTGCCCTCATTGTTCCGTCCTTTATAGGGTCAAAGCTCATTTGTCCCTTTTGTGCACTCTTACTTCTGCATTTCTTGACGGATTTCATTCAAATTTTGTATGGAGATGTATCTTGGTATAATCTACACATATTTAATTTTTGGTGATGCTGCCCTCATTGTTCCGTCCTTTATAGGGTCAAAGGTCATTTTTCCATTTCTTGCACTCTTACTTCTGCATTTCTTGACGGATTTCGTTCAAATTTTGCATGAAGGTGTCTCTTGGTGTAATCTAAAAACCTATAGTTTTTGGTGATGCTGCCACCAGTGTTCCGTCTTTTATAGGGTCAAAGGTCATACTTCAGGGCATGGCATGAGTGCACTCTGCAGGCCACATTTCTTGATGGATTTCTTTCAAATTTTGTATGGAGATGTATCTTGGTATATCTCTCAACACATTTCTTTCAAATTTTATATGAAGATGTGTCTTAGTGAAACCTACACATCTAATTTCTACACCATCCTTTTGTTTGAGGGAGGGGATGGGGGAGGGTCTTTGTCCCTCCTTCAAATTGCTGCCAGTGCCGGGGGATACATTTAGCATTGCGCGGCCCCAGCAATGCACATTTCTAGTTTTAGTAGGCGACCGTGGCAACCAAATTTTATCAAAATGCAGGTTGTAACCCAACTTTTCATCGGCACTGTATCTACCCTGGAAGGTGATTACTGGTACATTTATGAAAAATTTGTTGACAGCCCATGTCATTTTGTCCCGACTATGTTAGAAAGTCACCTGTTGATTGCATTAAGCTCACTGTTCCTGGTAATGTATAGAGAAAAATGAATTGAATACCTTCTTGTACTTCCTCCCAGATGTATGATTTACATGATATAAATTGTCTCCTATATTGATCTTTGTGGTTTTTTACACTCAATCTTGCAGAGTCATCACTAATAAACTCATCTTATCTGGCATCATCCTTGTGGAGCTTGCGATCCTTGGTGTTGTCATTTGGTGGAAGTTCTTCAAATAATAGCACCACAACTTGTCACCAAAGACCAAAAACATGTTAAGAAATGAAAGGATATATGGAGGACATGTGAAAGACTTTATATTACTGGAGAGAGGACAGAATTCATTCCTATGGTTCTGGAACAAAATGGATTTGATCAATGAACTCTTGGACGGTATGAGAGGCCATGAGGGTTGTTATATTGTGCTCAGTGGGTGGATCCTGTGATCTTTCCTTCTTCGGGTTCTGATGCTATGATGGGACATAGTGTCACAGAGAGTCTTGAGAAAGTTGAGGTCATGGAAAATTATTCATTAATATTCCAATTTCTTGTGTATACCTGACCTCATAGGACAGCAGTGAAAAAATACTATTCTGTTCACAACAGCTCTTTTTGGATTTGTTGTGAAAAGTGTAATTTCCTCATGCCAATTTTTATCAATTACATTTTTTTTTCTACCAGAGCTCATTCAGAGCTTTCCAGGGTCCTGTCTTCTAAAGCGTTGCGATTGATTGTAAATATTTTCCAATCGATACCGATCGCAACTCTGTACTTAACAGAAAGGAGACTGGAAATTTGCGATTGGTTGGAGGACTTGCGATTAATTCTCTTTATAAGACGGGGCCCAGATCTAAATTGCTCACTGCTCCTGTGTATTTTCCCCCACTGTTTCTATGATACCTCATGCACACCACCAAACCGACTTAAAACTGACTGATTCTGGGCCATTGAGGGGGGTATACGGTATGTAATATTTCCATGGTGTATATAATATTGTTGGTCTCTTTGATATGACTGGGGTATGAAATGTTATCTTTAATGGATGAAGAGAAAACTTTACATGTTATTTCCTGGCACCAAAGGAAATCTGATTGAGAGATGATAGGCCTAATTTATTTTGAAAGAAGGGAAACTGTCTTTCATTTTAGAAAGCACTGTTGAGCGATTCCGAGCAGTGTGTTCCATACGATATGATTTCTATCCATTTATTTCATCCAAAACTTACAAATCTCTTGATACGACCATTGACTAATTAAATGGTTTTGATATGAAACTAGATGAATTCTCGACCGCACGCAGTCACAATTTATGCCTCTGCCCTTGCCAGATCAGAAATATATTGCACATTCATGTTGATTCATGTTGATTTGTTTTAAATTTTGATTGAAATATTTGATAAAATATTTTATCACTCTAAAAAAATTAGCTAAAATACTATTGTTACTGCAATAAATATCCAAAATGACTGCAGAGACCATTGCCCTTAAAATTATTGCCTCTGTGACCTTTGACCTCGTGACCCCAAAATCTAATCAGATAATCATCTCTCCCATAGGCATACATGAGCAAAGTTTGAAGTTGATTCGCCAAATGGTTCTTAAGTTATCGTGAGAACGAAAACAGGATGGACGTACGAACAACCCAAAAACATAATGCCTCCGGCACCCACATTTGATGGGCGGCGGCATAAAAATATCTTTTAGTTAATTGTCATAAGAAGAAATTGTCAAAATTTGGATCAAATAAATGCAGAAAAAAAGACATATTGTATGGCATAAATACATGCATTTCAATATATGCATTTCTTTCCTCCAAAATATCTGGGTACTATTTAATTCACCTGCTATGCATAATGGCATCACTATGGATGTTGTTACAATGTCGGACAAGCCTCTGGAAAGCTTTTGAGCCATCAAGAGCAACTTTTGATGAAAGAAGTATGCGTAATATTAGTGAACAGGTCTGTTGCATGGAATCACCTGTTGAGAAATCAATGAATCACCTATGTACATGAATGCAATCATCCATCATTAGTTTGTCTGGATAAACAGGTGACATTTGTTTCAAAGAATCAAGTCCTGATTCTCTCGACCTGTTTACTAAGTGATTCAAATTTTATGCATACTTTTGAAACAAAGGTTGTTCTTGACAACCTGAAAGCTTGCCAGAGGCTTGTCAGACATAGCAACAAGTAATGTATGCAAACTGGATTCCAAGTATTGTAGTTCATTCATTAATAACAGGTTAATGGATACCTCGTTACTGGGTCCCCAGGAAAGAAACATCCATAAATTTGTTAGTAAACAGGTCTATTTAGGCAGTTCCATGTGGACAGTAAGAGAAATATATGCCTCTTTATATAATATGAAAAAGTAATATATTTGTCTCCCGTAGATATTGTGTAATCATGGTGTTCTTGGAAGAAGAGCATGTTGGCAGGGGCATTCCCGATATCGTCCTGTCTGTGTGTTGAGGAATCCCCCTGCTAACAGTCTTCTGGTGAGGTAAATCTAGAGATGTTTCAGATAAATCTTGTGTGTAGGTTTATATGATATTCAGAGTTTGTAAAGTCCGGCTCACACGAGGTGTTGGTTCATTAGCATCGATCACTCCAACTATTGTTAAATTCAATAGAATTCATGTTGCAGTGAACAGTAGCCACACCAGTATGACTGGCCTTGTTAGCATATGAAGAAGAGCATTATTTTTGCATTCGTTGGATTTCTATACATATGCTAAACTAGAGATGCGCTGGAAACTTGTTTCTGCACCGCTCAAAAAAAAAAGCAGAACGTTTGTATTTGTACGCGAGCAAGCTATCACAATAGACCACTTTGGTAATGTATTAAATTTCATACATACCTTTCAAACAAAGGTTGTTCTTGACAACCTGAAAACTTGCCGGACATAGCAACAAGTAATGTATGCACACTGAATTCCAAGCATTGAGGCTCATTTATAAAAAGCAGGTTAATGAAATAGCTCGTCACTAGGTGCTCAGAGAAGAAATGTGCATACATTTGAATACATTAAAGAACTGGTCTATTGTGGGGCCTATTGTTCACTACTTACTGCAGCGTGAATTCTTGTGTGCTGGGCTTTTGTTTATGCTAAGAAAATTTGAATATTGAAAGTAATGAGCATTTGTGCAATTTTGTATTCACTCATCAGCCGTTATATATTTCCACACCGACCATGCATGTTCAATGGAAAGCACAACACACATATACTAGGTGTTACAAAAAACATTTCCCATTTTTGATCCTTAAAGGCCAAGTCCACCCTAACAAAAAGTTGATTTGAATAAATAGAGAAAAATCCAACAAGCATAACACTGAAAATTTCATCAAAATAGGATGTAAAATAAGAAAGTTATGATATTTTAAAGTTTCGCTTAATTTCGTAAAACAAGTTATATGCACATCCTACTCAGTATGGAAATGAGGGAACCAGTGACGTCACCCACTCACTATTTCTTTTGTATTTTATTATGTGAAATATAGAATATTTTAATTTCTGCAGATTTCACAATTAGGAAGCTCTCATTGAATTGTGTATAGGTTGCAACAATGGCAATTACACATGTTCAGCGAGGAATCAAACCTTGTTTCACATTATAACAAGGAAAAATTAAAATATTTCGTATTTCATGTAATAAAATACGAAAGAAATAGTGAGTGGGTGACGTCACTGGTTCCCTCATTTGCATACTGAGCAGGATGTGCATACAACTGTTTTGCGAAATTAAGCGAAACTTTAAAATACCATAACTTTCTTATTTTACATCCTATTTTGATGAAATTTTCAGTGTTATGCTTGTTGGATTTTTCTCTATTTATTTCACAATTAGGAAGCTCTCATTGAATTGTGTATAGGTTGCAACAATGGCAATTACACATGTTCAGCGAGGAATCAAACCTTGTTTCACATTATAACAAGGAAAAATTAAAATATTTCGTATTTCATGTAATAAAATACGAAAGAAATAGTGAGTGGGTGACGTCACTGGTTCCCTCATTTGCATACTGAGCAGGATGTGCATACAACTGTTTTGCGAAATTAAGCGAAACTTTAAAATACCATAACTTTCTTATTTTACATCCTATTTTGATGAAATTTTCAGTGTTATGCTTGTTGGATTTTTCTCTATTTATTCAAATCAACTTTTTGTTAGGGTGGACTTGGCCTTTAATAGTTCAAAAACTATATATCAGATAACACTGACATTAATATGAGCAATAGCTGAATTTTGTTGGAGGTAATTTAAAAATGAAAGCATAAATCAGTTTCATTAAATTCAAGATTAATTTTTAAGTTAGGGTTCAACTTTAACTGAGATGTCAATTTAATGGATTTTGAAGCAATCTCAATGTAATGCAAATTGGTGTGGAATAGGAAGGATAGGAATATTGATGTTGTCCTTGATGATGATGATGATGATGTTGCAAGCACATGAAAACATGTGCTTACTTTTTTCATGTGCATGCATTTTACCCTTTACCATGAATTCAGATGAGCAGTGCCCAGGGCAATCCATCATGAATTATTAATAATGCATTCATGTGCCTTGGAGCAAGAGACCAGAAGCCTGGTTAGCTGAGCTCTGAAAAGGTGGTATTCATATCCATTGTTCAGGGTCATTGTAAGCACACACTCACATACACATCATTGGTTCCTGTGTAAAGTTCAAGTTTTGTACAGAGGGTTAAAATTTGACCAAAATCTGGAACCTAACTTTAAAATTAATCATGAAACTTATTTATGCTTTCATATTCAAATCACCTCCAACTAAATTGTACACTATTACTCATATCAATGACAGTGTTATCTGATATATCGTTTTCGAACTATTAAGGATCAAAATTGGGAAATGTTTTTTGTAACACCTAGTATATGCACTTACTGGGAACAATGTATTCTAGCGCGACTCGTGATTGGGGACTATTATTACCAGCTCTATTTCTTTATCTCTCACACTTTTTAGCTACTATGTTTTCTTTATTTGTTATATAAAGTTATTCCAGAAAAAAAGACCCAAGTTATGGGTAAATTAATCCAAAATTATTTTTGATTAATGTACATATCACTGGAAAGATCATTTTCTCTTCTTTCATATGACATCAATATGTCATGGATGACCGATTTCAGACAGTCTGAATTGGCAGTGTCAGAAACCAAATTGTCTATAATAAGTGGATGGCTATTACATTTGGTTCATTTTGAATTTAAAGAGTTCTTGATTCAGAATCTTTTAAGAAAATTTCACATCGTTAGCGTGAACTATTTCCTTCATATGACACCATAATCATCATTGGATCGCGCATGACAGAGTAGGCTCAAGGCAAGGAGTTGCACTTCACAATGAGAAACTAGGACACAGTTGCCATGGTTGCACTATGCCTTCTGCATGATCCCATCTGTCATGAATATAGCGTTATGAGAGGAGAACGAGTTTCAAATCATGTGCACCGTTTAAGAAAAATAAATCGGGATCATTTTTCTGTCTTTTCAGAGCCATCCATTTATTTTGGACAATTGTCTGTCCCACACCAGATTTTCTAAAATCAGTCATGTGTAATTTGTTGTCTAATAAGAAAGAAGAGAAAATGAGGTTTCCATGTTTATATTTACCAAGAATTATGTTGAATTATGTTGAATTATGGAATAATTTGCCGAAACTTGGGTTTTGTTTTTTTAGGGACAGCAGTATATATACCTGAGAATTGTCTTTTGAAGCCTAATTTATGAAAAATGGATGCATTTATGGGTCCGTTCCGTCCCTCCCCCCCCCCTTAACCCTTCGGAAACTTTAACCCTACAAATATTTGATAACTTAATTTACTCGAGCAAATTATGAAGAATTTTCTAACCCATTGGTTATGGTTATTTTTCAACAATTGATTTATGTTTTCTTCTCATGATGAAAATGCTTTTTATTGCAGTTGGTACAAGTTAAAAAATTGCACTTTGCGGTTCATAATGCCATGCAGGGTGCATGTACAGGCCTATAACTTGTAAATTCCAATTCATGACACTGCATTATAAAAGACTGACTTTTTAATGCAGTTTCATGAATTTGACTTACAAATGATGAACTGAATTGAAAAGAGAAAGCATATATGAACTCTGCATTGTATTAGGAAACACTAAGTGCAAATTTTTTTCCAGTTCCGACTAGACAGAAACCATAATTTTATTATGAAAACAATCCATTAACCAGTCAAAACATGGGTAGGAAATATTTTGTATTTTGAAAGAACATTTTTTTTTATCCCATGTATATCAAACAGTGTCTGGGGGAACTTAATTGAGTATAATAGCAACAATATATGACAAGTGTAGGTCATATCAATATTAACACACAACTGATAATTCTCAGGTATAACATACATACCCTTTTACATGCATTTCAATATATGTGAGGATATTTGTAAAGTAAGGTGGCCAATTTGTAATAATTTGGAAAGGTATGTTGTATATAATTTTGCTCTATACATGTATGGAAAGACATTTCCAAATTATTGATAATAAAACAATCACAATTTCTATACAACAATTATTTTTATTAAAAGTTCCTTTATAATGGGTGTTAAACTCCCATAGAATTGGAGGACACTTCATATTTGGTACAAAATATATCTTCCATTCCTTCAAATTTAGCGCGTCTGGTACTCCAACCAATATTCATAATAAAACATTACCAGACATAGTTGCATTATACCAACATGATTTAAACCTAGAAATGATTTTGGTATCACCACTATCCATTATCCAAAACTCCATAAAAATGCCAGTACATTCAAACTAGTTGCTTGTAGTACAGTCAGTCAAACAATTGAATTCATAACTTGGGTTTGAAATCAAGTTGACCTTGGATTTCCATTTAAGACCATTCATAAATGTTGTTTCGAGACAAAAACTGCCCCCCCCCCCCCCCGGCATTAAAATATTTGAATAGTATCCATGTATGGATTATCTGTTATACCCGTCCTTTGTTCTTCCCTTTCTGTAATCCCAAATTTAGAAATATGGGGAAAGAAAACATTGCTATTGATTCATTGTTCAGGACAAGAGAACGGTGACTAGTAAATAGTAAACTTTCCTCTTCGTGCACTATTAAATATGCATGTCAGCATCTCCCAGTATTTCATCACACCATGTTCCTAAATCCAAAGCTGTAAATTTAGGGTGTAGAAATACTCTTTACAACTTGTTGATTACTAAACTGAAATGTGTAATAAATGTTTAAAAGGAAAATCCTAACCTCTGATAGCAAGTTTCTCAGATTTTTCTGCATTCCACAGCAAGTTGAGATCACTATTCAGATGGAAGTCATTTTGATGTTTTGTCAGTCGACTCTACCATTCTCTCCCACAAAATGAAAAAAAAATATCATTTTGGGGGAATATTTAAAAGCAGTGCAGGATTATCTTCTTACTGGAGAACATATCGTCTGTTGAGAGCCAGAAGGGCGTTAACTATGTGTTAAAGTATACGAGTTAACGCCCTTCTGGCTCCAAACAGACGATATATTACCATGCCATCCATGAAATCTCATGTGTATAACCACCAGGAAAAGTGACCCAAAGTTCATGATACTTTTAAATGAAAGACTTGTCCCACAACATGTCAATCAACTAACCAAATCATATATTCAGTGATTCTATTATAACTTTCCTATTGCCACACAACTCAACAGGTTGGATTAACTTTTGAAGATATCCTCAAAGTGTCTGATTTGCATGTTAAGTAACACCTCTTGCAGATAGGGAGTACATAGGCCATTAATTTAGAGAAACGGCTTGCACTGATCATTTTGCTCACGATTTCACTCTTAACAGGGCGCATCAAAGGCTACGTCTGCAACAGGCATTACAATTTGAAATCTGTACTTATTGAGGATATACTGTATGTTTGAATTATTTCACTTAAATCTTAAATCTTTAAAATAAAATGCCCTTATTAGTCAGGAGCATTGCTTTTTAATGGTCCAATTGCTTATAAAAAGTTCCTTAAACCAGGAAAAAAAAGTGCAAATTCATATCATATACATGTATGATATGCCAGCCTTACAAATTGCATTTACTGGGGGGAAAAAATGTACAATGGGTGATTTCACGCTCAGTGTTCGTGTTTCGTGAAAGTAGAGTTGGTGGAAGTCAACTGAAGTGTAATTTTTTTAAACATTGAGAAAGTTTGTTCATACAGGCCTGAATAGAATATGAATGGAAAAAAATCCAATAGACACTGGAGCATTTTCTACTGCAAGTGACAAACGCTCTCGGGTGTCAAGAAATGTGGTGATGCCATTGCAGTGTTTTAGGCATTAACCTGTCGTTAAGGATATTGATATTGGCTCGTTAATCTGAACAGCAGTGTTAGAGCTTGATTCTCAAAGAAGTTTTGTCTCCAAACACCAAGCGTGAAATCACCCAATTAGATAGAGTTATACCCCAGAAAGAAACTGCAAAGTAAGTTTTTTGTATTACAGGGCTGGTCAAATTTGATAATCATAGATAAGACTGTAAAACCTTTAATCTTTCGCAACATAAAAACTTCCGCCAACTGCAACAATTTAATGTTTCAATTATGATTTTATTATTTCGCGAATCTCGACCATTTACGAAATTCGCGAAAGTTTCATGCACGCGAAAATTTCAGGTTTTACAGCATACATGTACATGTCTAATGTAACAATAAGTGGTCTCGCCTGAAAAGTTTTGGCTAACGATAAAATTATTTGGGTTAATCAAACAGACACTGCCCACATGGCTCAGCTAATCTCATGTTTTTTATCACAGAAGTGAAATGAATGGTTCACAAATATAATGATGAGGGGGAGGCTCAAAGGCATAAATGGCTGAGGTGGGACCTACAAGGACTTTCAATGCACTTTCCACATCAGGAAAAGGATTTTGGGAGGATTTATCGTTACTGTTCAGTTCTGACCAGAACTTAAAGCTTTGGAACTCATCCGTTTAAATATCAGTCTTTCTTAATACATCATTGCAGGTCAGTTGTGAATATGGTAGATATTTCCTTAGGCAAGATATTAATCTACATATCCTACTCTCTACGCAAAGGTGATAAATGGGTACCTTGTAATGCAGCCTAGGTCACACCTTTGTAGTTGAGTGGTTTAATCACTTGACTGGAATGCAAAGGTCGTGGGTTCGAACCCCCGGCACGGCACTTATGCTCTTGAGCAAGGCATTTTATCTACATTGCTCCTCTCCACCCAGGTGTTAAATGGGTACCCGGTGGGATGCGAATGTCATTGTGCTTGGATTAGCATGTGCGCGCTTGGAAACAGACGACTGGGAGAATGTGCTCTGTAATGTGCAAAATCGCAATTGAATCCAGTGACCTGGGTAATAATACTGTAACGCTTTGGTCGGTTACGTTGTAACTGGTAAGGCGCTTTATAAGAAACAGCTATTATTATATTGCTGTGTATTGCTGCGCTCTGCGGGGTATATCAATACGCAGCTGTACCCAGCAATACTCGGCAAATTTGAAGGTAGCAGTCACACTATTGCGTATCCGCTTGTAGGCGATTTGACCTTGTGACTGCTTGCGATAGTTTAGAAAATTTTTATAACTAGCGACTAGGGCAAGCCTATGCGCTAGTCTGCTTATTGAGTACGTAATGAGCATGTTTCATTGCGCTTTATTGGGTATGACTGCCTATGTCTGCGTTCGGGCAATACGCAAGCTAAATATGCAAAGGTGTGACCGCTGCATTAAAGGAAACTCTATGAATGCTGTGACCACTAACAAAGGTAGCCTAGCTGATGCCAGGGTAATATTAAAGCATGTTGTTGAACACCATGTATGGTGGATAAGAATCCTATACAAGAGGCCAATATTTTCATCTATGCTGAGCAGAGCTAAATATGCAATGCAGCCCATTAATTTAAACCTGATTTAACTTTGAGCTTTTCTTAAGAAATAAGCTTTTATCGGGGAAGGAAATTTAATACACATGTTCGTATGCTGGTTTGTTGATAAGCTGTGCTGCCTCATTGTAACGAAATACAGGCTCCATAATGTGCATTCAAATTTACTTTCCATATGAGCATAAAATAACTCGTACTAAAGTGAATACTCTCTGAGAAACGACTCCAGTATCTCTAGCTTGCTCCATACAAGAAACAGTTATGCAATGTTTGAGTTTCCTCAAGATTATTACTATTCATATATTTTTTTTCACTCTATTTTTCAACCTTTCTCAATACCAAGATTTTGCATTGCTTTGCTTGCTTTGAACAAAATTCTGCCCAGACCATTTGAATATTGAGGGTAATATATGATTATTTTGACATGAAGTAACATTTTTGGTACATAATTCACACATTTAATGCATAGTTATTGGACAAGAGGTGATAACCAATTACAATAGACAGGTTTTACAAGAGCATTTTCTCCTCTCCAGCCTTTGCCGTATGACTCTGTCTTTGACGGAGAAACTGACGCTGAAGTCCAAGTACTGTTCTTGCCCTTAGTTACATTTCAATCATTTTTCACCACATGTGTCAAATCATATCCATGAGAAGTCTGTGAGTTGCTTGTATAATGCACTCTATGCTTTTTAATAAGAGCTCTCAAAGAATTTCAGGTCTTCCGGCGTTAACTGATTTTCCTTGGAAGGAGTCCTAGGCGGTCTGTCGGGTTCGGACAGGAGTGGATTACGCGGTCTCGGCGGGGGCATCAGCGGCCTGGTGAAACCCACTTGGTTGTGGTCTGTCGTATTGTTCATTGGATTGTTCATTGGGAAAGAGGATACGGGAGAGTTTTGTGATAGTAAGAAGGTATGAGTTTTCTTTGGTTGAGGAGTTCTTGGCAACCAGATATCTGAATCATGTCCTTGCGTGATGGGTGGCGGGAGCGGGGGCGGTCGCGTCGTCGAGGATCCCATGGAAGACTTGTTCGGCAGCGGATTTGAGCCTTTGCGTTGAAGTGAGTTGGGGGGCGGACGGTAAGTCCTTGGGGGTATTGTGGGAGTACCGCCATTCATTGTATGTGATGTCTGAGAGTTATGTCTAGGCGGTAAGGGAGGGGCAGGGTTGAACCTTGGAGGAAGTGATGGTGGTAAGGCATGGATGCGATCCTGAGTGCGAGGATTGGGAGTGGAGCTGAGACGACTTCTGGGTGGTAGAGGTGGAGGTACTTCGATGGGTTCCTCTGCTGTTGTCGAAGATGAGTTGGAGTTGTCTACAATATTGAAATTATTCACAGAATAAAAAGACATCACTTAAAATCTACACCAGTGGCAGTTCCTGTGGTGAATTGTCCTTATTTTCTTTCTTTTTTCCTTTGCATGACAAAGTAACATAAGCCTTGTATAAAAAGTCACCATTAGGCAACAAATAAAGCAGAAATTCTTCACCAGCATCTTACTATATAATACACTAAGGATTTCGGGCTGTTTTTTTGGTTCAAATAGGCTCCTCCCCTGGCCCTTTCGGTCCCCGCCTTTTGGTACCCACGGGTGGGGAAGGGTTCTTAGGGTGGTGGGAGGCACTTCTTGAGGGCTGACGTCGCGTCCATATTTCATAAATTCATTTTTAAACATTCAATTTCCGCAGGGAGTAGGCCTAATAATTCCACCCACCCGTAAAGCCGGTCTGTAGCTTCATGCCCAGCCAACCCATATACCTTTCCCTGTGAAGGGGAGCTATTCCAAAGAACGGCATGGCCATATATCCGCATGGCTTCAGTGTACAGTACAGTATTATACACACGTGTTAGATCACAGGTATAGAGTTACATCATTTGAAGCTTCATGGTCACACACACAGTTTAGTGTGTATATGTTTCACGACGTTTGCTCCCGGTAATTTGACACTTTCTGAAAATCTGATAAGAAGAAAATCTTTCCATAATGATTATGAATACGTATAATGATATTAATCCCTTATCCCCTCGCCCTGAGGGTGATGGGATGACAATGGAATGGGGGAACTGGAGGGGGGGGGGGGTAGTAGGGGGAGCCAAGACCCATATACGGGGGCCATAATCCCCCTGAAAATAAAATGACAAATTCATTTTTTCTCATTATTGCATCCTCTACAGGGGACGTACCGCTAATTATGGATGTTACTCTGAGTATTAATAAACCACAGAAACATGGCAATTAGATCAAATCGCTCCCTCTAGGTCTATGCATGGATATTCTACTCGAACATTATGAAATCCATATCATCAATTTTCATCAAGATTAAAAGGAATTTTCTTCAGAACTCATGCAAGCTTTGGATAAATAAGACATAATTATTCACATGATCAGGGCGGATCCAGAATTTAGCATAAGGAGGGGGGGGGGGGTGGCACGGGCCAGAAGCACCCACCCCCCCCCCCCCCCCGGGTCCGCCAATGGACATGTTGTAAATACTTCTTGGTAAAAATAACTCTACCCAACTTTTTTATTTATTCACTTGATTCCTCAGACCTAGAAAATTCGCTCAGGAGGGGGTGGTTATGCGGGGTCCCTCCATAATTCTCTAACAAGCCAAAAAAAGGTTTCATTCTAAAAGGGGGCGGGGGCACGATCAACAAAAGGGCGGATCGTCTATGGTCAAAATGCATACTTTCCTGCCTTTGAACGGGGGGAGGGGGGGTGGCACGGGCCAGAAGCACCCCCCCCCCCCCCCCCCCCCCCGAGTCCGCCAATGGACATGTTGTAAATACTTCTTGGTAAAAATATCTCTACTCAACTTTTTTATTTATTCACTTGATTATTGTAACAAATATACGGTACGATGGTTAATCATAAACACAGCTAGCGCCCGTGGATGTCCACGGGCTGCTTCTGCACTCATAGCATATTTAAATAATCACAAAGACAAATTTTTAAAGAGGAACAATCACCAAAAACATTTGTATACAGCTCGTACAGTTAACCTTACAAAACTCAAAGTCAAACTTTACCTATTTCGAATCAATTTTTGACCAACTATGCAAAACATGTGCTATTTACATTTATTTTGCAAAAGTCAAACTATTTTTTATGGTCCCAACACATTTGACTTATGCAAAGTTAACTGTATGTATAAAATAAATGTATAAAATTAAAATAAAAGGAGTATTAAGAAAATGAAGGATAACATTAAAACCCTGCGCACTGAACCAAACCTGACTTGGGCTCATTGTTTTTCTTCATACTCCACCTATAATTTTTCAAGACAATTTGATATCTTACATATTTAGGTGCACACAAATCATTTTAGGGTAATGGGTCCCCTTTACCAATTTTTCACGGTAAAGACTGGCAATTTTCCTCCACATAAATTCGCGAAGTCTGGGTATGACCTATGTGCAAGCACAGAAAACACAAGCCTCCTTCTAACACCAAAGAATACTGTAAGCATATTCTATATAGTGGAGAGAAAAAAAGATTAAACATGGAAAAGTACGACAGGAACAAAAAGGCTATTTCTACATGAATTTAAATGGAAAACCTACAAATCCTGCAACTGAAATTAAGCACAATAGTGTTACAGAAATAAACACTGTAAGAACTGGATTTTACTTACTTGGGATATCCACACCGGTGAAGACACTATTGGTGTCGAAGAGTGAAGATGGCGTTGATAGGATGGTTGGTGTTCTAGGAGAAGGGGGTGTGGCACTGGCTTTCGGGGAAGTGGCCTCATCATCCTGCATCCTCTGTTTAGAACACAAAGGACCATGAGCCATGCTTAACACATATAAACAAGGTAAGTGGATCGCACTAGGACCACTACGCCCTTGAGTATCAATTGAGGACAATTACCATCCAAGACATGATCTCCCAGACAACTCCCCACTTGGACATTTATCCTACAGACAACTACACCCTAATGTAATTACCCCTTAGTTAATAACCTAATAACTGGGCTAATTTCAAGGAGGTAGTAGTATATATACTAGTGGTCCATTAGTGGCTACATGCAGTTGTTTGTGGGGTTATAATAATGGGGTAGTCATCCCGGTATAATCATACTGATATGGTTCTTAGTAAGTGCTGATCAATCTCAATTTTGAATATCATTTTATTTTTAAAGCTTCGAACGATTTAAATTGAAATTTAAAGTGGAATGCAACATCAGTGTGACCTACCTGGAACCCTGGGGACTTGAGGTCACTGGCCAGTCTGGACGTTCCAACCAAGGACATATGTCTGGTGCTGGAGGGTTTGATGCCAGGAGACTTCAGAGAGTACTCAAACTTTTTGGGCTGCAAAGATTAAAAACAGGAAAATTATGCCACATTTTACACATAAATAGAACTCAAGTAAAATGGTATGTTAATCAGTATGTGGTAGCTTTAAGTGGGTCAACTTATTATGCCACATTTTACACATAAATAGAACTCAAGTAAAATGGAATGTTAATCAGTATGTGGTAGCTTTAAGGGGGTCAACTTTTGGATGAACAGAAACCCAAACTCTTCAAGCAGCTTGAATAAGAAAGAAACCCAAAACACATTACTGTAAAAGGGGAAACTTTCATACCATTAATTTTTCGCGCTCAGGCAAGTAAGGTGAATTTTACGTCCGTTTTTAATTTTGCCAATGCGCTAGACTCATGGGCAAAAGAATACACAAAAGTATTCACGCGTTTCCATTTTTGCGCAAATTTCATGCCGCGCAAAAATTTCCACACTGCGAAATATTCCACGTTTACAGTAGCTGATAATCTAACACAAAATTGTGAGCCTATATAGATAATAACCTTCAGTTACTACTATCTGATTACCAAGTAGGAAGAACAGTTTCTCCAAAGTTTACCTTTTTCTTGCGAGACATCCTTCCATGGTGGACACCATTTTAATAACAAGTTTTGAGTAGTACAAATTGATAGATACCCACTGACTTATATACTACATGAATCTGCAGAGCAGAACACCCACTCTTGAATAACAGTCAGAGCTTTGTCTGACCAACCAACAACTTATGAATGCTAATTGTTGCTTAACAAAAGAAGTTGCTCAAAAGCACCTGAGCTAAAATAGCTGGTCACTGCTGGTTATGAAAGAAATGGTTCATTATGAGGAAATACAGTATTAAGGGCTGGTCAGGTTTGTTCTATAACAATAACAAGATTTTTCAATTAAAGTTACATCCTACGTGTGAGTATGCTCGTTGTGACTGGTAATAATAGGGCAGCTCTAGGGTGTGACCTCCAATGAAAAATCTCATTATCGTTCTCGGACAATTGACCGCTTTGGTAATGTATGCAAATTTTATGCATACCTTTCAAACAAAGGTTGTTCTTGACAACCTGAAAGCTTGCCGGACATAGCAACAAATAATGTCTGCAAACTCGATTCCAAGCATTGAGGCTCATTTATAAAAAGCAGGTTCATGGAATAGCTCTTCACTAGGTGCGCAGAGAATATATGTGCATAAATTTGTATACATTACAGAAGCGGTCTATTGTGACCGCCCCTTTATACCGTGTTTCCTCATAATGGACCATTTGGGGCTGCATTCAAATGAATGCATATTCTCCATAACAGGCAGTGTCCATAGTGCTTAATTAAAGGGATAGTCCACCCTGGTAACAAGTTGATTATAAAAGAAGCAGACAAATTAAAGAAACAGATCAGTGAAAGGTTTGAGCAAAATCTCACAAGAAATAAGAATTATGAATATTTGAATTTGTAATCAATCAAACACAAATTGGCAGCTCAGTACAGAAAATCTCATAAAATTTTCATTTTTTTCTAAGTTTTTGGTGAAGGAATAGATTTGTTTCATACAGGTTTTGTGTAAAAACATATGAACAATGGTTATATCTAAGGTGCATGTATGATTGAATATTTTCTGTGGAGAAAATAATAATAATAATAATAATAATAATAATAATAATAATAATACATGTGATTTATAAGGCGCCAAATCCATTTAAACTTAAATGCTCAAGGCGCACAGGTGAAAGAAAAGAAAATGAAGAGACAAAACAACAAATTATGCATATACAGAATTATACAAGTATGTCTTAAGTTTGGTTTTAAATACTTCAACAGAATTGGTTTTCGCGGATCTCTCTCTCGAGAGAGTTCCACAGTGAGGGCCCAGCATGAACATAATTTTGGGGGGTTCAGTGCAAATGGAAGAGGAGCTAGCAAGATATGTCACAGAGTTGCCAATCTTTGCTTGATTGATTACAACTTAAAAAATATTCATAACTTTTATTTCTTATTGTAATTTGCTCAAACCCCCACTGATCCGTTTTCAAAATTTGTCTGCTTCTTTTAAAATCAACTTGTAACCAGGGTGTACTTTCCCTTTAAATACAGTTTCAATAAACATAAACGTGTCTTGAACCCAAGCCTGACTTGGGTTCCGTGCTGGCCCTATCTATAGGTTATCATTTTCTTTATACCTCTTAACTTTTCACCCATAGAATGTCGGGTTGATTTCATACATTCTAGCTGTACACAATTTTTGTTTTCAGGTGATTGGTATCATTTATCCCCAAAAAGCAAAATTAATATCAATCAAAATCAGTAATTTTTTTTTTTTTTTTTGCTGCTAATGGCATCTAGTGGGCTATCAAGCTACTGATCAATCGGAGTACTTACAAATTTTGGCAGCTGCTTGCAGTTTCTGGGTTCAATTTCCAGGGATGCTTCATAGAGATAGTCCTGGAACTCTTTCTCTGTCATGTCACCAAGAGGATTTAACTCCTCAAAGTATTTCTGCATAAAATAAATAATAAGGTACAAAAACATTCTGCCAAAAAAATTTAAAACAAGGGGTAAATTCCATTTTCACAAAGTCTAAGGGATCATACAAAATATTTCATAATAAATATCAGCAACAAAAAACTTAAACCTGTACATTAGGACCCAATTAACAGGATTATCAAACACGACTGCTGACCATCTTCACCTGTTTGAAAAGACATGTTAGAGGATTTTGTGAAGTATCTCCGACTCATACATAGTAAATTCACGTAATTAAAGATAAAGTTGAGTTCTGGTCGGGCCCTTAAATTGTTTGTGAAAGAAACTGTTTCAAAGCAATTCTCGCTACCTCATACGGTATACCAAATACTACGGCTTATGAATAAAATGAGTGCTAAAATGCTTAATTTTTGGATCGCATGACATAAACCACTCAAATTTTGAAAATGCAACCAATTGTCTCAATAAATCTTGATGGTATCTTTTCAAACATGTTAATTTATACTCAAACTCGAGGATTTTTGTAATACCTGTGTACATTTTCAATGCAAAAAGACAAACACTTGTCGACCCAATCGGGATATTGTCAGCACTGCGCATGCGTGGTTTGCATGACAAACACGAAATTGCGTATTTGGGGTAGCGAGAATTGGAAAAGGTTTGGTGCATACTGTGAGGTTTTGGAAACACTGAAATAAGAAATTGACACAATCTCGCTAAAAAGCATGCACACGGAAATTGGTATATAGCGCTGTAACACACATGTTGCATAAATGTTCGGCCCAAACACTTCAGCTCTTTCTCGTCACATTTTGAATATGAGGGCATTTGAAGAGCAATCTTTTTCAGGGGACATTTCTAATATGATGTTCTTCCAAACTGACATAAAAGGAATGAGAAAGCTCATAAATTATTTTTCAACCTTCTTTTTATTAAAGTCAAAGAAATCAACATGACTATGAAGGGAGGAAAGGGGTTCTGACAACCTAACCATGAAAATTCTCCTTTTTCTATTTTTTTTTCAGGGGGAGGGGGTAAGGTAATTTACAAACTTAAGAGGAGATTGGAAGCTTACCCTGATGTCAGGATCAGGGTTGAGACAGTAGGGTTGATGCTGATACTGCTGAATCTCTCCAGTGATCTCAGCTACTCTCCTTCTCTTGCTGAAGTTGATCATCCCCTCTGGACAATTGGAGAGGAAGTCTGGGTTACCCTGCTCAATGAACAGGATGTTGCTCAGGTACATTCCTGCACAGAAAGAAAGAGAGGACAGTGAACATATTTTTAACTTCCAAATCTCTTTTACACATATAAAACCTTCTTGGAATTAAGTTTGTTATTATTACTCCTCAGCCCGGTTTAAAAAAACTTGTTATTAATAACAAATGTCTCATTTCTATCACAATTTCACTCTCAGCCAATCAGATTCAAGCCTTTCAGTAGCTTATAACATTTATTGTAACTTGTTATTGATAACAAGTTTCATGAAACGGGGCCCTGGGCCCTGTCTTATAAAGAGTTGAGATCTATCCCAATCAATCATAAGTCCATCAATCAATCGCAAATCTCTTACATGTATGTACAGAGTTGCGACTTGATATTGCCGGCAATCTCAACTCGTTATAAGAAGGGGTCCAGGTGTCAAATGAGTGAAGGTACTTAAGGTATTTTCTTATTATAGAACCGTAAACAGACAGGGTAATTTTGGTGGCCACTTAGCCAAGAATGAAGACCACAAAAATGAGTTGAATTTTTTTTTTTTAAACAGAGCAAAATGAAAGTCTTCCACTACAATGCATCAAATACTTTATACACTGTATTTAACAAACAAAATATTTAGGCAGCCAAAGATGGGATTCCACTTCAATGTGATGTGGGCAACATGGGTAACCATTTCTCTTTGTTTTCGGAGTCACTGCTGGTTCACTGCTAGTGTCGAGCCTTGCTTGAAGGATTCTTTTAAGCATGATGTACTCACCCAAGAAAGGCACACAAGGTGGATTGATGGAGCGTAGCTTCTCTTGGTACTTCTTGTAGTGATCTGTGCCTAGTTCCTTGGCCTCTTCTAACACCTGCTTCTTCCTCAAGTCCTGGTGAGGACACAATAAACAGAGAAGGGGGTCAAGGTTTAGAAAAAGCAATATGATCCAGACTTTCTCATGTATACAAATGAACAGGATAATTAATAGAACATTTCTACACAACCATCTACAGAAAAATATTCAAAACAGTTTTTAACAGAATTCAGGGTTTTGTTTCACAAAAATTGTCATACATGTAAGCACAAGTTCGCCGATTGAAAGGTGTGTTAATTTTGATACACGCATTTCAATGGGATGTTGGTGAACTTGTACTTGTGACAGTTTGTTGAAATAATGCCCATTTCTTTACATTAACCCTGTCTTAACCAAGTCTTAATAAGATATCACTAATGCCATGTATCGACTTCTTTATATTAATATCGAATAAGTCGGTCTTACCCGTTATGCCATAGACACACATTAATATTCAATAGCAACAGTTGCATAACACGTCTTTGAAGACGCTTGCTATACACAATGCAACTCTTTCAATAAATAGACCCATCTCCTACTGTATATCAATTTACACATATTTTTCTCCAGGACCCAAGGCTACAAAACTATTATTTCACCTGCTAGGCATAACAGCATCTCTATGCACGGAATCCACTTTACATACATTAGTTGTCGCTATGACTGGCAAGCCTCTTGCAAGCTTTTGGAGTCATCAAGAGCAACTTTAGTTCAGGAAGAATGCACAACAATTAGTCAACAAGTCTACTATCGGCACATAGCTAGGCCATGTTATATGTATATTCTCACCCTGAAGGTATGTTCCAGTCTGTGGATGGCTGATGAGTTGAATGCGCTGACGATCTCCAGTACACCATTGAAATTATTGTACTCTTGGAACACCTGGTAAACCATGAAAAGAATAACTGTTAAATCTCTCCGAGATTGTACAACAAGAATAGATGGAAGTTTTGAAGAAATGGCAATTGGGTTCAATAGTAATGTATTTAAATAACAGTTTAAAGTGATAAGAGTTTGTCAGGGTTTTTTTGGGGGGAGGGAGGTGTGAGGGGATAATGTCTCATAAAATATTTGTTTTAGGGATTTCATTAATAAATGGTTTTCTTCTCTGATAAATCTAACCAGGACACTTGACGCTTGTATTGATCAAGAAACATATTTGAGCTGAGGAATGAAATAGGGATTAACTAGATGAATATTCGACCGCGCGCGGTCGGAATTTATGCCTCCGCCATCACCAGATTGGAAATGTATGGCATACATGTACACTCTAAAAAGGACTGGTCCAACAAAATGACAAATCTTTTCACTTAAAATGCACAGGAGACAGAAAAATTTATTTCATTTCATTTTCATATAAAACTAGAAATATTTGATAACAACTTGGCTAAAAACCAGTAATTTCATGTAATTTTATGTAAATTGACCTCTGTGACCTCTGACCTTTGACCTACTTACCCCAAAATCTAATCAGTTCATCTTTATATGGGTATGCATACTGGTACCAAGTTTGAAGTTCTCACCTCAGATAGTTCTTGAGATATCGCGGTAACGGTGGTAAAAACCACTAATTCCATGTAATTTCATGTAAATTGACCTCTGTGACCTTTGAACTTTGACCTACCTACCCCAAAATCTAATCAGTTCATCTTCGTATACGGTAACATACTAGTACCAAGTTTGAAGTTCTTACCTCAAACAGTTCGAGATATCGTGGTAACGGTGCTAAAAACCAAGAATTTTTATGTAATTTCAGGTAAATTGACCTCTGTGACCTCTGACCTTTGACCTACTTACCCCAAAATCTAATCAGTTCATCTTTCTATGGGGATACATACTGGTACCAAGTTTGAAGTTCTCACCTCAGATAGTTCTTGAGATATCGCGGTAACGGTGGTAAAAACCACTAATTCCATGTAATTTCATGTAAATTGACCTCTGTGACCTCTGACCTTTGACCTACTTACCCCAAAATCTAATCAGTTCATCTTTCTATGGGGATACATACTGGTACCAAGTTTGAAGTTCTCACCTCAGATAGTTCTTGAGATATCGTGGTAACGGTGCTAAAAACCAAGAATTCTTATGTAATTTCATGTAAATTGACCTCTGTGACCTCTGACCTTTGACCTACTTACCCCAAAATCTAATCAGTTCATCTTCGTATGGGGATACATACTGGTACCAAGTTTGAAGTTCTCACCTCAGATAGTTCTTGAGATATCGCGGTAACGGTGCTAAAAACCAGTAATTCCATGTAATTTCATGTAAATTGACCTCTGTGACCTCTGACCTTTGACCTACTTACCCCAAAATCTAATCAGTTCATCTTTCTATGGGGATACATACTGGTACCAAGTTTGAAGTTCTCACCTCAGATAGTTCTTGAGATATCGTGGTAACGGTGCTAAAAACCAAGAATTCTTATGTAATTTCATGTAAATTGACCTCTGTGACCTCTGACCTTTGACCTACTTACCCCAAAATCTAATCAGTTCATCTTCGTATGGGGATACATACTAGTACCAAGTTTGAGGTTCCTACCTCAAATGATTCTTCAGATATCGCGGTAACGAGAAGTGGGACGGACGGACACACGGACGGACGCACGGACGCACGGACGGACGCACGGACGGACGCACGGACGGACGGACGGACAACCCGAAAACATAATGCCTCCGGCACCCACCTTCGGTGGGCGGAGGCATAAAAACATCTTGAAAGAAAGCAATGGAAAGGAGATCTTACCATCATGATCTCTATTACTCTAGTCACTACAGCTATCCTCTCTTCAAGATTGGACGTCTCAACAATGCACTTCTCTAACCATAAGATGAACTGAAAGAGAGAAATAGAGATAAAATATGAATGTCACAAAATGGCATTCTCATACATAATCATAAAATTTAGAAGTGTCTTTGTGGAACATCCACACACAATTTGAGTCATTCAGATATATCATACACATACCTCTAAAATTCCTCCCCAGCCCCAGCCAAAACATATGGTCTGTTGAGAGCGAGAAGGGCGTTAACTCTGTATTAAAGTATATGAGGTAACACCCTTCTGGCTCCAAAATATCCTCCATACACAAAGCTTGAACAGCAGATATGATGATGTTGCATTTGGAATTACTTGGACCCCCCCCCCCCTTTATCAAAACAATCTCCAAATGCCCTTCTTGAAACTACTTGAAACTTTGAAACCTAAGCAGCACACCTTAAAGACATAAATACAAGAATACACCTATCCTTTTCACCATTGTAAGGTCATTAACCACTTTGCTTATCAACACAATTCTTGGCAATAAGGCACCCCAAAATTCTGAAGACATCTTTTTGCATGTAAGAATATTTTTTTAAGATTATGCCCCTGATACATTTAACCTGTTGACATCTGGGAAGCATTTTATCAAGCGTTTTGTCAGTGATTTTTATCGACAAATTTGCTCTCAGCCAATCAGATGCAAGGATTTTCAGTAGCTTATAACAGTTGTTGGTAAAAATCACACTTGATGAAACGTTCCCCTGATATTCTGTCATTCCCTTAGGCTCAATACAGAAACAACTCAGATCCCACGGGCAATGGGTTCAGATAGGGTGGAACCTACCATATTAGAATGATGAATCATCTTGAGTAGGTTAGGTGAGGTGAGATGCTTGTCCTTCTTGGTCCACACACTGCCTACCAGTTCAGATGGAGTGACCGCTCGGTAGAGGTCAGACTCCAGTAAGGTCAGCTGCCTTGCAATCTCTATCGGGTGAAGCTGCAAACAAAACAACACGATCCAAGTTAACCAATTGGATACTAAGCCTGAGATAACTCGGGATGAAACCCGTTGGAGATGCATGTTACATGAAAATGAAATCATCTGATCATCTGATTAACATTGACCTGTGCAGATGCACGCTCTACATGTATCTCTACTTTCTGATACAAATGATATTAATCATCATAAACCCAACGTTCTTGCCCCCTACACATATGCTACCATTCATCGAGCATGAATTACATTCTTCCCTCTGTATTCAAATTGAATGTAGGCAATCTAGAGCCATGGAAAAAATTATTAGATCAAGCATGGTTACTGATAGTGTTAGTTTTGTGGTTAGAAGGAAATAAAATTACATAAAAGCAAGGTATAATTGCTGGAATTTAGTATTCATTCAATGAAATACAAAGACAAATCATTGTTATAATTTTGTTTGCATATTATAGTACCCTCATTACAGAAGCTTGGTCTAATAATTTTTTCCAGAGCTGTATATGTCTATGAAGCAAATTCATTTATCAAGAAAAATGCAAATAATCTTGAGCATTAAAAAATGTATACGCTCATAACAGCACAAAATTAACCAAGGCAATAAACTACCCATTCACTGAACTGCCACTTGATTTCTTATTTCAAGTACACATTCTTCTCATTCCTGGGCAAGTCCAAGGTATTTGGTGTCCATACGTTACCAAGTGTTATGGTGTTTTATAAAACTGGTTCCAGAATGTAAGCATTCTAATTAGTCAAATGACACCTCATGACGGTACAATTTCGTTCCTACCGTCATGACTGTGCACAAGAATTTCCCATCAAAAAGCGATAATGTACGGATAAGATGTGCGTATGAGTATCTCTGGCGCGTACAAACTTAAGATGCGATGAAATGTGCATAGTTTCATATTGAAAGGACATGGCAAGGGCTTTGTTGCGTACACTGAGACGCGCATTATACTTTATGTCTGCACTTAATGTGTTGTCATCGAGGAAAGCAAATGTCGGCCTCCTTGGCTGTGCGATTCTTGACGTTTTGATGGGGTTTGTAACCATTTTTTCCACTTTATATTCATATTGTTGACCCGTTTCATAAAACAAATACTTCATGTTTTGTTGCTTGTACATCGATGATATGCACTGCACTCAATTAAGTCACAATGAGACGGATAATGAACTCGTCAAGTCTTGTTCATTATCCCATTGTGACTTAACCACTCTTTGCAGTGCATATTCACTAATGCACTCACAAACATGAATTATTTGTATACAAGATGAATGCGACTGCGTCTCCTATATGCCTCCGCCTAAATTCAGTTGATGGCTCAAACTGTTCTAGAAATATTTGATAACAAAGCTAAAAACCAGTAATTTCATGTAAGTTCATGTACATTGACCTCTGTGACCTCTGACCTTTGACCTACCTACCCCAAAATCTAATCAGTTCCTCTTTCTATGGGGAAACATACTGGTACTAAGTTTGAAGTTCTCACCTCAAACAGTTCTTGAGATATCGCGGTAACGGTGCTAAAAACCAAGAATTTCATTTAAAATTGACCTCTGTGACCTTTGACCTACTTACCCCAAAATCTAATCAGTTCATCTTCGTAAGGGGATACATACTAGTACCAAGTTTGAGGTTCCTACCTCAAATGATTCTTCAGATATCGCGGTAACGAGAAGTGGGACGGACGCACGCACGGACGCACGGACGGACAACCCGAAAACATAATGCCTCCGGCACCCACCTTTGGTGGGCAGAGGCATAAAAATATACAACCACTGGATGTATTAAAATCTAAGAATGTGTGGGGGAAAATAGCTTGGCCCTGCCCTATTTACATTTTGTTTTTCTAACTGCCGAGTACATAACTTTATTTCGGTAATGGATACTTACCGTCATGATATCAAAGTCTTGAGGTGACTTGGCTATATGACTCTCAATGGGTGGCGGGTCTCTTTCAAATGTAAGAATGTGCCTCTGCTCCTCAGCATCCCACTGAAACCAAGACAGAAAATGAGAAAAAAAGAAGCAATAAACATAATTCTGTTTGATGATGCTTTCCAGATTATACATTTCCTGTCCATTTCTACACAGTGATTCAGAGCTAGCCAAATTAATCTTGATGAACATGGTATTGCAGTTCTACCTGAATTTTTTTTTCAGTGAGCTATAAGGTACTAAGATCATGCAAAAACTTCTGCATCTTTTCATTCTGATTGGTTTATTCATTTCATTTGTTCAACAATAAAAAAATGTAACATATAAAGTATGAAAACACTGCAAATTAATAATGCTTAAGACACCACATAGAATAAATAAGTAATTACTTTTCATCACATCTCTTAATAGCGTGATGTCTGCCTATTATTCACAGCAATTCTCATTTACTTGGGTACAACACATACTGAAATACAAACATACGAAAATTAGAACTTACATTGACTCTCCTGAAGATGATTTTCTTGATAGATTCCACCCATTTCCTCATGCCTTTCCCTCGCACCGATTCATCAATGAACTTCTCCAGGCTTCCTAGTAGCTCCACGTTCCTTTCAAAGTCATAGAAGTGCTGGTCCACCCAGTGCCTGAACACATTCAGTACTCTGCAGAAGAAAAAAAATAGATACAAATGAAACCTGTATATAAAGACTGCTCAAGCGAGACAAGAAAGGCAGCAAGGTGATCTTTATGTACAGGTTCCTTTAATACAAGTTCCAATGAGAACACTGTTCAAGGGAAACGAAAAGGGAAACGAAAAGTGAGGTCTTCATAGACAGGCAGTCTAATATAATATTACTAATATAACATTCAAATTTGGACAGTATGAAGCACCTAAAACACTGAAAAGGTTTAATTTACCTGAGTTGTATAGGTTGTGCATACTCTTTCCTGAATCTCTTGAGATCCTCTCTCACCACACTCACCCCTCTGTCAATGGCTGCTTGATCTTCCTCTGTCGGAGGGGGGTCTGGGATCTCAAACGTGAACAAACATGGTGGTCAAGGAGTTTTCAACTTGAAATTAGTACTGCGACCTGAAGATTAATTTTACAATCGCCATGTGGCCCCTCCGTCCCCATAACTGTTTGCAATATCTAGGTTTCATTGATCTCTAATTGTTACAATAAGAGGCATGGTCCTTATATTATGAAAACTTGTACCATACATTACAAGATGACTCATCTGAAAATTTGTTTGACAAGTATACTAGCACATTGCACAATGTTAATGGCATTAACCTTGGCAACTTGTTTGATGGTATTCTTTGAAAACATGATCAAAATTAAGGTTACCTGTTTGAGGCATCCTTTTAAATTTTTTTGCATGCCCTTTCTGGCTTAAAAACTGAGAATAATTATGACCCACCTCAAAGGGGCCAATCACACACAAACAAAAAAATAAAATAAGAAGATATAAACCACTCCCCAAAACTATATTAGACATTGATATGGTTAAGGATTAATTGAGCATGAGGGAGAAAATTGATTTCACATCCAGGCCTGGAAAGAAGGTATCCTGGGGAGAACTTCCGTGTGCCTACAAGCGCATCAACTAATCTACTCATACAAAGCTTTTAACTTTAGAATGTAATTTTATGATTTAAACTTTGCAATGACTCTTTGCAGAAGTAATGTTAGATAGAGGTTGGTATTTCTAGAATAGTATACTACCATGAAACCTAAGCAAAGAAAGCAAAATAATTTCTGACAATTGGTCCCCTTGAAGAGCTTTCAATTCTTGTTGGCATGGAAAGGATATCTCTTGAAGAGTAACGAGAGTAGATCCTGAGGCTTGCAGAATGACCTGTAGGTGGTGAGGAAGGTACGGACAAAGGACGGGTCAGCGTACTTGTGATAGGTCAGCCTCTCAATCAGCTTCAACAGGGTTCCTCCCTTGATGAGGGGAACTCCCGCCATTGACTTCTGACCTTCTTCGAAGACGATGTTGTCTGGTGAGTCCTCCTCTACGAAGCTGGAGGAAGAAAAACAAAAGAGACGTTTGGATACATAAATACCCGAACATGACTTCATACACAAAACCGACCATATCAAGAGACTGCCAGGGGAGCGTTTCATCAAGCATTTTGTCAGTGATTTCTACCGACAACTGTTATAAGCTACTGAAATCCTTGCATCTGATTGGCTGAGAGCAAATTTGTCAGTAAATATCACTGACCAAACGCTTGATGAAACGCTCCCCAGGTGTACATGTTGGATATCATTTCTATTTAATAGACACACTCTTAAATTCAAGCTGGTATAATAACTAAAGATTCTACTACCATAAGCTTTGTGAACAATCGCTCACAAATCACTTGAAGAACAGTTTTCGATTGTATATGTTGTAGAGGTATTTCTTCACAATGCTACTCCCTAAAATAATTATTATATTGGAGCATTACATTGAACCCAGTCTTACGATGTCTTCTTAAAGGGTCACTAAAATATTTTAAAAATTGGCCATTTTTCATAGGAAGGTGTCATCAGGAGCCAAAAAATATCTATCACACAATTTTTTATGCATTCAGTCATATTTTATAATCATTTGAAAAGTACATTTTTGCTGATTGCATAAGCCCCGCCCCTAAAAAAACCCATCGAAGCGACATCGCGATCACGTGATCTGTGACGCATGAAAAGTATTAAGGGAAAATATTCCACTAACCTATACCCTGCGCGCCCGGAGGCCCCCGGCAGGCCCAGCCCGGTGCCGAGCATGATATTCACCGCATCGACCATTTGCATTGCGTATTTTCGTGTGTTTAATTCCTCACAATAAATTTGATTTTGGGACACAGTTTCATCAATAATGCCTAATCGGTGTATAGTTGCGGGCTGTAGCAAGACCCCTAAAGATGGTGTAAGCCTACATCATTTTCCTAAAGATGAAAATCTACGGAAATTGTGGGTCGCAAATGTAAAGCTCACGCGGGCAGAGTGGCAAGGGCCGGCCAAGTGAGTGGAGTACAATCTGCAGCGATCACTTTGCCGAAGATGATTTTGAGTATCCTGGCCTGTATTCCGAATTTGGCATGAAGAGAAGGATAAGCTAGCTAAAATAAAAGATTCAGCTATTAAAGATCAAACTTGGAGTCAAGTCTTCCAATCTGTTTTTCAACGACAGCAGCTGCAGCAGCTTCACCCGTAGACCGAAACTTCTGTCTCTCGTTCGTTAGCTAAGACGACCTAACGAACGAGATACAGCATTTTCGGTCTACTTCACCCGTAACTCCAGGGAGCTCCAACGCGTTGGAGCTCCCTGGAGTTACTTCACCCACGGCCCTTCACCGTATTCTGCGAGGGGTTCAAACATATAATGGTCGAATTTCCCCTTGCCACTCGAGCTGCTTTGCCTTCTGGGTCTGATAAATCATCTGATAAATCAGAGTTCGTATCTGCATGGCTCAGAAAAGTCCTCCAACTCGGAATCGCGGGCACTTTTCCTCTCTCTATATAAGTTACTCGAATTCAGCCAAAATCTAAGTCAGTACTAACGTACTTTGTAAAGCGAAGTAAAAAAAAAAAAAAGCCGTAAGTGAAATAAACAAAACAAAAGCGTTCACCAGTCGCTATGTACGAGGGGAACATAGTCACTGCCGTACTTTGTGTAGGACATAGTACATAAAGACGCATAAAACGGCTGTGCACGCGTTTATGACCAATGCAGATGGATGAGAACATTGTTCAAAAGAAAAGCTAAAAAACAAAACAAGAGCTGTATATTTGGGCAAAAGCGTTTTCTGATCTTGTAGAAAATACATTGCTAATGATTATTCACTCCTAAGATTATATTGATTAATTTCCTTTTTTCATAAATTGTCCGTTGAACAGAGGGGTCAAATACCGCATTCTGTGTACAATATTATATGCTGCAGCCTGCAGATCTTGTGCCTCTTACTTTTCATACGTCACTTGGGGGTTAGCCAATCAGCTCACGAGTTTTAAGGAACGGTCCCAAAACCTCTACTTTTCCCCTTTTTCGCCAAAACGAGACATAATTTGGACAATCGATTGGCAGATTCGTGATTAGAAGGCCAAACTACATGGAAAGAGCATCCATTTTCTCTCTAATTTAGTCAACCTTTAAGGAACTTGCAATTAGTGGTAACTTGCATCCATCAGACAATGTACAAGTCGATTCACACCTAAACTATCAAGGAAAAACATGTCTCAAAATGTGCTTACGATACTACCATTTTGTAATGAAGTGAGAGACCTGCAGGCAGAATCCACAAGAGACTTACCAGTATTCCTCTGGTGATGGAAGCCGAAGGGGTTGACTATCTTCTTCTTGTTGCAAGATAGTGTCCAGCATTCTCTCTAGGGTGCTGAAAACAAAAGCAAATCAAACAATTATCATTCTCTCGATCAACAGTAATAACAAGTGTTACAATTTTGAGGAAAAAGAGTGACAGCATGTTCATCATTTGGATGCACAGTTGATGTCAACCAAGACATTTAATCTTATGTGGTCAGAGTTTTCGCTAAGAGTTACGAAACTAAGGAAAACAAACGCTATATTACAACATGACTAAATCTTATACAATATATTTCAAACTGGATGAAACATTAAAGAGTTGTGGAAAGTTGCTCCCTCTGAAATGTAATCCAATAAATCTGCTCATTTACTGTCAGGCTCAACAAATCTTCTTTTTCATTTACACTGGCTTTTTCAGATAATACACATTTTCTTTTCACAAATTACATTTTGTGTGGCAAGATACTTTTTGAAACACATGCATAATATTGTGGAGGTGATGGAATTGATTTCTAGAATGTGACTTGGCAGTCATTATAATGTCTATAAATCTTACCTTCTATGTAGAAGAGTAATGAGGGCCTCCATCCAACTTGTTTTCTCTTCTGCACTCTTGGCAAAGAAAACTATTGTTTGAGGCGAGTCTTTGACCTCTATCTCAAAGGCATTCTTCACATCTGTGTGAAAATAAACAGAAATGAGATATTGTGAGTGTACTTCATAACAAAGACTGTGAAAGAAAGGAGCAATACAGAGAGAAAAAGAAGCATTGTGGGTCAAAAAAAAACAACAAAAACCAGTGATTTCAATCAAGAATTTTTTTTTAATGCAATGTTTTAGATAATTTTTTTATCACCTTGATGTAAATTACAATTTTTAAAAAATGTTTGAAAATTTGTTAACCCTAGTAAGATAGAGTGAGACAGAGAGAGAGACAGAGAGAGGGGAGGGGAGAGACAGAAATAGAGAGATAGAGAGGGGAGGGAAAAGGGTGGGAAAGAGGAAGGTGGAGGTGAAGACAGAATGAAATGTACTTCAAATATACAAATTACTATGTTGTCATTTTGTAAAGCTCAAGTCATTACACAACTTTAATACAATGTAACTGCTACAAGTCACTGGAACTGTGCACTATTATGGAGAAAATGCAAAATACAAGTCATTTATTCAAGAGACACTGTCATTTGTGAGCAGGGTGCCATAAAGCAGATTAGAATGGAAGGATGTTCCTCCATATGTATAACTGTACACAACATATAATTTTAGACTCTGGGTTGAAAACCTACCATCTCCATCATGCCTGTCAACGACCTTGATCTTCCTGAGGTAGTACCTCTCCTTGAAGCGGTACTCCGGTGATGAGCTTGAGACCGACCGTCTCGTGTTTACCTTACAACACACTATCATACTGTCAAACAGAAATATGTGTCTTTCTGTGTTAGGCTGAAATCAAAGCAAAGATTTTAGTCAATTTTGAGAAAGTCATATGGAATGTGGTAGTTGCGAGAATAAAAAAGCAGTAAGAAAACGTACCATTTAGCTTTACAGAACTGTACCAAAAGATATTTTTAAAATGCAAACATAATTAATGATTGTTGATACCAGTAGTACTTAGTTATCAGGTATATGACAGTTGTTAGTACAGCTGATAAAGAAATTTAAAAATCTCCTTCATTAGATTCACAACAAACACTAGAATGTTTTACTCTGGTTGCATTGTAAATGACCACTGATTTACTGTAAATTCAAGAAAAAGGAAAGAAAACAAAATGATCCTTCAAGCCATAAATTTGCTGACAACATGCAACCAAAAGAAGGCAAGGCCCCTTGTTCTTGCCCGTATGGACCTTGCCAACGATCTCTTCAATGATGAACTCATTACACATCTCACTAATGTCTCATCTCGCCCATCCCTCAATGTTCAATCAGTGACATACTAGCAGAAAACGACACATCCCTTAACTTACCTTCTTGTTCTTGCCGGTATGGACCTTGCCCATATTCCCTTCCATGATGAACTCGTTACACATCTCACTGATGTCTCGTCCCTCCCAACTCTCAATGTTCTTCTGGATCTCATTCATGCGCTGAATGCAGACCTGCCTCGATGCTAACCTCCGGTGGAACCTCAGAGAAGATTCCCTCCTGGAAGAGGGAGGTGAATCAATGGCATTACGTTTACACTACAGCTCATGCACTTAATACTCTTATCACCAAAAGAGATTCATCAATGACATACACTGCATTCTATTATAATGCATAAAATTAGGGCCGAGTCTGGCTGAGTCATTAAGGTTTGGGGGAAAACTATTTAACCGTTTTTATGAAACGGATGGTTTCGTTTAACCATTTAAAAGTAAAAAAAAACTTCTCAGATTTGACTCGGCCCTTATAAAGGTATATTACTACTTTTATATCAACACCTCATATTCTTAGAGTATCCTACTGGATAATATTTCTTGCTCACCATTATTACATATAATATGCTGTTGTTTCATATAGGCTTAATTTATGACTTAATTTTTTCAATAATAATTGTAAACTCACCTTAAAGTAACAAACCTAAGTAAAAGTAACAAAAAACTAACTGTTACAAGAAATTTGGGGGCTAGAATTCCTTTTTTTTCAATCTTCACTGTAGTCACTCATTGCTGATCACTACGTCAGCAATGGAAGAAATATATATCTGATCTTTTTTTCGTTTTTTTTTTTTACTCACCCTGTCTTTCTCTTAGGCAAGTGACCGGCACATATTCTATCTAACTCTGCCTGCACAATCTTCAGAAGACTGGATGCCTAGTTTTTCAGTGAAACAATAAAAAGACACTTTCATATAAAACAAAATAAACATTTCCGTATTCACGACGATTGCAGCATTACATGTACTAATGAAAAAGAAATGAAAAAGAAACCAAAACACTATACATATCCATGACCACTCACAATGCAACTCATCCAGCATTGACTTCCTTTGAAGATTTGAGATCATGCAGATTGCCTACATACAAGTATTGCGCTTCATAATAATGTACATACAAGTACATACGAACAGGGTTATCACAATTTGTCCTTTCTCAGACAATTTTGAGCACTTGCAAGCTCAGGTGTTATTCCATTTTTTCTGCAAACAAACAACACAATTGCAAGCCCACTTTGCCTAAACAAACACACATACGTACCCATACACATACATCAATAAAAAGCACAGAGCATGTGTTTATGATGTAAGTATACATGTACATGTTTATAATCTAAATGTTTTCAGATAATGCATATACATTTTTTTAGCACTAGTGGGTTAATGCAATTATCATGTACTACGTTAATGAATAAATAATCAAACAGTCAAAGAAATGAAGGAAAATAATCATACAAAATGAATAACTAACAAATCTTTAATAGCCTGAATTCCGAAATATAATTACTTTAATGTTGTTTTGTTCCTTTAGCCTTTGATCAGGAATAGCCTCATCAACAAACAGGATGTCACCAAAAAAAATATAACAATGACTTTCATATTGAATGTGCTTAGACTTCCTGAACCCCACCCTCAACTATTTCAGGTTTACAATTTATTATTTTAAACCATTATATCAGGGAAATAGGAGTTTTATATCAACGTCTTCAATAGGTTATGAGATCCATTAACTTTCTGTTAACTAAATTGTTAGTCAGGCAACTTATTATCAGACTTTCCCCAAAACAAATTTGTCCTATCATCAAGTATGCATACAAACAAGAGTTATGCTATACCTTGATACAGTGTCATAACAAGTTTTCCTCTGTAATTTTTTTTTTTTTTTGGGGGGGGTGTACAAAATACAGATCACCATACTTGTTATGAAGCAGCTCTCTATGAAACTCTAATGCCTAACTATTGTTTATTGGTTTACATACACTTTAACAAGCAAAATTTTACCCAGAAATTCCACAATATACCTTTTCCACACAAAGAAGTGAATGATACTTACTCATCAATTCAATATAAATAATCATTAGAAGACAACAAAGACAACAAATAGTGCATACATGTAGGTATTTCAGAAATCTACACATACAACACAATAAGCCAGTTTGTATATTATAGTCTATGATACAAATGACCCTGAAATGACCCCAATTTGTACGGGCACGCTCATCTGTTTTGGTGGATGCGCTACTTGTTAAACAAGCAAAATTATACTGGTATGCACATCATGGTGCGCACAAAATTAAAGTGTATAAAGGTCAATTGTACTCCGTACAAATGACCTTTTCCTGCTGATGCGTAAATTGTAATTACGACCTGGCTTATTAGTGTGTGAATATTCAAAGAGAAACGTGAGTTCTGGGAAAAGTAAAAAACAATTTCTGAAATCTCTCATTCCTTTTATGTCAGTTTGGAAGAACATCATAGAAAAAAAGTCCCCTGAAAAGTATTGCTCTTCAAATGCCCTCATACTCGAAATATGACAAGAAATGGCTGAAGCTTTCGGGCAGAACAGTCATGCATATGTGTGCAGTCCCATATACCCATTTTTGCGTGCAGTGCATGTGCTTTTCAGCGAGATTGGGTCAATATCTTATCATTTTGATGCTTCCAAAACCTCAGTTTTGGAAGCATGAGAAACAATTCTAATTTATACATAATCAACCATTTCCAATTCCTTTGAGACAGTTTCTTTGACCATGCAATCGCATGACCAGAACTCAAATTTGTCTTTAAAATAAACATATATATGTTGGTGATGTTTAGAATGTTTTCTGATCCATTAGATACCACGTGCTCCCAGAAAGAATGAAAGTGAAACAAACATCCACACCCATCCACACATATACATGAAAATCAAATGATATTGGTGCAAAGTGAATGTGTTACGAGTGACCCACTGCAGATAGAGATACAGCGTACATGACAAGCAGGATTGTATAAGTATATTAGAGGAGTATTAGAGGAGAATAGAATAACCCAACTCACTTGTTTGAATTTTTCTTGTTCCTCCTCATTAGGTGAGGTCTTTAATAATAACTGAAATGACAAAAATATAGACAGAATATAGGCCTAACACTGCAGATACATTTCAAAGGTCTTTTCTTTTTAATAACCCACTGATACAGAATTCTTTAATTCCGATACAAGCTTAATGCAGGGATGACCTGCTTCCCATGGGCAATGGGTTCAAATTTCCCCGCAATCAAAATAATGGGTAGCATTTCATCAAGCCTTTTGTCAGTGATTTTTACCGACAACTGTTATAAGCTACTGAAATCCTTGCATCTGATTGGCTGAGAGCAAATTTGTCAGTAAAAATCACTGACAAAATGCTTGATGAAATGCTCCCCAGATTTCCTATGACATCTGTACCTGTTCTACTGTAAAGCACAGAGACAAATAAACTGCTAATCATAGAACTATCATTGTTACTTTTAGGAAGAAAATTTTAAATGATCATCGCATATTGGCAACTCTGTGACGTACCTTTTGAGCACCGCTCCCCATTTTCTTTGTACTGCATAAATTTCATTTTTCGTAGTTGATCATGTATGAATTTACAGTCAAACCTGCTTTAGCGACCACCTGTATAGAAAGACCACCTGTCTATAAAGACCACAATGTTTGTTTCCCTTGAACAGCATTTCCCATTGAAACATGTATTAAAGGAACTTGTCCATAAAGACCACCTGCTCATAGAGACCGCTTTTCTTGTCTCACTTGAGTGGTCTTTATAGACAGGTTTCACTGTATCTACTTCAAAACTTTATTTTCTTCAGAGAAATTTAGGATTTTTTTGGGGGGCACAGAGCAAAAAGGAGAGGCCCTCGCAAGTCATAGATTTGCAACTTTTTCTTTGAACGACTGCAACTGCTAATACTTTATAACTTTCTTTCCTTCACTGGACTTTCCGATAACTTTCACTAATCTATTACACTCACTTTTCTGTTTTTATTAAAACCAACTTGCTTTCGGAAATGGTCTTCCCCTTTACCAACTTCTGAGAAGTGTTAACCCAATTCCCAAATCTAGGAATTTGAGATTCAATCATGGATTTCACTAAACTAGTACGTCGGTAGATTTAGATAACAAAACGACCACTAATAAAGATATATGCTTAGCTATAGAAAACCAGAATCATATTTTATTTAGAATACACAGGCGCATCTAAACTGTCACACAGAGGGTGTGTCCTTCATTTTGAATCTATTTTTGGTTTATTGCCTTACCTTCAGTGAGTCAAAGTAGTGTATACAGTGGTAGATAGGTTCTAGTAGAAGCTTGGGTAGGACGTATGATACTGCATCACGAATATTGTGCTCCTGCAAAGAAAAAATAAAGCCATTTTCATCTCATCAGATAGACAGTAAAAATACACATGGAGATAATGATTCTAATATCTTATGATAAGTGTAATATTGAATACAACCCTAGACACAAGAGAATAACAAATTTATCTCCCTTCTCTATCTCCTTTCTCCATGTCTGTCTGTTTGTCCATCCGTCTGTCTGTCTGCTAGTCTTTCTGTTAAGCTGCTTGTCTCTTCGTGAAAATAATGATCTCATCATAATCCAATGACCGGGGTAATAATATATATCTAGCACTTTGAGCCAGTACTTGGGAAAGGCGCTTTATAAATGCCAGGTATTATTATTATTATTATTATCATTATTCTAGATATCAACTCTATTCAATGCAGTTTTCAGTATAACAAATGATTGAAGGTTGTGCATTTCTTTGAATGATGCAAACTGATAATTGTAGCTATCATAGAGTATATCACTGTGGATCACCTCACAGGCCGTCACTGAGGGACATTTTCAGTTTCAAGTGACACTAATAGCATAGGAGAGAAAGAACTAATTATTTTTTTACTAAAATGGCATATCCAGCAATTACTTAAATTCCTAAAATAAAGTACAATTCACATCATTTACCTGTAGGTACTCTGCAACTTCTGGCTTGGCTACAAGTCTTTGTATTGTATTCCTACATTCGTCACTTAAGATTTGTGCAGCATAAGGACTGTACACCTCAAACTCTTCGGCCTGCAAATTTTAGACAAATAAGACAATTGAAGCAATATAGAAAAAATACAATGATATCAATATAGAAAGAATATAATCAAAATTTTCCTAAAACATGCAGATTTTTTTTTTTAATAAATGTAGATTCAATATTGATGCATTTTCATTTTAGAACAGGTTTCTCTCAATGACCAATTTCAAGGTAGACTAACAAAGAGTCCTAAGGGCGATTCTGTGCAATGTGTCCCGTACGACATATGTCTTTTTTCCACATATTTCTTCCAAAAATGAAGAATCTGGTATCCTCACCTATAGTCATGGTTATATCAAGAGATTTTAGTTTATGGATGAAATATAGGTAAAAATGTAATATGTTGTACGGAACACTCTGCACAGATTCGCCCCTAAAAGCATGGTGAATAGAAAGGCAACCACATAAACCAGTAAATGATTAATCATTTCCAGTATATTTATCTAATACTAAACGACAGGATTACTTGCAATTCAACCACAGGATGTGTCTTTAACAATGTCAGACATCGCCTGCTAATTTATTACTGTAAACTAGAAACCTAGACCAAAAAAAATCAGTATATTTCACAAGCGAACTAGAACCGCAAAAAGTTTCATGTTGCGAAACGACCGAGTTACAGCATTTAATTTTTGAATTGACATTTCCTCTCACCGCAAAAAAAAGGTAAAATTTGCTGGTTTTACAATACTTGGTAACATTTTACTGTATGTTAAGTAAATCTCATAATTTTGCTTGAAATACAATGAAATGGAACAAGTGAAATTGAATAATCAAACTCTAACCCAAACATTTGACTGCCTCCAACACTTCTGCAAAAAGTACCACTTCTTTCACAGTTCATTTAGTCGCTGCTGTAAAAATTTGAATTCCTTAATGATTTGTGTGATTTGTATGTATAAATGTCATTTTCTTTTCTTTTTTACCAGAGCTCTTTTCCAGTTTTCTAGCTCTTTTAGATCTTTCCTGAGGTACATTCCCATGTACAAGTTAGCAGGCACACACCCTTGTCAGTCATAACGTTGACTGCATGGCCTACTGCACTTCATAGGCCCTGTACTGTAGCTGCTCTTGAGACAGCCACAAACTGGCAAAATTAGGACTGGCTCAAGGCTCTATGGAATTGTGGTTTAGGGTCAACTGGCGTGCCTGCTGAATTATCTGTATACTTTATTCACTGCTCTAAACAGTGCATTGTAAATTAGAGCTTACCTCAGCCATCTCCTCAAAGCACTCTCCAATACCAAGGAAAGAGTTGCTATCATCCATCATCTCCATAGCATCCTCCAGGAGACCCAAGAAGGACACCGTCAGCTGGTAGATGTCCAGGATGTTGCCAAAGATGGCATCCACCTCCTGCAATGAAGATTCAGGAATATCATCCACCAATATTTGATATCTTAACCATTTCCTGATTCATTAATAATCATTTTTGTCAGCTAATTCAAGGCTTGACACAAAAGGGTACCTGGTAAACACTAAATTCTAACTCTGGACCCCTTACAAGTTCAAACAATTTAGCAGGGTGCCCATGCATACAGATGCTAAATATCTAAATTGGGACCCCGGGAAGGGAGGAGTGTTAAATGGCTAAATGCAAGGAAGCAACATTTCTTTAGAATTACACTTCCTTCATAGGCAACAATTTCCCATTCAAGATGGCATCAAAACTCCTGCAATCAATATTTTTTTTAAATACCATCAATACAACACACAAAAAATATAACACAATACAATGCACAATGCAACACAATACTTCATTACATGTAGTTGTATTTCAGAATAGCTACATTTACACATACATGTACATGTAGCTACCAGGAGATCATGAGTATTTGAACTCATTATGTTTCCTTTGAGTTTCCACATGTAAAGCAAGAATAATGCACAAAAATAATGAGTGGAAAGAAAACATATAAATGCATGGTCTACACGATACATGTATATTGAGGTTCATTTAGAATGAATTAAAATGAGAAAGAAAAAACAAAATTTTTGCCAATTGACAGTCTATATGGTTTCACAACGGAGAAAAGTGACAATCCTATTCATACAGTAAAGCATGTCTGAATTATTATTCAGTCACTTCTGTCAATGATTTTTAACACAACTAAAGCCCAAATTAAATGTTCATTCCCCAATGCCTTTCATTTGCTGATGGAGTACGTTGCAACGACCACTTCAATAGGAATAAAATATTCTGCATATTAAAATAAAACTAGAAATTGAATTCGTCACGAGGACGAATTAGGTGGTCTGTCCTTAAATTGGCACGATCATGATTGTAATCAGGATGATCATATTAATGGGGAAATACTAAACAGAAGATAGGATGTCAAGAATGCCATGAATGGAGATGCTTCCTGAGAACAGGAATGTAGCAAAATGTGTAACGGTCATTGTAAAATGATTATGGTGATGATAACGGTGATTATGATGATAATGACATAATGATGATGGCGATGATATAATAGTAGCGATGATGATCATGACGGTGATGATAATAATGATGATGATACAGGATACTTGGGAGATTAACACCATAGCTCTAATACAGGAAATCACAATTTCCATAGGGTTGTACATAAACTACTGCACACTGCTTTCTAATAGACATAATACCGAAAATAAGACAGGTTATTACATGATTTGTGATTTTTTATGTTACAATTGTCGAAGAGGATGTTAAAATGACAAGCAAAAAGAAGCAAAAAAAAAAAAAAAAGAATCGGCCCCGGGGATCGAACCAGGTACCTTGACCATGGTAGTCATGTGCTTTACCGATAGACCAAAATATTTCCCATAGAGATAACACGTAAACGAAAAACGGGATTCTCAAATCCCATTTGGTAGTTCAAAATTGGGCATGATCCCGACATCTGATCAAAATTTGGAGACCACACTTATAAAAGCTTATAGTCTCAGCTACAACATATTAAAATCTGGAAGGAAAACGACCAAAAATAACTGAGCTACAGCTCAGAGAACAATGTCATGTAGATTCATGATTCGAAAAAAAAAATCTTCCATAGACATAACACGCAAATAGGGAAAATTCGGACATGGCATCTTTAATTGAAAATTTCACTGTGATGACGTCATCAAAATGGAAGATAGTTGAGCATGATCTTGTAGAGAATTGTCTCAGCTATAACATATCAAAATTTGGAAGAAAATCGACCACCTATTACTGAAATATTATCAAAAGAATACAAAAATGACGTAATTTTTTCAAAATCACTTTTTTGAGTTCATATGCAAATATGATGACGTTAGAACATGAGATCGGCAAAAATTCTACATGAATTCATATCTACAACTCACAGGCTTTCAGAATATGTAAAGAAATTGGGGGGTTTCCGCCCCTTCTGAGGAGCTATGGCGAATTCTAGATGGGCATGTTTTTACCACTTTTTGCATTAGAATGCCCTTTGACGTGCGCACGAATTTGAAAGTTTGACGCGCGCGTACGACATTATGGAAGGTCGATAATGACTGTAAATAGTTGGAAATTGTCAAGAATATTATCAGGAAGATGAAACATGCGAAAAAACGGCGTTTTTACGTTCTCTACGCGTTGTGTGCGCGCATAACGCGCGCGCGGACGCGCACGGACAGAAAATTTTAAAATGCGTAAAATGTCCTGAACCATACTCTAATTTGATTAAAAAGTGATTTGGAGCATTTTAAAATTTTGACGCGCGCGTACGTGCGCGTCCTGATGCGTGCACGGATTTTGATGACATTTTATGTTGACCCGTGACCTGAAGTTCATGTGTCTCAAATATGGTTTATTTTTGATGACTCGTTATGAAGATATGATTGATAATGTGATTTCACAAAATGGCGCCTGGATGACGTCACGATGACCTGATGACCTTGAAATAGATACCCGAGCTTGACCTGATAGGTCCTCATAACTGTAGAGATTTTGATAAAAATTGACTCAGCCGATATTGAGGAATCATGGTAACAAGAAAGTGGTGGAAAAATAAAAATAAATAATAAAGAAATAATAAAGAAAGAAAATTCTGACGAAATTAAGAGGTGGTCTGTCGACTACGACAGACCACCTAATAATTTGCTTCTAGGAATAGATTTTATTCAACATATAAACACAATTATAATTATTGGAACATTTAAAACCTTTCAGAAAACATGTACATGTACGTTAAGAGAGAATAGGAATAGTAGACCTATGTTATCATTTACCATCTCTTAAAGATACACTCAATTAAGTTAGGAAGTCGAAAACAAACAAAACCAAAAATGAAATACATTATCAAAGAACTACTTTTATTATTGTTTAGCGAAGTTATGCAATAAAGTCTTCTACTACTACTACTACTACTACTAAATAACTACAACTACTACTACTACAATCTTATCAGTGAAGTTGGGATATCTACACAAACCAAAAACCAACAAAAGAGGGTAAATGAAGAACTACCCCATCATTCACATGACAATAAGTTGCGTCATATTTTAAATTACCTCCTCAGAGAAGTGTTGTGGTGCATCAACAAAGATCTTCCTGAAGACTTTGATGATGAGGTTGAGATCTCGGACATACTGCGTCTCCTCCATGATCAGGTCCTTGACGATCTCATCATAGGTCAACGTCCCCGTTCTACTATCCTGCTCATCTTCAAAGCTTAGGGTTGACACTGCTGTAGCATCATCATCATCCTGGTAGAACATCTCCATCAGAACCTATTGCCATGGTAACAAAGATAAAGCATCTCTTAATAGAATAATATATTTCATTATACATGTAGGTCAATTTCCACATTCTATTCTTCTGCTTATCTTCTTCTAAGCTCAGGGATAACATCACCGGGGCAGCATCATCATCCTGGCAGAACATCTCCATGAACACATGTTGCCATGGTAACAAGTATAGTACATCTCATAATACACATTTTTTGATCTGTAATTTTCTTCAGTTTTCCTTTCTTGACAAACAAAATTAGGCAAGGGCATAATTTCAATAATTACTTTGTAAAGACAGACATTTGGGGGAAATTTTATATAACAATGAATTCAGCTAGTCAGCTGCCAACACTTTGTACTCATCTAAAATCATGTAGACTTTATACAATACACCTGAAAATCACCTGTTTACCTACAGGACTACCTGTAAAAAGAGACAGGACATATAAAAATAAGGAATCGCCTTTAAAAAAATGGGCTTTACCCACAGGAACAGGATGCCTGCTCATACTTCCAAAATAAACATAATTACATGCTTAATGTTCATATTGAAATATTGTGAAATCACTAGTTTCCAATTACACATTACGACGTACATGTATACTACAGGAGTTTTACTACTTTATACTTGCAACAGAAAAAAGATAATGATGTATTTCACCAAAGTAAGTTTATCACGGATTTGTAAATATTTTGCCATATAGACAGTCATACTTTTTAGCATATACATGTACAGTACTTGATTGTGGTAACATTTTTTCTCATTTCACTTTGAAAAAAACCAAAAACATATGAATGGGCAGAATATTAGTCAAATTAATTCAAGAGATCAAAGTTGATGCTATATAATATTTTGTTGCCATGGATAATACGCATTACCTTGTCAGCACACATTGCTACTTTGATGTCCTGAAGGCTGATGTTTGTATGGCAGATGTTCTTCACATAGTTACCTGCCAACTGTTAACATGAGAACACAGAAATAGCTCTATTTGTGAACAAGTTTATCAAGACCAACATCAAATGTTGAGAACCAGAAGGCCATTAATACATTTTTTACATGTAGGTTAGGCATTTTAGTTTAATATTTCATCCATGATTGCTAAAATGCATAAAACTAGAATATCACTGAGGGTGATTAATACCCCTGCCCCAATGTGTGTGCCAAATTCCTGAGCATTGCTCCAAAAATGAGGAAGTGGTTTGATCTGCAACATTTTCCCGTGTTATTGCCATATGTCGTTACCATGGCAACGCAGTTTGCCACACATTGAAACAATATGTCTTGCACATCTTTACCACATGAACAATGTGTGTGCCTAATTTTATGAGTATTTCTTGAAAAAGTGAGGAAGTTGTTTGATCCGCAATATTTTCCTGATTTATTGCAATATGTCGTTACCATGGCAACGCAGTTTTCTGACACATTCCAAAAATATATCTTGCACGTCTTTCATCCCAAGACAAATGTGTGTGCCAATTTTCATGAGCACTGCTTGAAAAATAAGTATTTTGATCCGCAAGATTTCTCACTGATTTCTTGCCATAATATGCCGTTGCCATGCCATTACCATGGCGACGCAGTTTCCGACGCATTCAAAAAATATGTCTTGCAAATCTCCATCCCAAGACAAATGTGTGTATCAAATTTCATTTTGAAAAATAAGGAAGTAGTTCAATGAGCAAGATTTGCAACGGACCAACTGACCGTACACTGATTCCTATATACCCCTTCAAACTTCGTTTGGCGGGGGTATATATATTTAAAAAAAGTAAAGGGCTATCAAGCCCTTTTATAAATGTAATAAATATAATTCAGTTCAAAATAAAATTCAAAATGAAAGTGATTTCCAATTGAAGAAGAATTGTATCAAGTTTTTTTTCATACCCTCAAAATTCAGATCAACATCATTCTGATTCATAGCAGATAATATGAACACACAGAGACGGCATACATGTAACATCACATTCATTATTGAGCTAAAAATGCCCTAAACCATCTTCATGATTTATCATGTAATACAGAAAAAAAGTGGGTGGATTTTACCTGCATCATATCCAAGAACATCACATTGATCATTCGATAACCAAATTGCAAATAGGTAATGTAAACATTTTCATTGCCATTCTACTAAACATGGGTGACCAAAGTTACAAAAAATTGTAAATTAAACAGTACATTTATCTCGTAGCCCAAGAATTTGCTCTTTTGTTTCTAGATATGGTTGACCTTAATGACTGGATATCAATATTTTATGTTTTTTTATTTAGAGACCAAAATTGATTCCTTAAGTGCTGTGCTCACCCCTAAAAACCTGATAGTTAGGCCTTGTGTTTGTCTTACTTTGCAAACAAAATTAAAAACAATTTGCCTTTTAATAGAACAGGAAAAACTTTTTTTCATGTGGAAAAAATAATGTGGAGACACTAAATGATTAGAAATATAATCATCCATCAACATGCAGGCACAGTTTGACATTTATTTGGTTGTTCAAAGAATGATCCTTCACCAGTTTTACTTTCCACAGAAAGACAAAAATACCTGAGAAGTTTTTAAAAGTTTAATGCATACTAATATCAATACATTCTGACAGTTGATCAATTGACTAGCCTTCTAATTTGCAACATTCCTAGAAAAAGTTGGAAATAGAAATAGAAAGAGAAATAGAACAGCAGCCTTAGATGAAACTCCCCCGAGAAATCTCATTCTACACTATCACACTTCTGACTATCCCACGAGTTGTCAGTGTAAGAGACTGCAAGTAGGTCTCGCCATGATGCAAATTATGCGCTGTTCTTTGAAATGCACTCAGCTACTTTTTATAAGGGCAATTATTCTTAACATCTTTGACATATAACACTGTATTTAAATGCATCGCTTTATTTTCTCACTTAATCAGGTCTGTGAATTCCATCCACTTAACGCAAGGTGCCATGCAACTTTTTCCAGGTACTGATACAACAAAAAATGTTTTGCAGGGGTAGAAAAAAACAAGAGCAAGCGATTGATCGAGTATGCAATCTGTCTCTTAATACTTTCTTCAAAGCACACTTCTAGGTACATGTACCACAATTTTTCTGCGAAGTATCCTTTCAAAGGTTTTTGTGATAAGAATACATACACTTTTTAATCAAAACTTTATATAACATCATTTTAAAAATCCAGATATACACTTATTTTATTCCTTTATTCCTTTTTGTGCCTTGAGAAACATTATCTAGGGTTTTCTGTTACACACATTAAAATTGTGATTACAACTTTCCTCAAATTTCAAAGCACAAAGCAGGGCCAGGCCTACAACATACCTTATTGATCAATGGTTCATTTTTCTGCCATCCCCTACAAAAAGTTAGTATTCCTTCATGCTCAATTTCAACAAGATTTTCAAGAAAAGTTTAAAGCAGTGCACCTACCTTTAGAATATCTGCTGCAATGTACTCCAGTACTGCGACCAGGTATAGAGAAACTTGTGAATCCACACGATAGCCAAGCACCTCCTACATGCAGAAAAAAAGAGAAAAAATATGTTGGCATGTTAATCTTGTCCACCATATGTAACAATTTTCACAACTAACAGGTACCTGGGATCACTGCTCACCAGAATGTGTATTTTATGTAAAGTGCTTAAATCGTTTGGAGCAATAATTCCAGCAGCCAAAGCCAAATCCAATCTTGCATACTTAATTACACAAACAGAAAGTGTGCCCCTAATTGTAACTCCACCCCCACCCCAGTAATTTTAGACCCACAAAGACATCTGAAAAATGTGATAACCTCTCTTTTTTCACAGATTTTTAAGACTTGTGCCCCCCCCCCCCCCCCCCCCCCCCCCGAGAATCCTGGATCTGCCTCTTAGCATTTTTTTCATCTTGATGTTTCACCTGTCTTTGAATTCCTATTATTTTCCATTATTGCTTCATAAATCAAGAAAACATAGCTTTAAATATAAATTTTAAAATGATGCATCATTTAGTCCTTCTAGCTTTGCCATTGCATTAACATTTGGAGAAAGTACATCATCATATCCACTAATATATCTCCTTCGAAATAATCAAGCTCTAAATTTGATTTCATCTTTTGGAAAAACATCTAAGAGGACACTTTCCAACACTTGTCATTGTTTCTAATAATAATACCTCCAAAATATCTTTATAACTTCATACTTGTAAGATGCTTCTGCTTCAAAAAATGCTAATTCATGCATTTCATATTACATGTGGTAGCAGATTATAAACCCAGACATCAAACTCAATTAATATCAAGAATTAAGTCTTAATCATGACTGAAAAGGGACTAAAATTAATCCCGACAGAAGAGAGAAGAATTAAAAATTCATGGACATATCAGTTCTGCATGCGCAGACGTCATTTGGGAGTATTTTTAGCAAGGACCTTTGAGTGCTATACAGTATGCAAGCTGCACATTTGTTAATCATTTACAAATTCTGCAGCTAAAGATAGCATCAAAGTATGGGCTCAGTCTATCCAGGAGAGTTCACTACTGCATTCCCTGAATCTACCAAAAATATGAAAATGAAAAATATTTTGGAACAAATTTCTTTTTCAGGGACTTTCTGTTTTGGCAAGATTACGGAAATGGCGTCGCCACCGATTGCCAAAGGAATTCTTGTATTTTTTCTTGACTTTCCATCGAAGGTGAAAGTGTTGGTTGGGAGTGGTTGTTTTGCATGTCACAGCCATTAATATCAATAATGTGATTAGTCTCATGATATGCTCTCTATTGGCAGATAGTGAGAGAGATATAGGCCTACAGAGAAAAAACGAAAATTAAAGTCAACAACAAATGTATTCATTTGTTTTCACTAACAAAATATGTTCACATGTTTAGGACAATATTTAGAAATTATGCAAGCATGTCCATATAAAACTCAGTACACATGAGACCGTGCATTCCTGAGAAAAAAAAGGGGCTCATGGCTACCCCCTCCCCCTTCCCAAAACTAAAAAAAAAATGCACATAAAAAGAAACCTGAAAAAAAATATTTGAGTGCCGTGCATAAAATTATATAATCCACAATCCAAATCCAGTTTTGCTTGGAAAGCATCCCACAAAAATGAAAAGTGCTCTGTTCGCTGTCTTTTTCAAGGCCAAATATACAACTAGGCAATGAACTGACTATTATTCATTTTCCTATTTCACTGAAAGGTCACATTTTCACTGCACTTTCCACCTTGAGAAGTCTTATTACAGAAATCAGACACTAATCTATCATAACTGATGAATACACACCTCAAGGACAACACAACTATTACACCAGAGGGAAAATCAAGCATCAGTCTAATTTCATTACCAAATTCAAGGATGCCTGCAATGGTATGAGAATGGCTTGGGCAAGGGACTGTTTAGGATTCAACATGCATATAAACGAGGCACTCTCCCCGGTCGGCCTGGCCAGCCGTGGACGGTAGGCTAGTGACCCCCGTATCACGGTAGCACCTCCGCGATGAGAGCTGACATGATGTGTGGGGGCGGAATGAACTCATCTTATGGTGATTCATCCAGCTTCCACCACACTCCCTCACTCACAACGGAGAACACAGAGCTGATACCAGACCTCAATATAGCAATGATATCAGAGTTTGATAGAAACACATCACGAGTCATCCCATCGCTTTCCTGGAATAACAGGGCAATTCAAAAATGGGCATCATGTGATGACTAACTTCATAAACTCTGCATGCAAATCTGGAGCTTGACCTTTCAATGTCACATACATGTAGTTTTCACATGTGCTCCCAAGTACCGAGCTGCCGGACATGTATCTCTACCGTAAATACTACAACCCGGATATGTCCCTAAAACATAACATTCATAAACACTGCTCATGCATGATGTTGCAGTACAGGTATCCACTTGAAGCCATAAATAAATGGATGATAATAGGCCCTACACGACAAAGAATTCCTTAGCAATAAGATGGGCCTACTTTCATGTAGTTTATGAATACAACATTTCATATAATACAATAAAATTTCAAAAGCAGACCTTATATGTTCCGTGCTCACACATGTAAGCACAGTGATTATCTACACATAGGCTATTAAATGAATTTTCTCCTTCTGATTCCACTTCATAAACTGTAGGCTTGTGTACTAGTCAAGTCGCATGTGGAATATATATCTTTATCCTTTCCTAAGTCTACCGGTATAATAATAACAATAATAACAAAACACAAGATTTCTATAGCGCCATTATCCATTATCCATTATCCGCTTTACAACATAAAGAAAATTACACAAATATAACAAGAGAATGAATAACAAGAAAAAATATAAAATATAATCACTGCTAACAATAGACTAGGCCTTATACAATTAAAATATTTACACTACATGTAGCAAATACCTCTGTAACTTGAATAAATATATGACATTTAAAATTATATCTTCCATTTCCAGTAATCTATGGAAAAAAACTTTGGGCTTCAGAGATGAAAGGGGCAGGAAGGAATGAGAATTGAGGGCAGGAAGAAAGAAGAATTTTAAGGTTTGTTCAGAAATTTAGTGCAATAATTTGAACCCCATATTCACAAGTTCATTGCACTTCCTAGACCAACAACAAATAAAAACATGATTAGTACGTTGTCTAATTTTCCATAAGTAACTGTCGTTGAAAAATATCTACTCACTTACTTTCAACATTCACTCAAAATTGCATTCATAAAAATTATGTGATCTAAAAAAAAAAAAAATAGAATTACAAGAGAACTGTAAGAGTGAGATAAATTTGTACTTGACCATCCCCTCCTACCCCCAATCATATCACACCATGTATAATCATATAATGAGTGAAAATTTCCAGAGCTCGGTACATAATTTACATCGAATCCCGGGAATCGCTGCACAACTTCTTTTCCAATGATTCCGTTTCGCAACTCCATCTCACATCAACTCATTACTGCGAAGAAGAAGTCGGGGAGGGAGAGGGAGAGGGAGGGGAGAGAGAGAGAGAGAGAGAGAGAGAGAGAGATGGGCAGATAAGATGATATCTGATGAGAAATCTACTCATTACTGCTCCTGGCACCCATCCAATGTCAACCCCAGTGCGTGAAGAATACATGTAGTATAAGGCTACAGGATGGTGAAGCCATGGCGATAGATTGATTTGACTCAATACACTCCCAGGGATGTGAGCAGGAGCCAGAGGCTAGTTTCAGTTTCTTTCCTAGAAACCATAGTAAAAAAAAAACCCAAAACAAAGAAAACGACACTCGAATTACAAGGCAAAAGGGCAGTGGAGGCTATGTACATGTATATGTAGTGGAGGTTCACTGATCATACAGAATGTCCATTTTATTTGAATCGGCATCCTTCGATCTCTTTATTTTCTTTACCTCATACGTTGTTGGTGGAACACAATTCAAATTTAAATAATGTACGTGTTTGCAGGTGATTTGTTAACATTTGTAGGAAAGCACCTAGTCGAGGTGCGGGGGGGGGGGGGGGGGGGGGGGGGGTTTAAAAAAAAGTTGGATGATTGTAATAAAAATGTTAATTTCAAAGCACTTATTCTGTTAAATCACAGGGTATATACTACATGTACATACCACATACCCCCTTCCCTGAAAGCTCTTCCAAATTTAGCTTAAGGCTTGTTTACATATGCTGTGAACCACAAAAAGGGGGGATTTTTTAAAAGCATACTGCGCTTCACATTATGTATAACACACACAGGTACGTGAGTACGCGTAGGATTGCAACATGTGTGAACGAGCCTTTTATAATCTCAGGTACTTGCATCATGTGATTCATAATTTATAGCAATATACAGCCCTTGATACAGGTTATATCTCAAATTCTCTTTACATAACCTAGGGTATATTTTCCTTATAATAAATATACACTCAGTTTAATATGCAAACAAATATCTCTTAAAGGGCAACCCAACCTTGGTAATAAGTTGATTTGTGTGAAAGTAGAAAATTAGAAAAACAGGATAGTGAAAGTTTGAAAGACATCTGACAAGTAATACATTTTGAAAAAAATGACATTTTAGTCATTTTGTGTGTTGGAGCGAATGGGGGAGTTGTCCGCAATTACATCACAAGGACATAACCTATTCGGCCAATTTGAAATTCCCATGTGTATAGTGATTACAACTTTCAAAAATTCATGACTTTCTTATTGCTTGTCCAATTTCAATCAAACCAATCTGCTTCTCTAATTTTTCCTCTTTCTTTAAGAGCAACTTTTCATTAAGGTTGGATTTCCCTTTAAGCAAAGAAATTAGATATCTCAAATTTCTTTGCATAACTCAGTGTATATCTAAAGGGAAAGAGGCAGATTTCATTTTTGTCTTACCAGGGCATTTTACCACACCCTTTTGTTCGGATGTACATTTGTAGATTCAGGATTATAGATGCTGTAAGAGACATCATGGAAATATTACCCTCCATCAAATACAACTCTAAGTTAGTCAAGAATACAACAAAAACTTAATTACAACATACAATTTTTCAACATGTTAAGCTACATATTCATACTTCAGTCAACCTTGACGATAGTATCATTTTAACATTGTCTAAATGAAGTGGTTAATCTCACAACCATGAAATACATACCGGTATATCAAATTTCCATAACTGCAAAAAGTGACTGAATGTACTTACAACCATAATGCACAATTATTAACCACATCACATGTATGTACATCTACTACTATGGTGATTAAGTGTGTAACATCTTTGTTATAAAATGGGGAAATCCCCTTTAAATGTAAACCAATGTCTCTCCCATATATGTAACCAGCTGCCCTGGATATCCCCTACTATCAATACAACTAACAATCCGTATCTCTTTGCTGTAGGCGAGGTCACTTTTTGCAAGCAGAATACATAACATACATGTAAGACTGTTTGTAGGTTCATATTCTTCATTAGACTTCAAACATTTGCAGAGTAATGCTATATAGAAGCAGGTAATAGTCTTATCATAAAAACATTAACTTTGGAGAAGAAGGTCCACTTGGGGCAATCATGTAAATGTTTAAATAATCAACCTGTCCCCTACTGGATTTTCATTCCTTCAGACTTCACACGATCACATGATTCCCATAGGAAATGGGTTTATAGTAGTGACATAATATTGTCTCGACTATTCTTACAGAAAAATAGGTTGTGATATCAAATTCAGAACTCTTTCCTTTTCAGACATCAACTCACTGAAAATCAACTTCAGGATACAATTGTGACCTTTACTTTTATCTAGCCAAAAGTATTTTACAAAAATAAGCAAATTAGGAACCAGGGAAAAGTGCTGTATATTTTCTAACAAATGTATTTGTTCTAAAGATTTTAACTCACATCTATCAATATTGCATGCAAGGTACACTTCATGATAGAACATATCGCCCAGGTTTTAAAGATAAAGTTGAGTTCTGGTCATGTGCTTACTGTACATTGTGAAAGAAACTCTCTCAAAGCAACTGGGTTTCAGAATCACCAAAATGAGAAGAAATTGACTCAATCCTGCTGAGCGTGACATGCACTGCACACACAAGTTCAGCCTGAACTGTTTCTTAATTTTAATGTGAGGGCACTTGAAAAGCAATCCTTTTCAGGGGGCATTTCTAATGCTTCCAAATTGACATAAAGAGAATGACAAAGCTCACAAATTTTTTTTTTTACCTTTCCCAGAACTCAACCTTCTCTTTAACATTCTCTCACAAACACAGTGCAAATTGTGATCTTTTAAAGCAAATGCAAATAACTGCAAGGCTAGAACTGTTTAAACACATGTTACTCTTCCAAAAGAATGCAATCTAATCTGTAAATATGCAACCTTTTTTTTTTTGTTCAATTCATTTTTCTTTTTTGTTGTTATATAAATAAACATCCTGTCTAGACTTAATATTTGATATCATACTTTGTGGATTTCTTAATGTCTACCACAAAACTATCACTCAGTTTGCAGGATAATGGACTTTATTAAAGGCTTCTGAAACAATGTACAATGTACATGTAAATATATTCTTGTAATCCATTATAAGAAACTCTTGCAATTATTCTTATTGGAAAAAAAATCTGAAAATTTAATGAATGATGGACATGGCTGACACCTTCAAAATCTAAATTTTGTTTTTTCTTCAATGATTACACAGGTTTAATTTTCAAGGAGGAAAGAGTTACTTTATTTCTTTGCATCATTCTCAAAAAAGAGTTACATTATTTCTTTGCATCATTCTCACACACAAATCACATTTAATCTATTGAATGCTGATTGATTTTAGTTTAAAACACAATTTTCATAGACTACATCCCAAGATATAAATTATATCTGGTGCACCATTGTCAACAGGGTTAGAAACATACCAAATAAGAATATTAACAAATAAAATATTTTATAAAACGAGTCCTTTCTTTGATTTGGGGTTGGGTCCATGCTTTGAATTGATCATCCCTTTTATCCCCTGTCAGGGATAAAATGCCATTGTCACCTTAGCATGTATCCATGCAATGGATTGTAATCATGTTTTCCTATCCATACAGTGAGACGTCATACTGCATTTCTTAGCACTCGCACAACGCGCTCTGACATATGCCCTGGCCACAATTGCTACAGGCTTTATTTCATTGAAGATATAGGGTTAGGCCTGTAGGGGTGCTATTGGGTTTCAGGTATTAAGGTTTGGGGTTAGGGTTAGTGTTTGGTCACAGATTGAATTTAAGAATTTGGTTACCCTAGGTTATTGACCGAAGAGCAATTGTCATTGGAGCATGTATCGCACAACCCTCCCAGATAACTTAAAACTATATGAACAGCAAATTTTGCCTCAATATGATGTCCATATGATGTGAGGAATCTCTACTTACTAAGAAATGTGGCATATAATCTCAGATAATATAAATACAGGGTGAACATGATTTTTTTTAAGCGTAACTGGCTCGAGTCAAAATACCATTTAACCCCTTCCATGCCGTCAAATCCTGCGCAAGAAGTTTGGAATATAAGTAGTTCATTGATTCTTCTTGAAAAATACTAAGTAGATCCATTGTGATGATCGGTCCCATGGAATATATTCAAAGCCAAAAAATATAATGAAACAAAGAATTAAACCTATAATTTGACTATTGTAAGTTTGTTTCTGATCACTTCAAGTAAATATGACAAAACTTGAAATGGGTATAGAATGCAATACGGATATCCTGAAATTTGGAAATTATTTTAGCATTTTGTCTACACTTCATTAAATTTAGAATTAAAAAAAAATCATAACTCACCCTCAAGAGCTGGTGTATCTTCTCCACCGGCAGGACCAGGGGTGCCTTCTTGCGCCCCTTCTCCAGAGCAAGACGGGCGTCATTGATGGCCCACTGGTCGATGGGGCGAGGGAAAGTCTTCTGGACCCTGTCCTCGACCTCATGAACACTGTGGGGCTGGACACTGCACAGCATGTTGAGGAGGCAGATGATGAGGCTTTCGATGTATTCCAAGGAGTCCTCGTCTGCCTGCAGGTTGGAATGAACCTGCTGCTGCACCTGCAGAGAGAAAGACAGAATGAGAGAAAGGAGGGAGGGAAAGAGAAAGACACAGAGAGGAGGGACAGAGAGATATATATAGAGAAAACCAGAGAGAGGGTCAGAGAGAGACAGACAGAGAGAGAGAGAAAGAATAAAAGAGACAAAACAGACAAAGATGGGTAGAGACAGATAAGAAAGAGAGAGAGAGAGAGAGAGGAAGAGAGAGAGAGGAAGAGAGAGAGAGGAAGAGAGAGAGGAAGAAAGAGAGAGGGGGGGGAGAGAGAGAGAGAGAGAGAGAGAGAGAAGATAAAATCATGTTATATTTAATATCATGTCAGAAATTACACAGGGGCAACTGGCAATTTTTCCCCCACCTCCACCCAGTGATTACCCCCATGGATCAAAATATCTTATATGTGTAGCTTGTTAAACTGCTGCATATCCTTACAAATAGATATAGCAAGATTCTATACATGTTGTAACAATTCTACCGCATATACATGTAGCTTCAAAGAAAAATATTTTTTAAATATTCAAGCAATCTCAATGTTGAAGGGCCTGGCAAACTACTTTCCTTGTACCCGGCCAAAAATTTGTTACCAGTCAAGAAAGAAACCCCTTTCATACTACTTCTCTTATATGGATCAGAAACGGTTACAGACTAAAGTATATTTAAATATCTATGAAGAAATGTTGATAAACAGAGAGAAAGAAAGGCCTGGAATGACTGTCTTGACAAAAACTCATTCAAGAATCAATCAGTTTCCAACTCCCATGTGAACATTGTATCATACATGTATACATGTAGTAACCAACCAATTTGCCGCGGCTTATCTATAGTGTGTGCCAAACCATTTTTCCTATAACCGCTCAATCACTGACCTCTACCTACCCTCTAACAAAGGTGCACATCTCACTGACACTATTTCCTTTATTTTCATCTCCTGTACATTCCCCTTTCATTCAGTTATCATATCTGATATCATAACACTGCATTTCTTTTAAACAATGTTTCCTCTCGTCTGGAAGGGTCAGTAGTACATGTACCAGTCTTAATAAAATATTTTATTTTTTTGTGTATGGACCTTTCATTGTACAGTTATCGTATGTGATCTTCATACAAATGTTCTATAAACAATGTTTCCTCTGGTCTGAAAGGGCCCATAGTACCAGTCTGAGCTATGCCTCTATTGCGTGCGCGCTTCTTTTACCACATTCCTCTACCCTACAGGTATAAACCATTGTATTTATTGTTGATTCAGTGATCATAAATCATGACACAAATTTTCTGTCTGCCTTGACTCAGAGGCTTGGAGGGATTACTGAGACCAAACTATCAATTATACCGCAGAAGTATTGTATGCCCTTTGCCATCACCCCATCAAAAACTGGGCCAAGTAGCATAAGGCCTTTTTCCAAATGCATTCAATCTATTTAGCTTTTCCACCATTATTTTTTGCTCTGTAGAGTCAATGCAAAGCTACATGGCACATGCACTACAAACTATCACATGATGGTGATGTCACATGGGCCATAACTGCTTGTGGATTTGGGCTTGGCCCAGATGAATGATGTAAAATCTGCTCACAACTGCACTGTTTTGATTTGCTCTGTTACATGTACTGGTAATATGTGCTTTGGACAAATACTTCAAAAGAATTTTTTTTGCAGGATTTCTGTCAAGTTCTGTATTAAACTCATGTTTGCTATATCTTAAAATTTCACATGTACATGTATGTACTTCTTCAAGACATAAAACACACAAAAACTTTCAGGGACAAATGATAGAATAGTGAATAGTGGTTCATATACATAGATAAGCTACATGTACCTCCACCTCCTCATCACCAACATCGTCATCAACATCATCAGCATTATCATCATTAATCATCATCTCATCATAATTGAATCACTATTGTCATTATCATTTATAGAGTATGCTATTATTACATGTACGCTACATGCCTTCTGATGGGTTGAATTATTATATTTTCAAGTCGTCATCATCATTACCATTATCATCCTCATCCTCATCATCACATCCTATCCTAATTATGTTAATATCATCACCACCACCACCATCATCATCATCATCATATACACTGTATATCATGGTACATTTTGTTTCATAAACTAAATTATTACATTTTAAAGTCATAACAAGTGTTATCCACAACCATCAAAACAGTAGCCCATGTTTAAGGTCATGGGGGAGGCAATGAGTGAATAATAAGTGAATTTCTAATGACCTGTCTCCTATACTCGTCTAGTGACTTGGTGAGGAGCTCCTGTCTACCTTGCTTAAGCCTACCCTGGATTGGCAGACAGACCGTTTCTATTCTGGGCTGTTTTTCTGTCTGCCGCTACCCTGGGAGAAGTCACTTTAACTGATTTCATTACCCATCACTTCACAACACGAACTAATCCAGAAGAAATCCTCTCTGTCTGCCTTTTTTTTTTCTGGTACATGTTTATTCAGGGTTAGGTATCAAATATATCCCCATATAAAGCACAAGAGCCTATCTTCCTAAATTCCTAAATCACGTTTGCAAGGTAAGTACTTAGCATATTATTGCTTGATGCTTATTGCATAATTCGATTCAAAATATCATCTTTTGTAGGATTAGCTTATTGCAATATTCACCTAAATGTAGATATGGATCTTTATGACCTACTTCAGGATCTTTCACTTCTTATAGAATAAAATACAAATATAGAAACACCTTAGAATAGTCATTAATATACAATTGTTTTGCAGTGGACATTGGTTACAGAGATAACTCTCCAGGACTTTTAATTAATTCATCAACCAAGCCATATGTATATATGAAAGTACCTTGCAGATCACAAAGTACCATCCGTACGACTGATCCTCCCATTAGGGGTGGAACATTTCTTTTAAATGGATGCCATTGCCACTAACCTCTTACACCATCACAAAATCACTTTTAATTTAATTCAAATTAACTACATGTATTCCTATTTGTATGAACATTCAATCCTTAACAGAGTCTTTCTGATTGTATATGATATCTATTAGCAAGGGAGCTAGAAAAAAAGAGGATAATTTTATAATTTTGGACTGTTGATGTTTGTGCATTACAGTACATGTCTTATCTATGATATATGGAATCAAAGACAGAACCGAACAATGCTTAAAATTGTTTTTATATTTTTACTCATTTTTGGCAGGCCAAATACGCATAAGGGCCACTAAAGAACCTTGGGAATAATATCAAAATTCATAGTGTCCCTAAAATGTCAGCTGATGGTGTGTAGGCCCAATCATGCACGTGACTGTAACTGAGACATCCAAACACCAAATCAATTGAAAGTGAAAAATCGGATGCAGTGTTTGAGCACTCCTTCTAACCCTATCACTGAATGCATGGTGCCAATGTGATAATAATGTTGAGACTCTCTCTCTCTGACTACATCCACATCGGGTCACTGTGTTTTTACCTTGAAGGCACCCACCATATGACTGCCTGGACTGGAAGAGGAGGAGTAAGCACAGAAGCCGTTTCAAGTGGGAATAAGATGTTTTTCAAAGCTGTATGTGCTGCAATTTCCTTCTGCATCCCTCCAGAAAACTTTCTAAATTGCCCTGCTGTCGCCATGGCAACATTGATGTCATATGTCTCTTTGCTCCTTTGACTCTTAACACATTTGCGTAAACAAGTGTCTGTGTGCATGCATGGCAGAAGTGCACGTGCTGCTGTAAATTGTAGTACAGGAGCAGCGTTGGTGGCGGCATAGTGGTGACTAATACGTCTGCAGCAGTAATCACCGGATTTAAGATCCAAAGGCTTCGTCATATTTTGGTGATTACGTGGGGTCAAGCTTTGTGGGACAGAGGACATGAGCAAACATTTCATCATGCATGAACTTATATGTTGTTTAGATGAGGGTGATCAAGAGCATCACATGATGTTTGCAACCCTACTTCTATTTCAGAGGTTCCTCATGATAGATCAATATTATTCTCATTCGGCCTCATACTTATATTTGTACATGTATGTTTGTTTCTATATATTGAAATTTAACGTGACATTCTTGCCTTTATAAAGATGATAAATGGATGCATGTATACAAGACATTGAGCAAAGGCTCTCCCAGAGGTGTAGGCACCCTATGCCCTATGTTTCAACAAGTTTGTTGTTAGTGTCATGATTAGTCATTAGTTAGTTTCCTTTTATATGTTTTATTTTTTTAAATGAAAAGGTATCGCAATGCTTCAAGCTTTAAGCTTATATTGCCATACCTCAGCATTTTATTACAATATCCATATATTGTACCTGTATTATGATCATATTTGCATTTTAATTCTGTTATTGTTTACTTATACTTATTCTCATTTTTGTCAAAATGACCATAGTATGCAATACGATGTACCATGCAGGAATAAATAAATATATATATTTAAAAATTTTCCTTGACTGCTAAACAAACCCAAACAACTGCAAAAGTGTAATCCATACATGTTCATGAAACATTCAGATGGTAAAAAATGTTTGTAGGCCTGTATTGTAGACTTCATGAAAAATATTTAATGCGTGTCTTACTAGAACATTCCTGAGTATCATTATCTCAAATTACACCCATTTCTTTTGTGTTTTCACTTCTGGAAAATGAAATCACAACATGGCATATAATGATATTCATTGTTTTATAATAATAAGCATAAAAAGACAAATAAAAAGACAGATTTTTCCTGCTAACACTTCTCATGTAGTCTTTCAAGTAATTGTGCCCAAGAGGAAAACCATTACTGAGCCGTTACTCATCATCGTGCCAAACAGGAGTCTAATTCAAGATAGCTACCAACCCACACTTCTGAGTCATAGTCTCCTCCACACTTGATGTTACTGAGATAAAATTGACATGTAACCAATAATAAACACATTACACATGCACACCCACCCCTCCCCCTCCACCACCCCCCCCCCCCCCCCCCCATAAAAAAATCAGACATATGAAAATTACCCATTCTTTTTATAACATACAAAGTCTACAATGAAGAAGCTATACATGTACATGTACAGTACAGGCCTACATGTAAACTTGTATCATCGGCCTCTGGGCTCATCTTTAACAAAATAATGCAATCTATAAGAACAAATGTACATGTACATGTAGAGTACATGTATATGCCTTTAATTGTAAAATTACAATGTAATGTGCACGCAATTCTCATTTGTGCCCTTCATGATGTGAAAGGTAAATAAAACTTAGTCTAATGGTATCATAAAATCTGCATATCTTGCTTTGTAAATTCTACAACATGACAATATTCTTTGGAAGTCAGCACAAAAATACCAATCATGACATGGATGATGACTAAAATCATTGTGCAGAGCACACAATACAATTTTACAATGTACATGTACCTGTACATGTAGGTTCTATTCTTTGGACAACAATGTCATCTTCACATGTCTCGTGTACATTTGTATTAAAACACATACCCAAATATTTACTCATGGTTTAAATTTAGAGCATATGGAGGGATGAAATTAGCTCTGGAAAAACCCAGAAGAGGTCTGGAATTCTGGAGAAAAACAAACTAAAATCATTAAAAAAGATGACTTCAGAGAAAGTCTCGCTTTCAGTCCTTTCACCAAAGAAAATTTAGAAAATACTTCCATGAACGCAGAAATAAATTTTACATTTCAATTGCAAATTGCAATTTTTGAAGCCATAGAGCTAGCTGGTTGTTATCACTGTTATGGCCACTGAGACAGTTGTCAGCTGGTAATTAAGAATACCTTGCTTCTGATCAGGAACTAAATGGCCATTCCTATCCAGGTACTACTCTTCCCAGGGTATTAGTCTAGTAGTATTCATATGCAAATCAGTTCTTTATGACAGTATCGCAGTACCAGGGGACTTGTTTGCAGATGTGCGTACATAGTCATCTTGCATAATTTACGCTACGGAAGAATATTCCGTGTTTACATAATTGAGATACATGTATGTGTTCACACGCAGTAAGACGTGCAAGTGGTTATTAGTTAAATGTTTCATTATCATTCCTGTATGTGGGCAATTCCATGGGGAAAGGTGGACGTGACACTAAAATTTCAAGTTCATCACATTGCAAAGAAATTATTTATTATGATTTACCCATATGTTGAAATTAAAGAAACAAAAAGAATTACTTCAATTGGTTGAATATTTTCCGAGATACAGCTACAAACATTGCAGAAATTTTTAGTTGTCCAAACTGCTAACATTTATGTGCTTAAATTAGTTTGTATTTCTTCAATGGAAAAATATTGCTAAAACTTCTATTAATTCAATTTAGACAAGCAAACTGGGTCTACTCCAGTCCCTAAGAGGAAATTTCTACATTACCTCCAAAATGTTTCAGCAACACATAAAAGTTACCCACTTGAGCCATGTAATGCGAGTTACCAAAACAATAACTGCTCTACATGAAGATGTCTTCATTTTACTATCTGCAAAATTGTGCATCTGTAAAAATTCTTAAAACAGTGCCAACAGAATAGTTGTATGCCATCAATTTGTGCCAGGCCATTTGAATGGACATAATGTAACGCGAGTTACTGATATATATGCTTCCTGCATTTTACCAGTTCATTATTTTTCAACCTATATAGTTAATTTATAAGTCATAACCTACTCTCAATTCAAGGTTGGAAAAGTTTTATGAAGATTGTCTAGTATGAGGAGACTTTGCCAAAAGAGGCCCTCATAGAATTGACCATGTCCTTTTTTTGTAACACGAGTTACCAAAATTAAACGATTCAAGAATCTTAATATGTTTGTCCTTTGTTTTTGTTTTTTGATTTGATTAGTTGGTCTATGTCTACCCTACCCATGCTGGAAAAAGTAACTTGTAGATCATAACTATTACAAAGATATGGGCACATTATCCTGTAAATGTATCCATTATTTTTAACGCGAGTTACCGTGGAATTGCCCAAGTAGTCAAGCCGGGATTGACTATGATATATGTTAATAATAATAATAATAATATGATGTCTTGTTTACCCAGGGTAGCCTCATCAGTATTACATGTATATACTGTTCTCCCTGAGGGCCCTGCAATCATATTATTAACCCGTCTTTAGCCGAGCGACCATGATATGGTGCTCAAGCATTCAAGGAATTTCTTCCTACCGGGTACCCATTTACTTCACCTGGGTGGAGAGTGGCAAATGTAGATTAATGTCTTGCCAAAGGACGTTCCTGGGAAACATTCCTAAATTCAACCCTGGACCTATCAGTATACATGTACATGTACCTCTAACCCTAAACCTAATCCAAAACCCCATATCCTAACCCAACATCTTTGCTGAAATAAAACTTGGAGCAAATGTTAGAGCACCTCAATACATGTCAATATTTTGTAGCATTTTGATTGTGTGTACATTCTATTGGTTAACCTAGTATTGGTGATGGTACACATTCCATGTAAGGGGGACCGATCACCAAAAATGTTGCTCTGTCTTTTTGTGATTCCATGAGGGTGATCAGCTCCAATTATTACTTCTGAAAAGAGATATATTGCAAATTACAAAAGCAAAAATTACACTCTAAATAAAGTTGAAAACAACATGTGAGCTGACTAGTCAATGCACTCATACAACAGCCAAGGCCCGACACTATTAGGCACCCGGGATGCATGGGTACCCAAAATCTCAGTTCGCAACACCAAAATTTAAAAAGATTTACATAACGCTTTAATATGCATACAGATCTTACAAAGTCAAATCCGGACCCATGTAAAAAAAACAAGCTGGTGTGGAGCCGTGGAGCCGTGCAATAGTACCCGCACGCACATGTGCAAGAAAGATAACAAGGGAGTTACATGTAACTTCCATGCAGACTTTGCAATGATATCATTTATTCCCCTTATTCTCTTTGATCATTAAGCATTTTAGAATACATGTCTCAAACTGTCAAAAATTTGTTTGTTTGTTTCTTTGAGGGGGGGGGGGTGATTTTACATCTTCTATTCCTTTATACAAAACTTACTTTTCTTTTATTGGTCCCCTATAATTCTCAACAATTTAAATTGTCTCATTTTGGGGTGATTTTATGTCTTCTTATGACCTACAGTATGTCCAAAAAAAAATTGCAATCTGACTTTCAGCATCGATAGCTTTCAAAATTATAATTTAATCAGAATATGGTTCGGGGTTGTGATACTACAACTAATTATCTGTATTTCAGCGTAAACCCCATCCGATTTGGTTCACTAGTCACAAAGAAATAGGGATTTTGAAACGTATGTTTTGTCTAAGTCCCTTCCATCCAAGATTTGACAAGAGGGAGATGCACGAAGCACAATCAACTCCCTTCACTCCTTTCAAATGGTTTGAAAAGGATCTTACTGTTTTGTTTTTATCTGCTACAATTACTATGACAATGCTTCATTTATCATAATTATCATTGTTGTTCTTGTTATTTTGGGGGGATATTTGGATATTTTGTCCCAAACGAAATAAATCATGAATGTAAAAGATAAGCAGTTTTCAGAGTCTTAGATATATGTTGTATGCCTGACAACCATCCATAGGGAAAATAAGAATCTTGCGAGGCAAAATTAGAAATACAGAATACATTGTATGCTTTCACACAGAATTTTCATGAAAAGAGGAATCTAGGGCTCTTCACATTAGTTTGAAGGTGAAATATAGGAATCATTTCTCTGAAATAGGAAAGGTTGGCAACTTAGCATTTATGATGTTGGTCATTTGTAACTGAAAGTGAATGATTCAACGAAATTATGAACCTGTTTAATAAAATGACTTACATGTATCTTCATCTTTTTAGGAAGCTATTCTTTACATTGTTATTTCCCTTTATTAACTTAAAATGGTATGCAAAGAATTAGAATATGTAAGTAAACACGTCTATTGTGAACAAATACTCCCATTCATGTGGATGCCAGGAGCATCCAAGTGACAAAAGATGGAAGAAAGGGACTTATGACATGCTTTACATAAATCCCTATTTCTTTGTGACTATTGGACCAAATCGAATGGGGTCTTCACTGACTGGTAGAGAAATAGTTATAGTTTCATAATCCAGTATGAGCTATCATATTGCAAAACAATTTCTTTTGTAATCGATAACCAAAATGCTGATTGTAATTTTTTTCTGGGACATACATGTACTGTACATATTGTTTCAGATAATTAGTCCCTTTAACAAGTATACTTGCCATGGGTTTAATCCTGAGTTGTCTCTGGCTTAATATTCATTGGGTTAAAATTAGGGCAACATAAAATATGAAATAGGCCTTATAAAATCAATCTAAAGTAATATCCATGGCAGCAAAATACCAACAACAATAAATACTGAATGAAACACTACAAAATCAAACATGCACAAACAGACATTTACATAAAATTTGGGGCAAACGTCAATGATTCTTTGGTCACGATAGAAACCTCACGGTTATTTTTTTCCAACATTTCAAAATAAGTTCATGGACAGTACACACAATAATGAAGCCTATCAAAAATACAACTTTTGAACAAACTATGTTTACTATCTATATTTTGAAATACATAATCAGTCCAAAAAGTAATGAGAAGCAAGATTACATGTACTGTACATTTGTGGCTATGATGTATAGAATTTCTTTGAAGTTGAATTTTTGAGTTATTCCTACAGCGGTATCAACAGAAATACAGTTAACCTTGCATAACTCAAAGTCACGTAAGTCGAACTTTCCATAAGTCGAATCATTTTTTTTTACCAAACTATGTTTACATTTTCTAAGTCGAATTTTGCATGATCCGAACTAATTTTTGTGGTCCCAATAGATTCGACTTAGGAAAAGTTAACTGTACATTAGTAAACGAAGCTTCTTCGTACTGGGAGTAAAATGCCTAAAAATTTGTTTACAAATTAAAATTCCTCCCATCAAGCTTCTTCGTTTACTAACCATTGTCTACGGCAGACCGTTTGAATATTAATGAGTCAGAAAGAAGAGGATCTTGGGTATTTGATTGCAGTTCGTCGTGACTTGGCTGTGAACCAGAATAGCCTGGTGGTTAAAGTCGCTGCCCGGCAAGCAGTAGATGACCGGTTCGAATCCCGCTGGTTCCAATTTTTTCTGACTTGTGTTTTTCATTACAGATCGAGCATACGATCTTTAACACTGGGAGTAAAATGCCTAAAAATTTGTTTACAAATTAAAATTCCTCCCATCAAGCTTCTTCGTTTACTAACCATTGTCTATGGCGGACCGTTTGAATATTAATGAGTCAGAAAGAAGAGGATCTTGGGTATTTGATTCCAGTTCGTCGTGACTTGGCCATGAACCAGAATAGCCTGGTGGTTAAGTCGCTGCCCGGCAAGCAGTAGATGACAGGTTCGAATCCCGCTGGTTCCAATTTTTTCTGACTTGTGTTTTTCATTACAGATCGAGCATACAATCTTTAACACTGGGAGTAAAATGCCTAAAAATTTGTTTACAAATTAACTGCACATTGTATATATCGAAAAATATTAATGAAAATTAAAAATCATTTTCCTGTGCACATTGATGACTTAAGTTTGATAATTTTTCTTAGGAATTTTCTTAGGAATTACCAGGTTTCAAATTCAACTCCATTCACGACCAAATCAAAATGCTTAAAAGTACTTCTAAAGGGACTCGAAAAATTGCTACCAGAAACATAATCTGACCCGTTAGTGCATCCATTCTAGGATGGTATAAAAGGTAGATCTGACAGTCAAATGCAAAAATAACAGCAAGTCAGCATGGATTGTGTTTAAGAGATTAGCACCATCGATTTCTAAAAGCTATTGGTCAACAGAGTATGTCTTCCACTATGAGCTACAGTAGCCTGCATGTGAAGGGAACTTCAAAGCATGTACATTTGGTACATGTAGCTGAAAACAAATAAGCAATAGCACCAATACTTCACTCGCGAAATAAAGCCCCGACATAGCACCTGAACAGCTCTCCGAAAGCCGCTGAAATGTGTGACATCAAAGGGAGGACGTTAATTGCACAAGCAGACGATGTCCCATAACATCTCACATATTTTGAGTGCCTGTTTTGTCATCTTCTCTTCAGTTATTTCACTTCACTAGCATTAGTCTATTATGTTTAATCCATATATTGCCTCACTCTAAACCCCGTGCATGGGTTTATTTGGATGGAAAATAAAGCGTTACAAGAATAAAGGAATCAGTTGCTTGTAAACAAAATAGATGCCATTGCATTCACAGCTGCATACACCGCTGGACGTTCGGCGTTGAATGAGGGATAAATACCGTCCTTGCAATCATTCAGCGGGCTTTTCAATTTGAAAGTGTGGTTTCTTTGATTGTTCATTAACCCTCATCCTATATATTTACAAACAAAAGATTTCAGTAATCAGAATCTGTTTCATTCCCATTTTAGAATCGTGTAAAATATGGGCACGTTTGAATACACTAAATTCTTTATAATTTGAGAAATAACTGCACTGCACTTATGTTCATTCTTTATGGGACGTCGTCTGCTTGGAGAGGATTGTTCCCTTTATTGACATCATTGAAACATTGTTATTTTTTTGGCGAAGCGCTTGTATATCGCAGATGCTGGGAGGTAGTTTTATTTGTATGATTGTTTAATTACCTGATATGTAGTTGACTTTATACTGATATGATTGCTATCTGTTAACTTGCCAGTTTCTAGTGATACATTATTTATATTTGTGATTTTCTTTGAATGTGTACTTTAATAAACCAGGCAAGGAACACACGGAACACCACTCATTGTGGGCAAATTGTGCTTATCATGATATTTTCATTGTTACAAATGTGATCCTTAAAGTCTGTATTTTCTTTGATTCTCAAAACCAAAGGATATTCTCCAATCTGGTTCTCTTCCTAGCTAACAGGCTCTCCAATAGGGAACCAGGCAAGCAATCTATTAAACACCACACATCTGGGGTTTTGCATGCTAATAGGCCCCTATTCTACTGAACCAAAGCAATGAAACTCAACTCAAGGACAAAAGTCATATTACACAGGGGAAACTTAGACCTCAGTTTAACTTGCTTTGTTCTAAAACTTTGACTTCAGACCGAGCTTAAACTTAGCATCAGGTTTAACTTTCAGTAGAATATGTTCCATAGTGTTCAATGCATGGACATACAATGTAAAGTGTCAATTTTTTTAACATGACTCTGAAGCTGAAAGTATCTGACCTTAACACAAACAAGGAAGAGCAGGAAATAGATACAATTATTTTTGCTGTGACCATTCATGATCTTTCAGCAAATACACATGAAAAAAATGGAGAGAAAGGCCTTGACAGACACTTAGTGGTAGGCCAATTCCATATTAAGATAGTTATCTACCCATACTTTTTACACTGGGTTTGTAAATCAAAGTACCATCCACAGGAGAAAGCAGAATGAACCAGTCAATGTAGCTAGTTTTAAGGGTTGAAGATTTGGATACAAATGCCTCCTTTAAAGATATTTGCAGTGTCTTTTGTTTTCAGATTCCAGTTTGAGGATCAGAAATCCTGGAAAGCTACATGTATGATGTAGTATGCAGCTCTTATGTTCCTTCCTGGATGCTGAAACCATGATGAAATTGTTTCCATGATACCTATTCACATAAAAAAGTCACACCCTTTGCAGAACTCATAAATATTAAGGTGGAAACCTAGTCTAGTTGTATACTTATCTGATCTAATGGCTTTGGCTTTGGACTGGCTCTTTGCTCTTTGTAAGATGGTCTCCTACATGTACACAGATATTCCTTGACAATAACAGGTACCTGGGGCACATCGTTCACCAAACTCTAACTTGAGCTCTGTACCCCATAATTTCATAACTGTAACAGGGGCTCATGCATATAGACCCTCAAATTAAAATTTCAATATGGACCCCCTGCAGAGATTAGTTTGAAGCCCTGCTCTATCCCTTGGCAACACCAAATAATCTGGCTGTATTGGCTAAAATAGTTGAGATCTCTAGATAAATAGGCTCTAGGTATTCTGAAAACTATGTGTATGTTATCTTTTATGTTAAGGAAAACTATGTTAATTGTCATAACAAACTGAAATTGCACGCAATACAAACTAATCATTGGTGCTTGCGCAGAAGATGTTAACTTTACACGAGCACAGCCATCTCTGCGCAATCATTAACCAATGACTTGTCCTGATTTTGATTTGTTATGACATTTAACATTGTTTTAATAACATAATAGATAACATCGTTTTCAGAATACGGCCCCAGTTCTGGTTCCAAGATACAGCACTGGTCATTTTGTCTTATCATGTAAATCAAGAGCTACATGTAGATGTATCTGGAATAAAACATGTTTATGATAACAAAAGTGCCAGTTTGAGATTCCATAATACTACATGTATATCAATGTATTATGTAGTGATCTCAATTTTTCTTTGTCCCATTCTGTTCAGAGAGGTAATAGCTCTACTTCCCTGATCAGATTCTCCAATGTCACGGACTTTGCTGAGACAAGGAAATAAAAACAAAACATCAGAGACAAAAAGAAGGCAGTACGTCATTGCCCGTGGTATTTACAACAATGAAATGTAATTTTTTTTAAAGGAGACCAAGTAAGAAAAGGGATGATGGTAATGATATGAAGCTCAAATCAATTTCATGTGGCATCAAGACAATACCTGCACAGCAAATTTAAAAACAAAAACAAAATCTCTCAAGAAATAACCTTCAAATTGTAGTACACCCTTGCTATCAGTATGAACAAAGCTCATTCTAGGATATATATACCATGCAAGAACCTTAGGACACAAATTTAGAGTGCCACCTCTCAGTTACATCTTCACATGTGCAAATAAATGGGCTAGCAAAATGCAAAAATAACTGAAACATCTTTGAGATGTGGGATACATTTACTTAGTCCGCTACAATGAACGTGCACCTCTATTCTAGCTAAGATGCACACACAGAGTATCACACGCCAATCTTCAAACTTCATACTGCACTTTTCTTATTTATTTTTTCAGTGCACAATCACAACATTCCATGATCTTAGCAATTTCTCTGATTCTATCAAATACTCTTTATTTATGGTTTATGACGAATGATAACCACATCCACAACCACAACCATTCAGTTATCACATTTTTTATCTTTAAATTTAAAACGTAGAATCATTTGAAATCACACTCACCTTCCGTAGGGCATTTACAAACAAGCCCCTCCATTTTTTGTAGTCTTCAGATTCAAAGTCAACAGTGGCCATCACAAGGGCAGACTTGATTTTGAGCTTTTAAAAAATAGCTCACAATATGTAGATAAAATTAGATCTGTGATAAAATGGTATCAGGCTTTGTGAATGCTGTTTACTTCAAACAAGCATAATAGTCCTGAAAAGAACAAAACAACCAAACTCTGAAGATTATCATGGCCTCGCCTCGGATAACTGTGGTGGATCTTTGCATGGTGTTCATTACGTTATGTGTATTGCAACTGCATGTCCTGTGACAAATCGGTGATCATTGCATTGTGAGAAATAGAGAAAGTCGAACATCTCCGACGTCGCACATACAAAATACAACCGCAGTATCGCTCGTCTCGATCACAAGATGAATTCATTTGCAGTCCAGGTTCTTGTGAATTTAATCAGGGTCTGATCTGAATAGTACGCTCCAGCCATCTTTGATGTAGATTACAGTACACGCATATATTGTTTCATTATCAAAAGCAGGGTTTTGTTAGCGTGATAAGAATACACACAGTGCAGATATCTATCTCTCTCGATCTCTCCTTCTCTCTCATATTTCAGAGCTAAACACGATACAGCGCATGCGTAAATGGAAACAGAGGAGTTCCGCATTTAGTGAGGACGCTCTTCCAGAAAATGTCCTTTGTCGGCATGATCGCATCGGGAGAGGGGATGGAATCGAATGAGTCTGATAATAATTTTATTGCATAGTGGTGTTATCTATGATGTTTAAGAGATGCTAGACGTCAGAAGTACCAGAACCGTACTAGAAACATAGTTGGAGGGGACAGTGATAATTTAAGACTGTGCGGTAACTCTATCCTATATTAAACCCGGGGGGGGGGGGGGGCTTCGGGGTGTGTTTGGGGCATTAGAATAGAAGACGTATTTTTAAGTTGATAATAATTAGACCTATTAAAATGATTCATGAATAGCAATAGAGTAGATTAACATAATATTATGAACTAGTAAGTTCTTTTTTTCAAGTCCAACCCAGACAAACTACATGCAAAGAAATAAAAGCAGTCAAATTTAGCACATGTAACAGACTGGAACTTTAAAGAATATAACTGCCACCTGCATTAGCTTGAAAAAGATCACGATCGATTTACAATTCATTCCTTCTCCTCCCATCTCCCTATTTGAAACTAACCCTTTTATCTGGAAGAGCATCCAAAGATGCTTTTTATCATGTTAATGAATTCTTGCTGTGGTCTTGATTAGGCCTATCATCATAGCGGCGCTTTAGGTAGGTCTATAATTTTCTTATCCTGATTTTTCCCCCTACCATTCTATACTGTAAAGCACTAAAATTAGAAAAATTCGGCCCCATTCACAATTTTTACATTTTGATGGCTTTCTTCAACTCTCGAAGGATCTATACCAGTCTTGGCATGCATACATAATAGGGTAATAGTTTTCTCTCAAGCACACCTCCTAAAGAGTAACCCATCTTCCAAAATTAACATCATGCCAATTCCAAAATTCCCAAAAAAGATCACGCCGCCGGACAAACAACTGCCCCCCCCCCCCTCCCGGCATCGTTAAGATAATCTGTTAGGCCTGGGGAGTCTTTTATTTAACAAAAAATCATGTCAAGAAAAAAAAACTTGGTTGATCGACAGTCCTAAATCCACCACTACCGAAGGTCTTTCCAAGTCAGGGGAAATAGGGCCTATAAAGAGGACTAAAATCTATACTCGGTGATGCAATACAGTGGCGATTTTTTTTTTTTTTTTTTTTTTTTTGGGGGGGGGGCGCACATCCGGCCCGTGCCCCCCCCCCCCCTCCCTTAGAAGAAAAGTACGCATTGTGCCCCCCCTTTTTTTTAGAACGAAAACCTTTTTCTTTAGGGGGGTTGGTTGCTTGTCTGAATTATGGAGGGAAACTGGACCCACATACCACCCCCGCCCACTGAGCGAAGTTGGGAGGTCTGGCGAAAAAAAAAATTGTCCCCAAAATATTAGAGTTAGGAATTCGGTTACAGCTAGTAAAATGTATATTTCAACACAGTTTTGTCGCTGTAGCATAATACACTCTATATCACTTTGTTAGGACGGGATCGAGGGGGCAAGCTGTCTCCCCATAAAGTACTAATTAAGTAGTCAGCCTGACTACATCATATATTGCTGATCGAGAAGACGACTCCACTGTCACCATATTTTCATTGTAAACACGAAAGTGATATAGGCCTGTGCGTCGGTGACTCCGGCTGATCTACGAATGGGGATGAGGGCAATTTTGTGTCCCCCCTTTTTTTTTAGGGGCGCCCCTGGATCAGTCTATGAGAAGTTCATAAAATTATCGTTATTTTTCATGCTCCGGAGACATTTGATCCACGTTCAAATTTTAACTGAAATAATGGACCCAGACACAATACGCATCCCCTCAATCCTCAACCAATTGCAACTCAAGCCCAACCCTATATATTTGACGGATATAAAGACGGGATATTTATGTCGGAGAAGCATGTTATTGTCGCCGAAGCATGTTATTGTCGCCGGTCGGTGTCTAAAGGAAAAAAAGGCAATATGATAGCGATATTGCTATAATCCCATTCATGGATCTCGCTTTTGTTTACAAACCAGAGGTAGTGCGCGCAGTACGCTTGATTATATCCGGTGCACACTGTACGCGCGCGACGTGCATTGGGCTTTTGAGACGTCACAATGAAAGCTTTGGTCTTTATGACGTCACAATGCTGCATTGTATTCCGCGGTGTGCATTCGAGATGACGTCACAATAAAAGCTTTGGTCTTTATGACGTCACAATGCGGCATTGTATTCCGCAGTGTGCATTCGAGTTGACGTCACAATCATTAAGGAAGAATTTGGAACATTTTGACGTCACAATAGCGCGTTTTCTTTTCGCCTGGCCGGTGCAGCGGCAGATACGGGGATCGGCAGATACCGTTCTAAAAACGGCCAAGAACACTATCTGCCGGCGGATCATGTTCCAACCCCGGCAGGATACCGTACTTATCTAGACATAGCAACAAATAATGTTGCAAACTGGATTCCAAGTATTGTAGTTCATTCATTAATAACAGGTTAATGGAATACCTCGTTACTAGCAGGGGCGTATCCAGGATTTCCCAATAGGGGGGGGGGGCGCCATGCATTATTGATCGCCGTCCTGGGGGAGGGGTCTCCCCCAGGACGGCGAAAATTTTTGCTTCTGAAGAAGGGCTGAGATGCAAAGTAATCCTATATGTGACTTATTTGAAGCCTATTTCCTATTTAGTGAACAACTTTTTTTTTTTGCTAGTTTTTTGCGCCACCCCCTGGATACGCCACTGACTAGGTCCCCAGGAAAGAAACATCCATAAATTTGAAAATCACTTAGTAAACAGGTTTATTACTTAGGCACGAGAGTGTCTCGTACAAATCTGCCAATATACAATACACCTTATCTGCAGCGCCGTGGAACCAAATCCGCCGGGGAACCAAATCTGCAAACGTCAAACCCGGCAGATATGGTTCCGAGGTAGAACGATATCTGCCGGAGAACCGTATGTGCCGCTACACCGGCCCTGCGCGCGAAGGTCTGTCAGAATTTCCCGTTTTTAGTAGTACATATACTAGCTCTTAGATCAGATTCAATAAGCCAGTTCGGGGTTAGCGCATGGTACAAATTACCCCAAATATCCACAGATATTTTAGACATGGAGGGACCCTTTATGTGCACTTCAGAAAAATAACTCTGGGAGTGATAGAGGTGCCTCATGAATAGCTTTTGTTTCCCCCCTTTAAAAAGAATACTTCCACCTGGATATCATGGAATGCACCATTAGTGCATAATTGAATAATGATTACATGACATTCATGAGCACATATCGAATATTAGTGTCAGTGGGTTTTAGAATTTGGTACAGATGACCTTTATCTGCTCATGCTCAGATTGCATCTCCGAAGTGGATTATTTATATGCACGTTACTTGTAGTCTTGTACAACTTTCGATTTTTATTTAATACGTTTGTTTTGCATGAATTTGAGCTGGGAATGTGATATGGATACAAAACTTCTTTGCCTGTAAAAATATCTCTCTCTTTTTCTATACTCGACTGTGGGTAACCTGGGAAGGGGTCATTACGAACCCAACGACAGGCAACGCTGTGCAACAGAAATGGGCCTAATAATACTATTTTCCATCTCTAGCCCATGATCTAAAAAACCGTGAATTGCTGGATTATGCAGTCAGGTGGCGTATCTAAAGAGGAGGGGGTGGAGTTGAGGGGGTACGTGCCCCGGGCGGCATGAAAGGGAGCCAAAACAGATAATTAAAAGAGAAAGGGGAGACAACAAAGGTCCTTATGCACCCCTAATGCATAATGAATATTGTTTTAAAGGGTTTGATATACGAACAATTTCTAGAGCTCGGTGGCTTCACTCCCGCGCGTATTATGTCTTCAGGATCTCGTATTTTTGCCCCCCCCCCCACCATTTTTAAAAATATAGTGCATACTAAGCATTTTAAAGGGTTTAAAATTAAAAATGATTCCAATTCTCTGCCTCTAAAATAGCATTCCTAAATGGTCAAAATAAGCTAATCCGAACATTCCGTAACTGGCCCTTGGAAAATTCCTTAAATATCATTCTTCATGATATTTGTCAATCTTGCGCTCCGAATATAGGCTTAAATAGAGTAGCGGTTTTCACTGTTCAAAATTAGAAAGAAACTCTAGATAACGCTCAGTTGTTTTGCTCCATTGTGAATTTTATATAGGGGTTTACTATATATCAGGCTCGTAGCCAGGGTTTCTAAAGGGGTGGGTCGTTTTTGGCAAAAGTGGACCTTTTTTGTTGCTAGGGGGTCCGGGGGCATGCTCCCCCGGAAAATTAGGGGTTGTGAATGATGATTTTGAACACACATTTTTGAAGTCGCAGAAACAAAATATTTATTAGAGTGCGTGTTTCATTCACTGCTTTGATGCTGTACAACTGACAGCGTGTGGGTAATTCTGGTAACAAAGATTAAAGGCCAAGTCCACCCTAACAAAAAGTTGATTTGAATAAATAGAGAAAAATCCAACAAGCATAACACTGAAAATTTCATCAAAATTGGATGTAAAATAAGAAAGTTATGGTATTTTAAAGTTTCGCTTAATTTCGCAGAACAGTTATATGCACATCCTGCTCAGTATGGAAATGAGGGAACCAGTGACGTCACCCACTCACTATTTCTTTTGTATTTTATTATGTGAAATATAGAATATTTTAATTTCTGCAGATTTCACAATTAGGAAGCTCTCATTGAATTGTGTATAGGTTGCAACAATGGCAATTACACATGTTCAGCGAGGAATCAAACCTTGTTTCACATTATAACAAGGAAAAATAAAATTTTCTCGTATTTCATGTAATAAAATACAAAAGAAATAGTGAGTGGGCGACGTCACTGGTTCCCTCATTTGCATACTGATGAAATTTTCAGTGTCATGCTTGTTGGATTTTTCTCTATTTATTCAAATCAACTTTTTGTTAGGGTGGACTTGGCCTTTAAAGGTGTGTGTGTGTGTTTTTTCATGAAAAAGCGGACCTCAGCCCAAGAAGGGGGGGGGGGGGGTCGTCCGACCCCACCGACCCCCCTCTGGCTATGGGCCTGTATATTATATAAATTATGCTTTTGCTGGTTAAAATGGAAAAAAAAATATAACGCTTGGTCGCTTTGCTTCCTCACTTTTATAGCTATTTATCACACTATCTACATTATTAAAGCAGTAAGTGCATAAAAATCATTTTCACGCAGTGCGCAAGGTATCAACGACCATGAATCTGCATGCATCATGTATATTTAAGCTGATCTTCTGGGGTAACCTCGCTAGTCATAAGGACCGCTATTCATAAGGACCACTTATTCATAAGGATCGCTATCCATAACGCGTGACTAAATGAATAGCGGTTTTGTATGAATAGCGGTCCTTTTCAGGTACATTTTCCCTTTTGAAATTCTCTGACGAGCAACCCCCCCCCCCCAAAAAAAAAAAAATAAATAAATAAAATAAATAAATAAATAAATAAATTCAGAATTCTGCTTTAAAAAAAGCCAAATTCTGCCTAGCTAGCATAATGCTAGATGCTAAAGCGGTCAAACTTCTGCCAAAAAGCACAATTCTGCCAACTCAGTTCGCAACACAGTTTATAATGCGTGTTAACTTTTTCTATGAATAGCGGTCCTTATGAATAGCGAGCGGACCCCATCTATTGGGGGTGCAATTTCATTGTCTGCCCCCGAGATCTTTTTCACTAAATACGCCACTATTATGCACTAAGCACGCAATTTAACTTGCACTAGATGCGTTTAGAATAATAAAAATAAATAAATAAACCCAAATTGATTAGGATGGGTCTTCTTTTCCATGGAATGGATTAGTGTTCGTCTACTTTCCAACTGATTGATTTAACCATCGCAGGGTCAGGTGACTTGCTTCATAAGGATTTTAAAATGTTGTCTGTCATGGAATTACTCAGAGAATTTGGCACATTTTGGAGGATACAGCTGTGAAAATACCCCCACAAAGATGAGAATAATCCATGTCAAATCAACTCTAACGGGTGTTCATATGTTCCTCGTATGGAATTTCCCTTGACTGGGTCAATGGCTGTGCAGCACATCTTGGAGCTCCTATTATGAGAATCTAAGATGAAGATTACAGTAAGATAGACAAGATAGACCTGGATCCGAATCGTGTATCGTGAAACTTCAAACCAATAATTCATTTCTTTTTGTCTATAATCCACCCTCATTCGTGCTCCGCGTCAGATGTCCTAGCTGTAGTAGGATTTATCTTCAGGATAAAAATACATAAAAAGAACAAACAAATTTGATAAAGAACAAACAAATTTTATGAAGAAACTTGATAATCGGGAAACGTTTACATGAACTTCATCAAGAATACATGAAAACAGTTTGAATTGAATTATTTAAAAAAACTCAAGAGATATGCACAATCAGTAGATGACAGGTTCGAATCCCGCTGGTTCCAATTTTTTCTGACTTGTGTTTTTCATTACAGATCGAGCATACGATCTTTAACACTGGGAGTAATATGCCGAAAGATTTGTTTACAAATTAAAAATTCCTCCCCAGTCAAGCTTCTTCGTTTACTAACCATTGTCTACGGCGGACCGTTTGAATATTAATGAGTCAGAAAGAAGAGGATCTTGGGTATTTGATTCTCGTTCGTCGTGACTTGGCCGTGAACCAGAATAGCCTGGTGGTTAAGTCGCTGCCCGGCAAGCAGTAGATGACAGGTTCGAATCCCGCTGGTTCCAATTTTTTCTGACTTGTGTTTTTCATTACAGATCGAGCATACGATCTTTAACACTGGGAGTAATATGCCGAAAGATTTGTTTACAAATTAAAAATTTCTCCCCAGTCAAGCTTCTTCGAATATTATAACAGTTTGCTATAGGTCAATTATTGGGCTATTCTTCAATCATTGTGTAAACATATGTATGCTCACTAATATAAATTTTATCTTTGAAAGTTTCAAAGCGATTTTACATAACTTCATGTAGTATCAATAATTTATTTTTGAAAGTTTCAAAGCGATCTTTTTTCATTGCTATCATGATCATGGTAGGTCCATGCTATGATGCGTCGTTTGTCCAACGAGAACGGGACGATCGCAGTATCTTTTTTTATTTTTATGTATTCCACATCACAGTGATGGGAGTCAATGAAAGCCCACTGCCCAGTTTTGTAGACGCCCTCCTCAATCCTCTCCGCTCAAGAAACCACTTCTTCGTACTGGCCGCAGAACACCGCGGATGCTCGCGGCCCGGCCCCGGGCCGTGAGGAATGGGTCGCGCTGTTGAGAGTGTATCGGAGCCTATTCGGAGGTCCAAAAGTAAAACATTGCAGGCAAGAAATATGAGGTTCCGCGCGAAAAGATGCGTTCTGACACTGACTTTATGTGTAGCAGTCTTTTTCATGCTGAGGACTCTTCTCTTCATCCCCGAAATGTCTCAGGAGGAAAACAGGATGAAGGATGATATGAAGAACAAGCGGAGAAAAGACGTAAGACTTGGACACTCATACTTAGTACTTGCACAGCTTCTTTCAACACATAGCCCCACATGTTTGTTATTGTGCATGCTGTTCCAAAAGTAAACACTTTGAAATTGCTCATACACACATTTTTGTGGAACTAAGCGATTTATTATTTTTAGAATGTAAAAGTTCTTACGTCAGAATGTGATATAAAAATTTGGGTAAATTTGATTGTTAAGCAAAGAGTTCATTTGTTTCTCACAGTGACTGACACTGACCACATCAGCAAGCAATGGTCATATTCACTCATAGCTACATTCCTATACTTCGTGTGTATAATGTAGGCAGTCATACACCTCAACTTTTTAAAACACCACTGCACAAAAGTCACCAACATTCACTCAAAATCGGCATTTAATTTTCAAAAACCGACCACAAAATATCCAAGAAATACAATAAATTCAACTCACCGATGTTGGAAAAGATATTTCCAAAAATCAAATCCGTAATTTACTGTTGATTCTCGCGAAACGAGCTATCGGAGTCATTGTGTACATTTCCTGGTCGCCGCGGGCGCTGACATCTCCCCAAAAGAGTTTTGTCCTCAAAAATTCGGTCCCTATGATATGGCGTACACGGAAAAGTTCCGATTTTCTGTGTGCGCGATCGTAAAGATCGATGTGCCCTTGCGATCCCGAGTTTCTTCGTGGACAAAAATTATATTGGCCGATTTTAGTCTAAGACATCGGCAGTTTGTAAACAACACGCGATCGCGAAACAAATCGGCGGGGATTTCTCCGGTTTTGGACAAGATTTTGACTTTGGATTTTGCTGTAAATATCAAAAGTTCTTCCTAACGGCCATTTGAGGTAGGAGTGAGATTTTTAAGGGCTGAATTTGAAAGCAAGTATTTAAAATATTTATCTTATTTTCCCCCCCATACCTTTAGTACATGCGACAGAAAATACCAACTATTTTACAGAAATGTACCCGGGAGTGGTCATATTGTTATCCAAAACCGGAGAAATCCCCGCCGATTTGTTTCGCGATCGCGTGTTGTTTACAAACTGCCGATGTCTTAGACTAAAATCGGCCAATATAATTTTTGTCCACGAAGAAACTCGGGATCGCAAGCGCACATCGATCTTTACGATCGCGCACACAGAAAATCGGAACTTTTCCGTGTACGCCATAGGGACCGAATTTTTAAGGACAAAACTCTTTTGGGGAGATGTCAGCGCCCGCGGCGACCAGGAAATGTACACAATGACTCCGATAGCTCGTTTCGCGAGAATCAACAGTAAATTACGGATTTCATTTTTGGAAATATCTTTTCCAACATTGGTGAGTTGAATTTATTGTATTTCTTGGATATTTTGGGGTCAGTTTTTGAAAATTAAATGCCGATTTTGAGTGAATATTGGTGACTTTTGTGCAGTGGTGTTTTAAAAAGATGAGGTGTATGACTGCCTACATTATACACACGAAGTATAGGAATGTAGCTATGAGTGATATTGACCATTAGGATCATATACATGTGTGTATACTGGGTATTGGGGATACAGATGTAATTTTGTTTGAAATGGAGGTTTTTGTCACATCAGCAAGCAATGGTCATATTGACCATTAGGATCATATACATGTGTGTATACTGGGTATTGGGGATACAGATGTAATTTTGTTTGAAATGGAGGTTTTTGTGGGCAAACTGATACTTAAGTATCATTCTTTAGATTTTAAGTTATCAGTTCGTTAAGATACAAAATGTAGAAAGTTATAAAAACTTACATTTACAGCCCTCTTTTTGGTACTTGTTACCCACACCTCCATACGGATGACGACTGCTCTCAATATGTTGCGCACTAGTGAGGCTGCTCTACATGGTTACGCACCGTAGATACGTACGCAGAATGTTACGCACACAAGCTATTCTACGAAGACCTGGAAGGGCCAAACTGACGACGTAAAAAAATAAAAAATATTACGTACGTACGTAGTAATTATTACGTACGTACGTAATATTTTTAATTTTTTTACGTCGTCAGTTTGGCCCTTCCAGGTCTTCGTAGGAGATCGACGAACCGATCGCGCCGGTACTACTACGAGCGCTGAGGGCTCCCTTCATCATAATCGTGAAAAATACAAACTGGATGCTGACGGGACAGTCTCGATAGCAGTTATCGACAAAAAGGACCCAAAATTTCAGGAAACCCTCTTCAAAGGTCACAAAACAACCTGGTAAGTTTTAATCATCTATTATTCAACATAATTAGTTATATTTAAGTAAACTCCAAGATATGGGTTTCACTTAAATATAGCCAAAAATGCACAGTGATACATATTAGCACTCATAGGTACACGCCATTGCCGACTGTGTAGTAACGCAGGCAATAGTGAGTACGGTACTAATATGTATCACTGTGCATTTTTGGCTATATTTAAGTGAAACCCATATCTTGGTGTTTACTTAAATATAACTAATTATGTTGAATAATAGATGATTAAAACTTACCAGTTTGTTTTGTGACCTTTGAAGAGGGTTTCCTGAAATTTTGGGTCCTTTTTGTCGATAACTGCTATCGAGACTGTCCCGTCAGCATCCAGTTTGTATTTTTCACGATTATGATGAAGGGAGCCCTCAGCGCTCGTAGTAGTACCGGCGCGATGGGTTCGTCGATCTCCTACGAAGACCTGAAAGGGCCAAACTGACGACGTAAAAAAATTAAAAATATTACGTACGTACGTAATAATTACTACGTACGTACGTAATATTTTTTATTTTTTTACGTCGTCAGTTTGGCCCTTTCAGGTCTTCGTAGAATAGCTTGTGTGCGTAACATTCTGCATACGTATCTACGGTGCGTAACCATGTAGAGCGGCCTCACTAGTGCGCAACATTATTGAGAGCAGTCGTGATCCGTATGGAGATGTGGGTAACAAGTACCGAAAAGAGGGCTGTAAATGTAAGTTTTTATAACTTTCTACATTTTGTATCTTAACGAACTGATAACTTAAAATCTAAAGAATGATAGTTAAGTATCAGTTTGCCCACAAAAACATCAATTTCAAACAAAATTACATCTGTATCCCCAATACCCAGTATACACACATGTATATGATTCTAATGGTCAATATGACCATTGCTTGCTGATGTGCATATTAGTACCGTACTCACTATTGCCTGCGTTACTACACAGTCGGCAATGGCGTGTACCTATGAGTGGTTTTTGTGGGCAAACTGATAATTAAGTGTCACTCTTTAGATTTTACGTTATAAGTTCGTTAAGATACAAAATGTAGAAAGTTATAAAAACTTACATTTACAGCCTTGTTTTTCGTACTTGTTACCCACACCTCCATACGGATGACGACTGCTCTCAATATGTTGCGCACTAGTGAGGCCGCTCTACATGGTTACGCACCATAGATACGTACGCAGAATGTTACGCACACAAGCTATTCTACGAAGACCTGGAAGGGCCAAACTGACGACGTAAAAAAATAAAAAATATTACGTACGTACGTAGTAATTATTACGTACGTACGTAATATTTTTAATTTTTTTACGTCGTCAGTTTGGCCCTTCCAGGTCTTCGTAGGAGATCGACGAACCGATCGCGCCGGTACCACTACGAGCGCTGAGGGCTCCCTTCATCATAATCGTGAAAAATACGAAATGGATGCTGACGGGACAGTCTCGATAGGAGTTATCGACAAAAAGTACCCAAAATTTCAGGAAACCCTCTTCAAAGGTCACAAAACAAACTGGTAAGTTTTAATCATCTATTATTCAACATAAGTATTTGAATTTAAGTAAACTGCAATATATGAGTTTCAATTAAATATAGCCAAAAATGCACAGTGATGCAGTTTAGGTATGGGATGTGTGTTGGCTGCGTTACTACACAGTCGGCAATGGCGTGTACCTATGAGTGACACTGACCTTGTTTATATTACTTTAAATTTAGCCTGACATGCCTGACCAGCACTTCTAACAAGGACACATAGACTTTCCTTGAGACACACCTCAATGTCACTAAAAACAGTGTACAAAATTAATTTAAAATGTATGTTAAACTTCCAATTTTATGTTATACTCACATGAAATCGATTGCTTGGATAGGTTTGTTCACTCATAGCTACATTCCTATACTTCGTGTGTATAATATAGGCAGTCATACACCTCAACTTTTTAAAACACCACTGCACAAAAGTCACAAACATTCACTCAAAATCGGAATTTAATTTACAAAATCCGACAACAAAATATCCAAGAAATACAATAAATTCAACTCACCGATGTTGGAAAAGATATTTCCAAAAATCAAATCCGTAATTTACTGTTGATTCTCGTGAAACGAGCTATCGGAGTCAATGTGTACATTTCCTGGTCGCCGTGGGCGCTGACATCTCCCCAAAAGAGTTTTGTCCTTAAAAATTCGGTCCCTGTGGCATACACGGAAAAGTCCCGATTTTCTGTGTGCGCGATCGTAAAGATCGATGTGCGCTTGCGATCCCGAGTTTCTTCGTGGACAAAAATTTTATTGGCCGATTTTAGTCTAAGACATCGGCAGTATGTAAACAACACGCGATCGCGAAACAAATCGGCGGGGATTTCTCCGGTTTTGGACAAGATTTTGACTTTGGATTTTGCTGAAAATATCAAAAGTTCTTCCTAACGGCCATTTGAGGTAGGAGTGAGATTTTTAAGGCCTGAATTTGAAAGCAAGTATTTAAAATATTTATCTTATTTCCCCCCCCCATACCTTTACTACACGCGACAGAAAATACCAACTATTTTTGCATATTGTATTCGTAGTGGTCAAAGACAATATGACCACTATTCGTGGTGTGGGTTTGTTGAAGTTCAATCCCGAGCAACCCATCAGGCTTTTATACACACTCATAGGCACACGCCATTGCCGACTGTGTAGGAACGCAGGCAGTCTCAGTACGGTACTAATAATGCATCACTGTACATTTTTGGCTATATTTAAGTGAAAACCTTAGATTGAAATCTACTGAAAGATAGCTCATTATGGTGAATAATAGATGATTAAAACTTACCAGTTTGTTTTGTGACCTTTGAAGAGGGTTTCCTGAAATTTTGGAGAATTTCTTGCAAAATCTCCTATCGAAATATATGTAATTTCAGCGAAAAGCATGTAGTCGCACTTTTGTAGTTGCGGTTCGCAACGCTAGAGAATGGGCAAGTCGTACAGCACTGTCGCGGGCTGTGTATAGTTACTTTAAATTAAAACTTGAACACAGCTTAGTTATTTTGTCCGAAATTTCTGCCATTTTGTAGCTTGAATCTGCTCGACCTTCATTTTGTAGCTTGAATCTGCTCGACCTTCATTTTGATGATATATAAATCAAGAATAAATTGCCAAATGAACAAAATACGAGCAATGAAATGATTTTTTTTACTGAGGTGTGAATGTGATTGTGCACTGCATGCTGCATGCTGAAGACGCCCGGTCAGAAAGCGTGCGAGGTCCGCGCGCTTGTAGCGGTCTTGTCTAACGTATGGTGGATCTGAAAATTGCGTGAGTGACGGTAGGTCAATGACATTACGGGACACTTTCGGGTCTACGAGCGCAGCGAAAAAGCGCAGGCTTTTTCGGGAGTCGTTCAACCTACTGGTAACCATTAAAATTAATATTTCACATTTTGTTTTCGATAGTTTTTAATTCTAGTGTAAAAAATGAGGTTTTAATATTCTAAAGCTATGGTGAAGAGGAGATGAGAGAAGCTGGTGATTTTCGGGTTCTGTAGACTCTAAAATGGCTGCTATATTGCAGAGCGAGATTAAAAACCAGGGGTGGTATTCTGAAAACTTTGTTATCTTTTGTGTTAAGGAAAACTATGTTAATTGTCATAACAAGCTGAAATTGCGCGCGATAAACACTAATCATTGGTGCTGGTGCAGATGTCTCTGTTAACTTTACACGAGCACAACCATCTTTGCACAATCATTAACCAATGACTTGTCCTGATTTTGATTTGTTATGACAATTAACATCGTTTTACTAACATAAAAGATAACATCGTTTTCAGAATTACAGCCCCAGGCTCTATGAAGAGTAGCGTCAGCTTTTTTTTCTTACTCTTCAAAGAGCCTTCCAGGCTAGGTGTGGTGGGTGCAGGTGGTAGTGTGAAATTTTGCGTCATCCTATGGATTATGATACAAACGGGAAAGAACAGGAATGCACTACATTGTTTGTCCTAGGGTCATACGCCCCACTGTCCTAAGGATAAGGTTAGCAATACAGCACTCTTTTCCGTTTATGTAATATTCTACAAGATTACCAAATTGTGTTTTATATTGATTCTTTTATTTCATTTACATTTAAAAATGATTTCCAATTCACTTGTGTTTCTTACATGTAGTCATCTCATATTGTATAAATGATCCCTGAATGAAAATTGCAGGTTTTCTTGCTGTTGTTTCTATATGCTGTAACACCAGAAATTTTTGCGTGCATGTCGCGAGTGGTCGAGATACGCGAAAGTTTCATGCCGCGAAATAATCAAATCACAATTGAAAATATTGCAATCTGCGAAAGTTGGCTGTCATTAACAATTTGCGAAAGTTTTATGTCGTGAAAGTCTGTGGTTTTACAGTATATTGCTTGTAGATGTACGTGAATCATCTAGGGAAGAGGTATTCATTGGTAATAGCAAATTACACATCATTGACCGGCCGAGCATGTCTGAATCATTCGCAGTATGTGATTTTGATGAAATCTTGTTATATCAAAAGAAGGTAAACTTTTGGACTATATGTACATTAATTTCACCAAAGTTCAAGTTTACACTGGTTGTATTTTTTTTAGTTATTGTTGATAAAATATGTCATTTTTTGTTGGTACAAATCATTAGGAAATGATGGATTGGTCGAGTCCTACAGAGTGTAAGCAATTACTTACTTCAGCTTTGGTGAAATGACAGTTGGTAACCATAACTCCAACAGACAGTGTTTATTGGTTGAGAACCTTGGATAGGTTATTTGTACTTTGCATTAGAGCTACTACCTGTATAATACTTCACGGTCAAATTATGCAAAATCACTTCCGAAGTTCTCCGAACATGTGCAAGATATCAAAGAAAACAAACCCGAAATGTTTTACTGAGTAAAATCACCAAGTAATTTGTACATGTAATTATCAATTGTCCACATTTGTTTAGATTATCAGTGTAGAATTTTGTGTATAAGATACAACTCGGTAATATTGCTATTGGTTTGTTATAAACCAAAATTTATACTTGAATGTGTATTGGATTATCAAATATATTCACATCTGTGGTCCAGGGACTAAATACTAGTAGTTGAGAGAACAGACAGGTCATTAGCTTAGGAATTATATCTATGTTACTGTACAAAAATTAATAAATGCATGATATCACATTTTCAAAAATTATTACAATCATAATCATTATTTCTTTTAAAAATAAAACCCCCTTGACCCCTTTGAACAACAGGCTGAAAAAGCCATTGATTTTATGTGTGGTATTCCTGCATATGGTTGGAATCAATGGAATGCATGGCTAGTGTGAGTCACATATTACCATTATACTTACGTTTTGATCTTTTGGGAACCCCTGAGATATTAATGGAGGCACATTGTATATTTACAGTTTACACTGCCTAACTACATATATTTAACCAGGAACAAAGATAAGTTACATGTAGTAAAAGGATGGAGAAAGTACTAACATGGAGTTTGTCCCAGGATTTGAGAGAAATACTGTATATATATATTCTCCATTTCGATACTGTCTGACATTGGCATAATGCCAGAATGACATGTTGCCAGAATTTCCAAGTATGCATTGTTGTGCATTTTGCTATGTAGCATACACTGAAGAGTTTATTATATATTTTTATATTTTTAATTTTCAGTGATATAAAAGTTGCTACTTACAATGTATTTGTAACTGAAGTTGCAACTAGCAAAGTTATATGGGACATGCAACATTCTCTTGGAGTAAATTTTATCCCTTTCTTTTGACATTTTTCAATTATTCTTTTCTTGAGATTTTGAAATATTTGAATTAAAAAAAAAATCAAGACCATATAATTTGGCTATGTTAATTATTAATTTAGCATTAGATAATAGAAATATTGGATTCAACACTATGTTTGGGTACATGGTGGAAGCTAGGAATTTGTTAGAAAATTGATCAGGGAGCAATTGTCACCATTTAATGTGTCATACAATCATTTTAATGCCTTTCTTTTTATTTATCCCTTTCTTTTGACATTTTTTCAATTCTTTTCTTGAAATTTTGAAATATTTGAATTAAAAAAAAAATCAAGGCCATATAATTTGGCTATGTTAATTATTAATTTAGCATTAGATAATGGAAATATTGGATTCAACACTATGTTTGGGTACATGGTGGAAGCTAGGAATTTGTTAGAAATTAATCGGGGAGCAATTGTCACCACTTAATGTGTCATACAATCATTTTAATGCCCATTAACCAGATTTTGAATGATATCAATGTTTTTAACCTAGAATTTACAGTAATATCGTCACATAAATACAACTCAAACACAAACATTTTTAATTGAACATGAGACAAAATTGTACTAGCTGAAGAAGAAAATGTAAAAACCGTTACGTTGATGAGGTTTAGTTCACCATGTGTCTGGATATGTCTGGATAGGACTGTTGGGTTGGAGAAGGATAGTGAAGCAAGTAGAGAAGAGGACATAAAAAGAGTGAGAGTGAGAATAGGAGTACAGAGTATCTTTCTTGAAAAGGTGAAGTCCTGAAAAGGACTGGTTACCAGATGAAAGGAGAAGGTACTTGACATACCGGACAGCTTGACTGTCCATCTTCTGCTGTTTTTCACTGGTGTGGGCATGGTAATCAAAAGATTGCAATCCCTGAGCATAAATTTGTAAATGGATGTCAGTGCACTTCCTTTTTGCCACTGGCATACATAAACACTGGTTATACAATGAGTTGTTCAATGGTTTTTAGCCGATGACCAAATGGCACTTCAACAACAGAATGTATGCACACTTGTAAGTGGAGCAGTTTGGGCCTAGGGGGCAAGGTTAAGATTTGTAGCCTGTAAAGCAAAGGCACATTCTAACACTTATTCCATGAAGTTTAAAATATACTAACCCTGTTTTCAAGAAATACCTGTATTGGAACAGGAATATTCATTTGAAAAAGTGTGCTGCACCACTGTTAACAAGTGCAGTAATAAAAAATCCTAGAAATCTCAAAAAAAGCTCTGCAGGAAATATCATAATTAAAAAAATTGTTTCCAAAATTGAAAAAGAGCTGTGAATGAAACATACTTTTTAGTTACACATGAGAATTCACAACATGATGATTTGAGCTGCATTTCATATGCTAATTTGTTGTTGTTGTTGTTGTAGTGAAATAATGGCACTCCATATGCTAATTGCACTTCTACACCACATTTGAAAGGATGTACCAGTATGCCTGGCATGGCCTGAGCCCTGAAGTGTCATTGAACCGTGATATATGATATGCATACAGTGTGGATGGAAATTTGCAGTTATGACCTTCCATCACACCTTCTTTGCTATGCAAATGTGGGATGTTGGATAATTTGGAATTCTTACTATACTGTATCCAATTGTATCCAATATTTTCGATAAATGATGGTATTGAGAGTGAAAAGTGACATAGCTCTTATATTGAGCTGGATGAAACAAAGGTCTATTGTAATTCACAAATATTAATTTTCGGTGGTTGTGTATATTATTGTAATGTGTAGTATTTGGGGGTAAATAGTGTCAGTCACTGCTTTTTCAATGAGTGAATGGGATTATAAAATACAGTGAAACCTGCTTTAGCGACCACCTGTTCATAAAGACCACCTGCTCATAAAGACCACCTGCTCATAAAGAACGTTTTTCTTGTCTCCCTTGAGTGGTCACTGTAGGTGCCTAAAATAAGGCTTCCTTTGAGTGATGTGGATTTAAAAAAAATTATGGGCATATTCCACAAGAAATGGGCATCTTTTAGTGCACCCAGTCCCAGATGGTGGTCAAACATGTGCTCCAGTGACAATTACTCCAGGCTTTTATTTCATCAAAGAAAGAAATAGGGTTAGCTGTTATGGTTGCGAGTAGGTTTTAGCCTTTTAAGTTAAGGTTTAGGTTTAGGGTTTGATAGCAATAGCTATAGTATTTGATTCAGGGTTAAAGTTAAAAATTCAGGTAGAGTAGGATACTGACTAAGGAGCAATCGTTGCTGGAGCGTGTGTCATATAGCCGTCCAGAATCTCTACTGGCTTTACGCCTGGATAGCCCATAGCAGTTGGCAACAATTATTCTTATTTTCCACTCGTACATAGTTTGCAAGTTGAAACAAATTAAAATGTTTATTACATGGACCAATATGAATGATAATATGAAAATTGAACAGGAAAACCGCCAATTTGTGCAAGAAAATAATGATTACATATTTTACACTGCATTGCCAATTTAGAGAGTTTAATGATTAGTTACAATTAAAACGCTCTTATTCGAGAATGGCACAATGTACTGCATTAGTAAAAGACTCAACATTTTCTGTGATTTTTGCTCTTTCTGCTCATGTATAAGTATTCTGGATCAAAATATAATACAAATATGTCCCTAAAAGAAGACAATGTACTGCTATGGGATAGAGATGATACATGCATAAAGAAAGATTAACATTATGAGAAAAATATTTTCTACCGTAATGGCTTGTATGGTTTACTTTTACTTTGATCCTTTCTGCAAATCAATCAATGCCGAATCAAGTAAGATTATACTTTAGTATTGCTGATGTGATTTTACCTTTTCAACTGCCTTTTAAATCACCAACCTGTTCTTAACCAACCTGCCCATCTTAAGTTTCACCTCTGAGACAGTAAGTTTATTTGGACTGATATATGATATGATATGATATTTTATTCATCTTTCTTCCTTTTTACAAGTCACATAGAACATTACATTCAATTATTATGCATTTACAATGCAAACAAAATCATGCATGACAATAATATAATGAAGTGATTTGAAAGAAAGACAAGGAGACCCTGGTAAAAGCAGGGCTTGTAAGATGTAGGGTCCCCTCTGCGCCAAATAATTGGCTGGTACATACATGAGCAACGAAATAAATGTATTTAAAGGGAGTATATACATTAATAACTACCTAAGAATACATATATCATATATATATATATATATATCATGGTCTGCTATATCGCAGAGTTTTACAGGAATAAAAATATTGTGAAAATTGGACAAAAATTTGTATACATGTATTTCTTTGGCTTGAGGTATGCAATGAAATTGAACACTGAATCATCCATATCTCATTAATTTTTTTCTGAACTATTCACTGACTTTTCCAGGAAGTGACAATAATTTTTTCAAGAGAGCTCATTTTCAATGGATTTTGTGTGTTTACCTTGCATTACATTATTGAAGTGTCTCCTCTCTGAATTGTTGATTTAGATATTAGCCTCCCCTGTGATATACAAATACACTGTGAAATATGAGTATTAGTCATAACCACAATTGATTGATTTAGTTATTGAGATTAATTACTGAAATATGTCAAATGATTGTTTCAACATTTTTAATGCCTCTGTTGAAGTTGTAGGTCACATGTAGGCATATGTTAGTCTACCTGTCATTGCACCATGGGGGATTATCCTTTGATAGGTTAATTGGCCTCTGATTTGATTTGTATTGCTTCTTTTATCTATTTCCTAGTGTGTGTTTGTATGCTTGCTCCGATTGTTTGTGATTTTATTCGATTTGTGGAAATAAACTGAACTGAAACCAGTTGATCAAACAATCAACCATTCCATCAATTCATGCATCAGTCATTGTATTCAACCATCAATTAATTGATCAGTGAAAAATGTAATATACTCTTATTCAATCAATCATTCACTTGACTAAATAATCAATATATTACTCATCCAGTCAATCAGTCAACCATCAATTAATCAACTGTTCATTCAGTCAATCTAAGGATCATTTCAGTCATTTCAATATGGTGAGCTCATATGAGCTTCACATATATACCTGTCTCAAATGAAAATTAATCACATTATTTTGATGCTTCATCCCTTCTTTTTATCTTTCAGAGCTTTATACAAGAGAGCCCTCATCATGGTGAATATGATGGGGATCATGTGGTATTACACAGGCCTATGGATACACCTGCAGTAGTAGGAGCGGTATACAAAGAAGGTATACTTGGTAAGTCAGCTTAAATAACTCTGTCTCTCTCTCTCTGTCTCCCTCACACTGTCTCTTTCTAATTCTTTTGCTACATTTTGTCGTTTTAAAAAATATGCTATGATGAAATATTATTTTCACCACCCTATCTGTTTTCCTACCCATGTGGACAATATATAATGATGTTTGTTGCCTAATTTGCTCCTTTTGGTCCATATTGTCTCTTCCCACCTGTTTGTCTTTCCGTATCTCTACATTTTCCTGTTTTGCAGGTTATCTTCCTCATCCCCATCTATATCACCTTGTGTGTCGTCTTTACTTTAAATCTGCGAAGATACATGATTTATAACTACCGGTACCTTTCTCTCTTTCTATCCATGTTGACATTCTCTGATGATGTTTATCTCTACCTTCATTCTTTCCTTTTCATATTCTTTCTCTCCTCTCTCCCTCTCTCTGTCTGTCTTTATCTTGCATTCCCTCCCTCCCTTTCTCTTCCTAGTCTAGAACATTTTTGATTATACAGCACAAGGTAGTTTACCCTATCCTATGGAATATTATAAGAAAACAATTGTATTACAATTGTGTGTTTTCCAGACAAGTGCTTGTTTTTTATAGTACCAAGTACTAATGTAGCGTAAAACATATTGCGCATCTAGACTGTCATAATTATATATCGATCCAGTTTGATAATAGTCATCAAAATGCAGAATTTTTTTCTCAATTTATGTATCGATTGGCACTATACCCAAAAGATTAACTATCTGTAAACCGACCGTCTGATCAAAATTTGTTATTGATTTTCAGGTTTCATTTAACTACTTTATTGTAACTTGGTAGCAGAAATGCTACTCTTTTACCCTGAATGTATGCTACTATGATTACCAATGATTCCAGGACCTTGCATTTCCACTTTAATTTGTGTATTTCTTCACTTATAAAAAGATTGATTGTTGATGATTGTGAAAATGATAATGGTTAATGTCAATAGATGAGATACAGTGAAACCTGCTATAGCGACCACCTGTATAGAAACACCACCTGTCTATAAAGACCATAATTTTTGTTTCCCTTGAAAAGTGTTTCTCATTGAAACGTGTATTAAAGGAACCTGTACATAAAGACCACCTGCTCATAAGGACCGCTTTTCTTGTCTCCCTTGAGTGGTCTTTATAGACAGGTTTCACTGTATATACATATGTGGTTATAAATACACACATTCAAGGACAAATATTCAGGAATAATGGCATTATTTCATCATCATGAGGACAATATTTTGAAGATCAAGAAACTGCCATTTAGAGGGATGATTAGCGGTTAAGATTAGTCTTATGAGAGGGTGGGTAAGGGTCCGAGTGTCAGTCATTGATACAGCACAAGTATACCCAGAACTCTGTGCTTCAATCATGTTTATTATGTTACATGAAGTCTGTAAACTCAATGGAGACGATATCGATATTCCACTTTTATAGAAAAGTCATGTGTCATGCATTTGATCTACTCAGATGAAGGTGACCTGTCCACAAAGGTCTCAGATGTGCATTGGACCCTTGGGTGGTCTTGTAACCCTCAGCTTTAATTACATTTGTGTGTATGAATCTCATCTAAATTTTATATAATCTGAATATTGTACATGTACATGATTATTAACCTTTCATAGGAGTGTAAGTTAGAACACAACATCATCAGAGAAATGAGAGAAGAGTAGAGTTGACTGGTTTCAAGAAACTTTATTTCTATTGCTGTGAAACCTGTCTATAAAGACGACTCACAGGAAACAAGAAAAATGGTCTTTATAGAGTACCGAAGTGTGACGTCATCAAATTTTGATTTTTGTATTTCAGTATTTTTATGACCATATTTAGGTAGAGCATGATGGAAAACGTTCACACATCAAATTTGACATGAATCAGTTCATGGTGGCCCAAGGTATGGCTATATGAATATCTAATTAGCCCCATTGAAGTCAGTGTTAAATTGGCCTGGTTCTAAACTGTTAAGAACCAGGCCAATTTACACTGACTTCAATGGGGCTAATTAGGTATTCATGCGGCCATATCTCGGGGCCCAATGAGCCAATTGCCATAAAATTTGGGATCTGGATGTTTTTCACCATGTTCCTTTGAGATATGGTATAAAAAATGTCAAAATGAAAAAATAGCTTTTTGTGACGTCATCACTTCGGTACTCTATAGGCAGGTGGTCTTTATGTACAGGTTCCTTCAATACATGTTTCAATGAGAAATGCTGTTCAATGGAAACAAAAAATATGGTCTTTATGGACAGGTTCCTTCAATCCATGTTTCAATGAGAAAGGCTGTTCAAAGGAAACAGAAATTGCGGTCTTTCTATACAGGTGGTCGCTAAAGCAGGTTTGACTGTATTACATGATTCATTTTGTTGCTAGGTAATTATGAACCAGTCAGCCTGCCAGTAAGAGAAGGACCGGGAGAAGGAGGGGCTTCAGTCAGAGCTCAACCTTCAGAGAAGGGACGGGTTGATCAGCTAATCCAAGAGTATGGTTTCAACCAGTATATTAGCGATAAGATCTCCTTGGATAGAAACATTGCAGACCTCAGAAGCCAACAGTAAGTAGTACATATAAGATAGCACGGTTACATTGTTGAAAATTGTTGAAAAAAGAATATATATTTGACACTTTTGAAGTCAGATCATTTTTAAATTACTTAATTTCTGGTAGATTATCACACATGATGTATTTGTTGTGTAGGTTTTATATTTTAGTCAACTTCAATATCGTAGTATCACAACAAAAATGGAGTGCCACTGCCACATATGTATGCATTATTCATCTAAGGTACATGTATGCACCTTAAAGCCACACTTTTTCTGCACAGCAAGCACACTTGCCTCATACATATATGGTCTTTATTCATTTCATTTGTGTGATTAGGCAAATGATATTTGTTTTGCTTAGTTATATCATGAACAGGAAATATACTAATAATGGCTAATTTGAAGAACAGCAAATTATAAGAATTTTAATTCACTGAATGCAGGTAAATAATTTTTTAGAATATCAGTAATTGCAGGCAAATTGCTACAAATAGAAAGAAATTTCAGTTTCTTTTTGCAATTTAAGTATATCAGTAATTGCAGGCAAATTGCTACAAATAGAAAGAAATTTCAGTTTCTTTTTGCAATTTAAGTAGATAGCCTGAGGAAATAAATAATAGAAGAATGAGTGAAATATACTTCAACAGTTGTAATCACTATGAAAGGCAATATTCTTTGAGTGGATGAGGCATTGATATTAGCGAGTGCTCTGTCAACATTGGAATTAGGCTACATACTCAAATAGCCATCTCCCAATTTGGAAAACAGGCATGATCACACAGTTTGGCTTTGTGCATCTGTTATGGGGCAGATGAAAGTGAAAAACGTCTGCGCAGGGTTATCCTGTTGGCAAATATTTTGGTCTGTGGCTTTACGCTGGGATCTGAGGAGTGAGTGAATCTGAATTTGAAGAGTGTATTTGAAGAGTGTATACCAGTCAAGATGGTTGCATGGGATCCATTGTGTTTTAATTTGATTAGGGCACGATAGATCAAGTTTAGCTGGGTGGTGGGGAGGTTGAGAACCTGGCAACATACACTGAGATAGATGAGAACTTGGTCTTCGTGGACCAAAGAAAATTACAATGTAGTTTTTGTTTATTAGTGTGAGTCTGTGAGAGTATTTCACAGTTCATAAGTTAGTAGCGTGGATTAAAGGGATAGTTCACCCTGATTACAAGTTGGTTTTAAAAGAAACAGAAAAATTAAAGAAAAAGATCAGTGAAGGTTTGAGCAAAATCTGATAAGAAATAAGAAAGTTATGAATTTTTAAGGTGGTAATCAATCAGACACAAATTGGCAACTCCGTGACGTATCTTGCGAGCTCCTCTCCCATTTGCCCTGTATCCCCAAAATCATAAATTTTCATTTTCTCTAAAGGAAATATTCAATCATACATGCACCTTAGATATAATCATTGCTCATATGTTTTTACACAAAACCTGTATGAAACAAATATATTTCTTCATCAAAAACTAAGAAAATGAAAATTTATGAAATTTTCTGTATCGAGCAAATGGGAGAGGAGCTCGCAAGATACGTCACGGAGTTGCCAATTTGTGTCTGATTGATTACAACTTCAAAAATTCATAACTTTCTTATTTCTTATCGGATTTTGCTCAAACTTTCAACGATCTGTTTCTTTAATTTTTCTGCTTCTTTTAAAGCCAACTTGTAATCAGGGTGGACCGTGGACTATCCCTTTAACTTTTAAAAAAATTAGCTTGTATACTGTATTAAAACTTGAAAGTATTGATTGATTGAATCTGGTCAATAGACCTGTTTACTAAGTGATTCAAATTTATGGATGTTTCTTTCCTGGGGACCTAGTAACGAGGTATTCCATTAACCTGTTATTGTATCCCCCGAACTAGTGTTCGGGGATACTATGGATTTGGCATCGTCGCGCCGCGTCCGCGTCCGCTGCAGAGATTTTCTTGTGAGCGCTCTACTGGCTGCAGTTTTTGTCGGATCACCTTCAAATTTCACATGGAGGTGCATTATGGTAAGATGAAGAAGCCTATTGTTTTTGGTGTGGGCGGAGTCATGGTTGCCATGGTAACCATATTTTAAAAGAAATAGTAAAGATTGTCTTGTGAGCGCTCTACCGGCTGCAGTTCTTGTCGGATCACCTTCAAATTTTGCATGGAGGTGCATTATGGTAAGATGAAGACGCCTATTGTTTTTGGTGTGGGCGGGGTCGACATGGTTGCCATGGTAACCATATTTTTAAAGAAATAGTAAAGATTGTCTTGTGAGCGCTCTACCGGCTGCAGTTCTTGTCGGATCACCTTCAAATTTTGCATGGAGGTGCATTATGGTAAGATGAAGACGCCTATTGTTTTTGGTGTGGGCGGGGTCGACATGGTTGCCATGGTAACCATATTTTAAAGAAATAGTAAAGATTTTCTTGTGAGCGCTCTACCGGCTGCAGTTCTTGTCGGATCACCTTCAAATTTCGCATGGTGGTGCATTATGGTAAGATGAAGACGCCTATTGTTTTTGGTGTGGGTGGAGTCATCGTTGCCATGGTAACCATATTTTTAAAAGAAATAGTAAAGAATTTCTTGTGAGCGCTCTACCGGCTGCAGTTTTTGTCGGATCACCTTCAATTTCAAAACAACTAAAAAATGACAAAAGTACAAAAAGGTCAAATTTGTCAGCAGTGATACCCGAGGTCCCAAATTGCCACTTTATCCATTTCAGTCACAACATTGATTCAAATGGGGGATGGGTGACGGGTTCGGGGGATACATGTACTCGGACTGGTCCCCCCCTCCGAGTGCTCTAGTTAATGAATGAACTACAATACTTGGAATCCAGTTTGCATACATTACTTGTTGCTATGTCTGACAAGCCTCTGGCAAGCTTTCAGGTTGTCAAGAACAACCTTTGTTTCAAAAGTATGCATAAAATTTGAATAACTTAGTAAACAGGTCTATTGGAAAATTGGTCTGTAGAGTGTTCGATACTCATATTTTATGCACAGGATATTGTAGAATTAGGAAGAAGCCCGAAATCTAGACATGATTCAAAATTGGTGTTGTTCATAATTAAGATTGCGCTGACTGCCTCCAGTCTAATACCTGTTCTCTTGTCTTATCACACTGTTGAGTGTGAAGTACAGTTATAAGTGAAAGATGAGACACCAATTTACCGCAGGGAAATTTAGTGCCATCTTGTATCCATGGAAACGGCAGGCATCCTGTATGTTCAGTAGCTGGAATAAAAATCATCAAAGATGCTAGAACACTTGTGTTGAAGGGTAAGGGTGAGGATGGGGCTTCACAAATAACGAAGTCAGAGTGGAGAGGGAAAACAAAAATAATAGAACAGCCTGGGGGAGGGGAGACTTATGGGTTTCAGAGTTGGAAGAATATGAATAAGAGCAAAGAGTCTGGAGATGTTCATTTTCAGATAAAGGAAAAAAACTACTAATTAGCCACTTTTTTGTTATTATTATCTTGTTATTCAAAACATTTCATTCTTTTTATGTCATAGTCTTATACTTTGTTCTGCTTTTAACAAACACAGGGATTTTTGAATGAATAATTTACAATGAATGGCATGGAATTTGTTTCATATATTGAATTTTGCATTTGAGGTGTTGATTTCTCTTAGCAACAAAAGCAACATGTTCTCAAAGAGCCCAACACAATTTCTGTTGAATGTTAAAAACTACTTAATAATACGTGCCTAATAAATTTGATGCAATATGTTTAAAGGCATTGGCTACCTTTGTGAACAGCTGATTTAAAAAATTCTCAAACCAAGATGCTACATGTGTATGAGTACATGTATTAGTACTCAAAAACCCTGAAAACAACCATTATTTGGAATGAAAAGCTGTAAGTACAACGCAAACCGCGATTTTATAATTTCGCGTCTTCGAGACGTTTTAATAAGAGACCGTTACTGTCGAGTTCAAAAAATAAGTTGTCTGGCTCCCTATGCATTGAGATCGTGTGCATTTTTTTTTCGGAGAACATGACGAGACTGTCGATCTACTCGCATTCAACATGTACTGGTATTATTCACACGCTACAAAAATTGTATAAATCGCTATTCAATATAAATTCAAACTCCAAGAACCGACCGTTAAAATGATAGATTTTCTTTCCAAACATTGGCTTAGATTTTCACTGTTTTAAAATACTTCCCAAAGGTATTATGACTTGAGACTCTCATAGCCATATTTTAAAACTATAACTCACATTTTATACAAATTTCAAGTAACAGAATGATATATTTTTAAATTCCTAACAATGCTAGCCAATGCCTTTAATAGCTGAGTATTGATTATGAATTTCAAATTATATTTTTAGGGGTCATGTGACAATGAAAGATGGGAACATCTGGATGTGTTAGCAGCAAAGTACATGTTTGTTTCCAAGATATTTTTTTTTTTGTATTTAGTTTCTATTTTGCCAGTTGGACCAACCATTAACATGTGAAGATTCATATTTACTCCATAATCAAGAATTTTGAATGGCATTGTAAAGAGGAGAATAATCAAATCTCAAAAATTACATTCAAGTAATGGAATTTAGAGGTTTTTATACTATCACAAAGTAGTTGGTCGCATAAAGTGATGAAATTATTTTTTTTTAATTTAGAGCTTACACAGACATATTTATTTAAATTCGTTGAAGTTTGATCAACTTGCACAAAATTCTGTCAACTATTATCTATTTGAAACAATGAAGTCTGTGATATTTCAAGTAAAATCAAGTAATTTCTTGATGTGATTTGATCAAATAAAATTGGTTATTTTTCAATTTTTTTCCCTCTTTTAGATGCAAACACTGGCATTATCCAGATACACTACCCACTACCAGTGTGATCATTGTATTCCACAATGAAGGTTGGTCTACTCTGCTTCGTACAGTCCACAGCGTGTTTAATCGCTCTCCACCCCAGCTGTTACATGAAATTGTTCTAGTGGATGATTTTAGCACAAAAGGTAGGTTGGTGGATGACGGCTGTGTACATAAATCCAGATTTTTTATATTGATTCTTTTTTTAATTGCCTAGAGATTTATAGCCATGTTACACATGGATCCAATTTTTGTCTCGCCCACCGGAGGGATCCAAATTCCGTCCGTCCGTCACAAACGTTATGACAGATAACTTTGCAACCGTCACTCACTTTTCAACCAAACTTGGGTTGTAGATGCACTGAGGGGACCTGCATGTTATGGTGCCGTTGGAGGTCACATGATAAGGTCAAAGGTCATTTCAGGTCAAACGTTAAAGTTTACCTGCAAGACTCTCTTATGACAGATAACTTTGCAACCGTCACTCACTTTTCAACCAAACTTGGGTTGTAGATGCACTGAGGGGACCTGCATGTTATGGTGCCGTTGGAGGTCACATGATAAGGTCAAAGGTCATTTCAGGTCAAACATTAAAGTTTACCTGCAAGACTCTCTTATGACAGATAACTTTGCAACCATCACTCACTTTTCAACCAAACTTGGGTTTTAGAACCACTTGGGGGACCTGCATGTTATGCTGCCATCAGAGGTCACATGGTAAGGTCAAAGGTCATTTCAGGTCAAACATAGTTTACCCGCAAGACTCTCTTATGACAAAACTTTGTAAACGTCACTTTCCAAACATTAGTAATGTACATGTAGATACACATGTATATGCAAGCATAACTGCAGATTTATGCACTTGTTGCTTGGCAACAGAAATCACGATATTTCTAGTTATCGCATGTGGGCGAGACACATTATCGCTAATGCCTTGTTTGTGGGGATGTTACTTCAATAAACCTGTCATATTGGAAACCTGATGTAGACTGGTAAATTGCCATTTGGTCCAATTGTCAGCTGGTCTAACAACATTTGGTCTAATATTATTTTGTCCATTAACATTTTGTCCAATAACCATTTAGTCCACTAATCACTTCGTTCAATGACCAGTTAGTCTATAACCATTTTGTCTCAAAAACTGTTTGTCTAATAGCCATTTGGTCTAAACCCATTTAGTCCAAATACCACTTGGTCTAGTTATCAGTTCGTCCAATATTCATTTGGTCCAATACCTATTTCGGCTAATCCCAGTTGGTCTAATATCCACATGGTCTAATAATCAATTCATCCATTTACCACTTCGTCTAATTATCATTTCGTCCATCAACCAATTAGTCTATGATCATTTCGTTTAATGACCAGTTGGTCTAATAATCATTTGTTGATTAGATCTTGGACCTTACGATGATTGGACCAAATGGCAATAAAACTTTAGACCTACAATACTAATTCATCATTGAATCTTTCAGTTATGGAAAGAAAAATGTAGTCATTCATAGTTCAAAAACATTGTTCAATATCTTGGGTGGGATTATCCACCCATGGAACAGGAGGAGTTGATTTTTGTGTATTTGTTATGTGTGATATTTTATCTATGTACTTTGTGTTTAATGTTTGATTATAATTAAATTAAAGGTCTAAAATAATGATGTAGAATCCAAAAAGGACTGAATTGGCAGTGCATATTGCAATTTTATAAATAAAAATTAAAAAAACAAACAGACCCAATTATAATTATCTAATTGATTCAATTTGTGAGTCTGTGAGTTTTGACCTCCTATCCGATAACCTTATTTTTACAAAGTTAATATCAAAATGTGTGCAAGACTTTGTAGTAATGAAAATACAGTCAAACCTGTCTTGGCGGCCACCTGTCTATAGCGGCCACCTGCCTATAACAGCCACCAAAAAATCCCCCGTAGGAAATTACTGTGTTGTAGACCCTGCATATAGCGGTCACCTGCCTAACACGGCCACCTGCCTAACGCGGCCAGCGGCCACACATTATGTATCCCGCGGCCACCAATATCGAGTCGAGCCGTAGATTCATGCACAAAAAATAGCTTTTGCCATAATAAAGCCGCGATGTGTTTACCGAGTCACACTCTCACACGAACATCGTGAGACATCGTTTTCAGACTATAAAAATCAAGAACAGCAGTCTACCGCGGGCGGTACGTACGTGGTAATTTGAGGGAAAATTTATTTTATACAGATTGCTCGTATATCTATTGTTTTTCTCATTTATTGACAACAATTACATTATTTTGGCATTTTATATTTCATATGAAATTTTATACAAATCTGTAGATCTATAGCTTATTTTCCTAAGTGATATGGATGCATGTACACTAGTAGTAGTACAAGTGATGTTGTTGCATGTATGTGCAAAAAATTAAAAATGGCCACCGACCTGTCTATAGTGGCCACCTGTCTATAGCAGCCACTTTTGCTGTTTCCCTTCGGTGGCCGCTATAGACAGGTTTGACTGTATGTGTGTGGCAAGCCCGTCAAAGATTGCAAACCATCCAAACTCCAGATAAAAATACTACATTAGATGTAGCTTCCACAGATTGAGAGCCTTTGCACCTGAGATGGAAAGAAAAGATTGATTTGGGATTGTAAAAAACAAAAGATAATCTTCAGGCATTTTCTAAGGTGCCACAACAAAACATATTAAAATTCTAAAATTGTTGCATTTTAGCTGTATTGCACGTCGGAACATTTTTTGAAACTTAGAATAATTATCGCTTCTGACAATTCCTAACTTGACAAAAATGTATCTGGTACTGAAAATAACTTTAACTGCATGGTGCTTTAAAGATAAAGTTCAGTTCTGGTCATGATATTGAATTGTGAAAGAAACTGTCTCAAAGGAAGTGGGAAAGGGTGATTATATAGCACATAAGAATTGGTGTATGCTGTTAGGTTTTGGATTCAATAAAATGATAAGAAATTGAGTCACATGCACTGCACACGGAAATGTGTATATGGGACTACACACAAATGTTCAGCCAGAATATTTCAGCCGTTTCTTGTCATATTTTGAATGTGAGGACATTTGAAGAGCAATCATTTCAGGGGACATTTCTACTATGATAATCTTTCAAGCTAACTTAAAAAGAACGAGAAAGCCTATAAATTATTTTTCACCTTTCCCAGAACTCAACCTTCTCTTCAAAGAGTAGCAGAGGAATCCAAACACACATTCAATTTGATTTTTATTCAAATAACTTTGAAAGTTAAAACAGCAGGACTTTTACAATAACTTTTTTCCCCTGGGGTTCCAGAGCAAATTAGGGGTCCTTGTGAACCAGGCCCCTTTATATTTTGTTGGGGTCCTGAGAAAATATTGGAGGCCTTTGTGTACTGGATTCCTGTTGGTTTTTGATCCTTGCATACGGTATAAAGCCATATGTTCTAAGACTTTCTGACCAAATTTTGTAACAAAATTTGACCATGAGTTGCAATCTTTGAATGTAATGTGATCTACTATGCTTTAGAACCAGACAGTCTCAAATCTCATTTGGTATTTTTGCCATATTCCTGTTCTCTAGAACACCTGAAGCAGCGTCTAGAGGACTACGTCCAAGAAGCTAGGTTTGCGGGGAAGTTGAAATTGGTGCGGAACTCCAGGAGAGAAGGACTGATCCGGACCAGGATCATAGGAGCACGTCACTCTACAGGAGATGTGCTGCTGTGGCTTGATGCTCACTGTGAGGTTGGCGTCAACTGGCTGCCTCCGCTGCTAACTCCCATTGCTGTTAACAGGTATGCAGTGTACATCAAACTCCTGTTGAGAGCTACAAGGACATTAATTCATATACAATGTTCCTCAACACTGAGTACACACTGATGGTTCTCATCAGATGAGATAAGGATTTTCCAGTATACTGAAAAACCAAAGAATCTTGCAACATGAAACTTTCTTAAATCGTAAACAGTGTTTTTTGCAGCAGGAAAAAAAAATCATAACAATATATCAGAATGCGATATACCCAGTACCAAAATAGAATATTATTATTATTTTCCCCTCGCATCAAAGGACTACTGTAGTATGGATTACAGAATGTACCTTACTGTACCCTTTATGCTTCCTTTTGACATCACTTGCTTTACATACATGCAGTTGACTTGATGAAGGCTTTGGCACTTACAAGTAATGTATCTTTTATACCCTACTCCACGTTCTCATACCAGGACTACTGCAGTGTGTCCCATTATCGATGTGATTGACAACATGGATTACAGGGTGTATCCTCAGGGGACTGGAGACCAGGACAGGGGTGGCTTTGACTGGAGTCTCTACTGGAAGCACTTCCCTCTGCCAGAGTTTGAGAAGCACAGGAGACAGCATGCCTCGGAACCTTACAGGTAGGATATGTATGGAACTCGTGGAACTTGATGGAGAAAAAGCCCAGTTTCACGACTTGCAGACTGACCATTAGCAGATACAGATCATTTGAAAATAGACTTAGTTAAAGACTGGATATATATACAGAGTTACGAGGTATGAGTTAAAGGGCAATCCAACCTTGGTAATACAATGATTTGTGTGAAAGCAGAAAATTAAAAACAGGATGGTGAAAGTTTGAAAGAAATCGGACAAGGACTAAGAAAGTTATGGATGTTTGAAAAATGAGATCACTACTTCTATGCGAATTTCAAATTGGCAATCTGGTGAGTCGATTGTGACATTTTTGTGGACAACTCTCCCATTTTTCGTATACAAAAATATCATTAATTTGTGGTTTTCTTCGAGGCGCTTTTACCCTCAGGGCAGTACTCAAAATATGTTGGGGATAGCATATTGTTATAGGTCCTCATGAATGAAAGAAAAAGATCTGACTGAGTAATACATTTTGAAAAAAGTGACATTTTAGTCATTTTGTGTGTTGGAGCGAATGGGGGAGTTGTCCACAGCTACATCACAGTGACATTACCCATTCGGCCAATTTGAAATTCCCATATGTATAGTGATTACAACTTTGAAAAATTCATCACTTTCTTATTGCTTTTCCGATTTCATTCAAACTTTCACCAATCTGCTTCTCTGATTTTTCCTCTTTCTTTCAAAGCAACTTGCTATTAAGGTTGGATGCCCTTTAAAGGCCAAGTCCACCCTAACAAAAAGCTGATTTGAATAAATAGAGAAAAATCCAACAAGCATAACACTGAAAATTTCATCAAAATAGGACGTAAAATAAGAAAGTTTTGGTATTTTAAGGTTTCGCTTAATTTCGCAAAACAGTTATATGCACATCCTGCTCAGTATGCAAATGAGGGAACCAGTGACGTCACCCATTCACTATTTCTTTTGTTTTTTATTACATGAAATAGGAAATATTTTAATTTTTCCTTGTTATAATGTGAAACAAGGTTTGATTCCTCGCTGAACATGTGTAATTGCCATTGTTGCAACCTATACACAATTCAATGAGAGGTTCCTAAGGCAAAAAAAAAATTGTTGTATTGGCGTAACGGGTCACTGAAAAATAGGGTAGGTAGGTCGGGATTTTTTTTTTTAACGACAGTATAGTACATAATACACGCAGCTAGTTCTGTCCGCAACACTTCGGGTTTTTTTCGATTGCGATGCAGCACGATACGCGATATCGATAGCCCCCCCCCCCCCCCCCCCCATGGCCTAATTGTGAAATCTGCAGAAATTAAAATAGTTCACATAATAAAATACAAAAGAAATAGTGAGTGGGTCACTGGTTCTCTCATTGCACAGTTACGAGAACATTATCAATGTGTATGCCAAATTTACATTCCTTGATGTACAAATGGAAGTATTCTTTTCAAAGGAGATGCAAAAATAAGCAAGTTCCAGAGCATCTTCATCACTTTAAAGTAGCTATTCAAAGAATATCACAAATATGGCAATTAATGTATCACTAGAAACTGGGAAGCTTACAGATGGCAATCGTATAAGTTTTATGTCAACTGCGTATCTGATGATTATAAAAACAACACAAATAAAAGCTCTTCTCAGCATCTGGAATATCCGAGGATTCGCCAGAAATATAGCGATGTTTTGATGTCGTCACACTCGGGATCGATCCTGCTTAAGCAGACGACGTCCTATAATGAATGACCGTAATTGCAATGCAATTATTTATCAAATTATAAAGAGTTTGGTGAATTTAAACATGACCTTATTTCACACCATTATAAAGGGAAAGTGAAACTGATTCTGATAGCTAAAACCGTTTGATTGTAAATACACATGAGAAGGGTCAATGATCAATGAAATAAACCCCACTTTCAAATTGAAAAGCCCTCCGAATAATAGCAGGATGGTATTCGTTCCCTCTTGAAACGCCGAACATGCCCCGGTGCAAGCAGCTGAAAATACAATGGCGTCTTATTTTGTTTACAAGTGACTGATTCCTTTATTTTTTTAACGCTGCATTTTTCATCAAAATAATACCATACACGAAGTTAAGAGTGAGGCAACAGACTAACATTAAGACTGACGCTAGTGAAGGAAGAGAAATAAGTGAAGAGGAGATGACAAAATAGGCTCTGAAAAATGTGTAAGATGTTATGGGACATCGTCTGCTTAGACAGGACTGGTCCATGGTGTGTCGTCACATATCTCAGCAGCGTTCGAGGAGCTCTTCAGCTGCTATATCGGGGGCTGTATTTTACCGTTTTATAATTGATAATAATCATTACTTCAAATGTTTCCAAGCGTTGAATTTGGATAACCTTATTTAATTTATGCCATCTATGCAATAATAAGTATTAAGCCAATATTTAAAATCATTAAAGTTCTACTTTAAGGATTCAATGTTTCAATAAATCTCTATTTAATCAGAAGTTATTTGAGAATAGGCATGTTTACTGTAATTTTGGTTTATTGTAAAACCATACAATTTTGGGATGTGGTAGTTTGGTAAAATGCAAAAAATCAGTGTTATAAATCAATCATTTTGCAGCCTGAAACTTTCACCAATTGTGACCACTTGCCAAATTTGCAAAGTTTCATACATGTGATTTGTTTTAGAGGACATGATAACTTTGGTTATTGTGATTAGGAGTCTGCGCTTGTTTTGTAACTCGTAAAACCACATGTTATCTATTTGACTTTGTCTATTTCTCCTTGTTTCACTGTACAGGTCACCAGCAATGGCAGGGGGACTCTTTGCCATGGACAGAAAATATTTCTTTGAGCTTGGTGCTTATGATGAAGGACTGGAAATATGGGGTGGAGAAAACTTTGAACTCTCATTTAAAGTAAGTCTTTTGAATGATGTTGTGTTGAGTAGAGATACAAAAAAGCAGGGATTTAGCAAATTGAATATTGGTAATCTCAAAATTCCTTTTGCAAATACTTTGTTTCTTTCTTAATATTTCAGCTATATGTCTTTAAAATACTGTCTGATTTCATGAAAAGAGATGATATATTTAATTTCTTTGTCTCTTTTTTAAATGTAAATGATCTACATGACTGTATGCATTAAATGGAACAAATAATGCACAGCTCTTGGGAAGGAATACTGCACCTACTTATTTCATAATAGCCCAAACACACACAGTTCATATACTAGACTATTCAATAGTTGTTGCATGCAATATATTCAGATTAGTGAATTATGGGATTACTAGCAAAGGAAGTTAAACTCTTTATTTTCCATGGATCAAAACCCTAGACTGCCACATTGTTTGGAATATAATATACATGTACACTGGATGTGTGCCAAATTTGACTGTGGCAGTCCCATGTTCGATCCATTGGTCAACAAAACCTGCAGAGAGTTGTGAACAAGATGATACATTTTTATGCTCTGATGTGAAATATCTGTTCACCTTTTTATGTATTCCCTTTTTTATTTGATAGATCTGGATGTGTGGAGGATCTTTGTTGTGGGTTCCATGCTCCAGAGTTGGTCATGTCTATAGAATATTGGGGAAAGTCCCTTATTCAGCCCCAAATGGAAGCATGCTTGTGCTTAGTGAAAGGGTGAGTCAATTTTATCCAAATCAGATGTATCCATTTGTTGAATTCAGTGGACATAGAATGTTATAATATAAGTGTAATACTCTCACTCTTTTAACAATGGTTTACTTCTAAACTTTTGTAATTTGATAGTTATGTGCCAAAAAAATGCAACTAGAAAATTCAATGTGACTAGATATTTGTCCTAGTATGTATTACATGTGACTCATTTATTCCTGTATTGAAACTCCAGATGTACATTATGAATACAGAACAGTTTATTGTTTTAATAGAGTGCAAAGATTCCTTAGTCTTTGACCACTTAATCCTATATAACATATATTCTGACACTTGTACCCTATTGCTAATTTATATCTCATTTCAGACTCTGTACCAATAGTTATAGTGTTTGTATTTTTATATGAAGATGTAAACTGATTGTATTTTTAGGCTGACTATGGAGAAAGCTCTGAGAAATCTTAACCATTCATTTAGATATTATGGCTTGTTTTGTAGTTTATTTTAGTTACAAAATTATTCTTCTAATTTTCATTGTTTATGACATGTATGTATATATATATTTTCAAAGAAACATTTGTAAGCTGGTCTACTGAAATGGATGGTATTTGTTGATCTGCTTCTCTTCATTTAGAATTTACGACGTGTTGTGGAGGTCTGGTTTGACGACTACAAAGAGTATTTCTACCGCAGCAAGCCAGAGTCTCTTCTCGTCTCAACAGGAAATATAGAGAAACAGCTTGCTTTCAGAGAAAGATTTAAGTGCAAATCTTTCAGCTGGTTTATGAAAGAGATTGCACCAGATATCGTAGAAAAATACCCTTTACCACACGCTAATAAATACTGGGGAGAGGTGAGTGTTGATCAGTCAGTTCTTGATCGTATTGTGATATTTTGGCTGAAATCAAAAATCTCAGTATTAGTCAAGGTTGGAGATTTTGTTACCAAACTATTTCCTGATGCTTAGGACCTAAACACATGTTGATTTCTATTTGTTTTTTTAAATTTCAAATGCTTCAAAGCCACCTAAAGGACTCTAATTTAGTGGTGACATTATACATTGACGGTTTCAAATACATGTATATAATTTTACTTCTATTTTGATTTTATCTCATCTTGATGCTTGGTGTTTGAAGCGTTGAATACTGCCCCTTTTTACCATTTCCCTTGCCTTTAAGTCAAATTTCATGAAAAAATCTCATTATCTCTTCGATATTTTCACTCCACCAATCAGATTCGAACGAAAAAGGGGTCATTCTGCGTGGACTCGATGGGATCTAAAGATGGAGGGCGTGTGGGGATGTCGTACTGTCACGGGGCGGGCGGTAACCAGCTCTTCCGAGTGACGGAGAACGGTCAGCTGCGCATTCATGACCAATGTGCTTATGATCATTACAAGGAGGTTAGGTTAAGGAGATGCAGTGGCTCAGGTGGAGGATGGTCATTTGAGGAGGTCAGTTTTAGGGGATTTTCCCCATTTCTATTTCATGAACCAATATTCTAAGTTATTTTTTAAGATCCTGTTTTGATAAACTATGTAATGTTACATATGTTGATAATATTCTCTTTTATGGAAACCACTTTGCACTTTGTTGGCATATCAGTCAAGCTCATGCTACTTTTTGAGGCATTAAAAGTAAAGTTTATATAAATATTAAGAATATGCATTTAATTTAAATTAAAGTAATTTTATTAGATTGGTCTGTTGTATTGCAATTTCACCCATATTTTGTGAAAGAAGTCATTAATAAGACAAGAAGGAAACATGGAAAGTGCACTGAGGTAAAATGTTATCATACAAAACAAACTCATAAGAGCTGTGAAAACTTTATATTAGAAATATTATCTTATGTTTATATAATGGAAATATTCAAATTCCAGACTAATTCTGTTATTCATGAAATTGCTGATAGTGATGTTGTAATCCATTACAAACACACTATTCACACAAGAATTTCCCTGTGTATTCTAATCCAATATCATATTTTTATTTCTTTCACCTCCAGTCAACGGGTCTCGTACATCATGCAGGCACAAGCCAGTGTTTAGAACACAAGCCAGGGGTTAACGAACTTGTATTGGCCAGATGCTCATCAGTAAAGCCAAGTCAGACATGGGAGATAAGCAGTAAACATCTCAAGCACCATTAACCCATAACTTCCCATAGGTTTAGCAAGGACTTTCAACCCCCAGTTAGTGATGATGATATCAGTGATAATAATAATAGTAATTGGATGTACATGTATATATAGTGTTCTCTTAGGACACAAATTGCTGAATAACTCCCATAATGAGGTGCTTATACCGAGTAATCAGTTACTTCACCTGGATCAAGAGAGGCAAATATAGATTAATGTCTTGCCAAAGGAATTTGATGTCAGGATTTGGTTGTTTCTTTGAATCCTGTGCATGAAAAACATCTCATCCAATGCCAAAATTGGCTTTCATTTTCAACTCAAGTTCACATAATTTGTAGAAAATCAACATGAGTTAAAGCAAGGTTGCCATTTATTGATTACAGTTGATGACATTCTTGTTTGTTACTTTTTATGCCTCCGCCCACCGAAGGTGGGTGCCGGAGGCATTATGTTTTCGGGTTGTCCGTCCGTCCGTGCGTCCGTCCGTGCGTCCGTCCATGCGTCCGTCCGTCCCACTTCTCGTTACCGCGATATCTGAAGAATCATTTGAGGTAGGAACCTCAAACTTGGTACTAGTATGTATCCCCATACGAAGATGAACTGATTAGATTTTGGGGTAAGTAGGTCAAAGTTCAGAGGTCACAGAGGTCAATTTACATGAAATTACATAAAAATTCTTGGTTTTTAGCACCGTTACCACAATATCTCAAGAACTGTTTGAGGTAAGAACTTCAAACTTGGTACTAGTATGTTTCCCTATACGAAGATGAACTGATTAGATTTTGGGGTAAGTAGGTCAAAGTTCAGAGGTCACAGAGGTCAATTTACATGAAATTACATAAAAATTCTTGGTTTTTAGCACCGTTACCACGATATCTCAAGAACTATTTGAGGTAAGAACTTCAAACTTGGTACTAGTATGTTTCCCTATACAAAGATGAACTGATTAGATTTTGGGGTAAGGAGGTCAAAGGTCAGAGGTCACAGAGGTCAATTTACATGAAATTACATGAAATTCTTGGGTTTTTAGCACCGTTACCGCGATATCTCAAGAACTGTTTGAGGTAAGAACTTCAAACTTGGTACTAGTATGTATCCCCATATAAAGAGGAACTGATTAGATTTTGGGGTAGGTAGGTCAAAGTTCAGAGGTCACAGAGGTCAATTTACATGGAATTACTGGTTTTTAGCACCGTTACCGCGATATCTCAAGAACTATTTTCTGAGGTGAGAACTTCAAACTTGGTACCAGTATGTATCCCCATAGAAAGATGGACTGATTAGATTTTGGGGTAAGGAGGTCAAAGGTCAGAGGTCACAGAGGTCAATTTACATGAAATTACATGAAATTCTTGGTTTTTAGCACCGTTACCACGATATCTCAAGAACTGTTTGAGGTAAGAACTTCAAACTTGGTACCGGTATGTATCCCCATAGAAAGAGGAACTGATTAGATTTTGGGGTAGGTAGGTCAAAGTTCAGAGGTCACAGAGGTCAATTTACATAAAATTACATGAAATTACTGGTTTTTAGCCTCGTTATCAAATATTTCTAGAAGAGTTTGAGCCATCAACTGAATTTAGGCGGAGGCATATAGGAGACGCAGTCGCATTCATCTTGTTTTTTTATAAACATTAAGAGTACATTTATTTCCAGTCCATGATACCAAATTAGATATAGCGTTACTGAGTTATTGCATTGTCTTCAGCATCTTATTTTGCAATTCGTCACTCTTAAGATATTATTGATCATCGTCACTTGTTTGACAAAGTGCAATATGTATATTGAAGATTATCTTTTGAGATAAACAAGTATATTAGTCTATATATTTGTTACTTGTGAACTACATGTACTGTTATTTTGTGTATTTGTTGTATCTGTTATTATAAGTATAAAAGTTGAATTCACTGGTTTACTTTTATGATGTTGAACAGAATAATTTTAAAATGTCAAGTAATGTAAAAGCCTCACTTTGAGAGAGTTCTAGCTATAGAGGGTTCTCACAGCAGCCATGCTGGAGGACATAACAATAAAATATGTGCATCAGACTATGAAAAGCCATTGTTGTCATGTCTAGTGCAAAGGTTTTTATTGTTAAGTCCTCCAGCATGGCATCTTGTGGGAACGCTCTATATACCATAGATTTACAATGTTGTAGGAAAAAAATTGTATTTTGATACTTGAAATATAATCTAAGAGCCTGAATTCAAGAGATTTCTACATATATGAAGCTAGATTCCCATCTTTACCTTGTACAATTTATTAGAATTATGTTTTGAAGAAATAGATAGCGTTTCAAATTTGTATTCTTATCTGAGCCTTAATTGAATGGCATTATTAACTATTGACAGTCCAAAGATATCAACTTACACAAGTAGTTCTTGTGCGAATTGGTAATAGTTGAGTAATTGTAACCTCTTGCCAAAATGTGAACTGTTGTTGCCAGAATTAAAACAACCCAAACATTAAATGTGTAAATGTTTGTCATATCTTAATTAAGTAGGGGTAATTCAAATTTATTTACAATCCGCAAGTTTTGCTTGCATGATATCAATTTGCTAGATTAATTAATTAATTAGTAATTAATGATCCAGATAATTTGTAAACAAAGACAAATTGATTGCTGATGAATTAGGCTCAGTGTGGCTCATTGGCTTGACTTGTAACTGGCACATTACAAAAAAACAAGAAATTGAAGTACATGTATGTGGGCATGGGGCATGTAAAGCAAGCATGCAAGCAAGCAAGCAAGTAATTTGTTGTTCTTTCACAATTTTTCAATGTTAAAGCATGTACATGTATATATCTACCTCTTCATAACAAAGAACTTGCGATTTTCAGAGAGAATATACTACTTGACAGTATGTTTTTTACAGAGCGGAAAAGGAAAGGAAAGGAATACCCAAGTTGGTAGGTTTGTGCAAAGATTTGTTTTCTCATGGTCCTTTCTGAGTGAGTGAAATCTAAAACAGTGGTGTTTTTTAAAAACATGACAAAATCTTTTTAACTTTCCCATATCTGCTTATTCAATGTGATTGAATTGAATGTATGACGAAGCCTGAACACACCTGGTCCCAACTTAAATACGTGTTTTGTGGTTCTATTGCGCAATTTATATTTGCCTTACGAAAAATTAATTTTACATCTTAGAGTGCTCTTATACATATGTGGTCTTTATGCTAAGAGATCTGTAAATATTTCTGACAAAGTATTGATCAGCCAAGTGAAATTAGAGAAATGTTTTATCTAATTGTCATCTTGAATAGCTGTTTCTTAACTTGAAAAACTACGTTATGGATGTACATGTATGTCGCTTGTGTTATATTTTTGTAATCTCTACATTTTTCCCTCCCAAATGAATTCTCAATAATTCATATATTCCTAGTGACTAAGATTGATTATCTGTAAAGAAATGGAACTAAGTGTATTTTTGGAGCATGCATTTTATTTTATTCAGGAACCATTGCATATCATTTTGTTTTAATATTTTGTTGCAATAAACATGTACTGTATACACATGGATTCAATTTCATTTGGAATGGAGTTTTATAAAAAGGTACCTGAATATATCACAAACGGTATCAGTTTGAGGTAGAAAGTTTCGATAGTTATAATTACAGAACAATGCGATTTTCTGTGATTACACTTTTAAGTGTACTTGTATGTCTTCCTGCAAATTTAACTGTGATGGTCTGCCGGGAGCCAAGAGGGCGTTAAGCCTTTAACTCCATGTCAACTCATGTGACTGATTGCATGAAACATATTTCCATTGGAGGTCACATGAGTACCTGTACTAACACTGAATGAAGCTGAACTATATATGTTGTAAGCCTGCTGTAATCATGCCTTAAACACCTTGTACATTTGAAAAATTAATGATATTGATGGATTTAGATTCGTTTATAATTTTTAGAAATAACAGAGCTCTGTGTGCTAATGTTTTGTTACGTACCAAGCATCGATATACAATTTTGCAATGATAGTAAATACATAGAATTAAATATTTTAAACAATATTTTGCAGGAAGTTTTATATTTTGTTGTACTTAGATTTGCTGTACTTAGTTTAGGACACTTTTTACAGAATTCTGCCTTTTTTGCAAGATGTTTGACATTGCAGTGTACTTTTCAGAAATGTAGAATGAATTATTTGTTTTAAAATATGCAGTAAATATGAAATTTATTTTGATTTTGAATTGTAGGTTAGTTTTTCAGGGTTACACCATGTAATCTTTCAATAAGCAGGGTGTATATCGGATCCCCCCGTAGGCAATAAATAGCCTCCACTGGGCAGTGTTCTAGTCATTCTCCTGATGACGATCAGAGCATACAGATAGAAGCATCGAGAACCATAGAGCTCTTAGCGGAGCTCACCAGCCCTTTTCAGGGCTCTTATTCCTTGAAAGATGACATGGTGTAACCCTAAAAACTAAACCTACAATTCAGTTTCTCCACCATGAAAAGTATTGCTGATACTTCACTAAATATTTTGATTTTGTTTGTAAAAAAAGGATTTAAAGGTCATCTCAAGTTCTGTTAATGATGAAATGATGGTTCATGTATGTTAAATACCACAAGTGAATGATACCTGTTGATTTGGTAGAAAATAAGTACTTGCTGTGTGTTTTATCAGCAAAGTAGACCTACAATTTGGAGAATGAGCCATGCATCACATTACATATTAGTATAGTGTGTCCAAAAATTCTAGCCAATTCGTATTTACAAGTAGCCAGTGTAATGGTATGTGTTGGGAGTTATCTGATCAGTATATGTCTGCCTTTTGAATGGATGTTTGCCTTTTGAAGAATGGATATTGAGCATTTTGAAGTACGCGTACCTCCAGGGACCTGTTGCACAAAACTTGTGTATGAACGCAACTCCTGAAAATCAAACGCAAGTCTTTAATGGGCACTTCTGATTGGCTGAAAATAAAGTTGCGTTTGATTTTCCCCGAGTTGCCTTCTAACGCAAGTTTTGTGCAACGGGCCCCTGACGATGCTGTGCACCATTCAAAATAACTTTGATCACTTCCTCTTGAAATGCTGGACATGTATCACTACCAGAACACATGATCACCTGTAAAAAATACAATGAAAGAATATCAAATGAACTTATAAAAATGTGTTTTCATGAAATGTATTTACCAGCATCTGAACATTAGTGATGTAGATAAGTGATGCAAGTTGTGTGATTGCCTTTAGATATCATGTATTTTTCAAAGAGTATTTTGAAATTCTGAATTTGATATTGTAGGTACTAAGATTGTCAACTGTGAAAATATCCACATATTTAGAGTGGAATACATAAGTTTTTGATGGGGGCAAAATGTCCTCTCAAAAGTGAATTCCTGGATTGTTTTGATTGCAAAATGATGACCCCATTTTAGTGCACCACTTGGCAATTCTCCTTAGTCATTTCTTTTCCCCACTTGTGTTTGTGAAATATATAACTAGTGCCAATTTGAATAATGGTGCAATGGACAGATAAGACATGCATTATTACATCAAGACATCAAGTGTCAGATGAACCATTAAGTGTTTTAAAACGTTTTGTTAATGATCAGTGTATTAAAGTGTGGTCAATAAAGTGTAATTTTTCATCTGTAGAATTATTTACATTTATGAATTATTTTGTGCTTACTAAAACTACTTTTTTGAACATGTAAAAGGTATTGGAAAAATTACAAATCTCAACATCTTTGATTGATATCACATTGGCCCCTGTGTTATTAAGAGCATCATTCTGAAAATAAAAACTCATTATGACAAGATGATTTTACCAGTCCATTGTGCATTCTATTATTTTGGGTCCTGATATAACAAGGTTTCAAGTATTGCAATGTATTTTTTTTAGGTCCCAAGGAGATTGTTATAAATAGCTTGACTTGTACACGAAAAACTTTTTATCAGTATTGAGCTGAAGATTGCATATTGTGAAGCTGAATAGGGAAAAATTTTTCTGACATTTCTTAGAGTTTTATTTAAACAGTAAAGAATTAAACTTAATGAAATTTGAACAGGTTTCTCACTTTGACAAATCAAATCCATAACATTGTGTGTATTGGTTATTAATTCAGAGCATGAAAATCCTGAATGTGTGTTAAGATCTGTCATTCTATTGTATGACACATTATTCAGGCAACAGCTTTGTGAATTTTAACGACACTGGGTAAGAATACTTGTTGTGGAATCATTTGTGCAGTTCACTTTTGTGTATTGTGTTTACAGATTTGCTCAAATGTTAGTCTTGATTTGTCAAGGAGTGATAACTACCTGAATTTCAAAAAGTAAATATTGTTCAAATAATTATCATAAAACTGACTCGAGAAAAATTTGAAACCCATACTTTACAATATGCAAACCTACATGTGAGTTCAATATCAGGTGTACATGTATTATGTTATCTCTCAAAAGCGTCAATTTTATTGAACACCTATTACATGAATGATGTGTTTGAGTACCTGCTCTTCAAGAAGAATACCATATACACCAAAAGAGACACAGTATGTAAAGTAATTCATACACAATATTTATTACACATAGCATACATTTTAGTAGTATAGCATACATTTTAATATTAACTACTGGTACATAAATAATTATCATACATGTATTGTATAATTATAAGCAGCGGGATAATATCATAACAGTATACAGTTAGGGAAAGTTCGACTTTTCCCTAAGTCAAACAATATTTTTGACCAAACTTTGCAAAACGTGTGCCATTTACATTTCTTAAGTCAAATTTTGGATAAGTCAAACTATTCTTTGTGGTCCCAACAGGTTAGACTTATGCAAAGTTAACTGTATTTAGATGTAGTTTGGACACTGTCCCCATCCCACAAGCTGTGCTGCCATTAAAAACTGAAGAAAAAAAATCTTCCCGACGGTGTACACATATTTTTCATCTTGTTAAAAGAGACATCTATTAGTATTTCATCGATCAAGGGTATAAGCACCATGTCAGGGTTTTAAATAACTATATGACAAAATACCAAATTTCTCGATAAGATATTTTAGGCTTTTCCCAGTGATAGATCTCTCCAAACTAATATGAAAACCATAAAATTTCACTGGTTGAGGGTTCCATGGAATTGAAAACACTGCCCCCCCCCCTCCATAAAAAAGAAAGGTTTACCAGTGGGCACTTGTACCAAAATTACAGTTAGGTTGAGCAAAGACAAAGAGCAATGAGCAGTTAATATTCACTTTTACAGTGGCTATGTAATTTTTTACACATAAGCTCTCGCAAATATACTCTGTGAAAACAGAAGTAACTTAAAATAATGAAACAGTCAGTCACAAAATCATGTACATTGCACTATACAAAAATGCTTTTCATTTGAACTCGACTCCACATGGATCCGGATATGCACAGAACACTTAGGCATGACAAGCTCTACTGTTGTATTATTTATATGCAGACCGATGCAATACAACTATAGTGGTATTCTCTTTGAAGCAACACATCAAGCGAATGTAAACACTACAGGTTCCTAGACTTTCTAGATTTTCACAAATTCAAGTTAAAAGTTCTAAATTAGCACTGAAATTAGATTTAATCTATCTTGGTGTTCATCAATGTACATGTACATGTACTTGCTTCACTAATAATGAAATTAAATTGAAATAATACAGATGCATGATTTGGTCCTGATGTATATTAGGCTGTATATATTATTAATAATTTTCCGCTTTTATATTGCGCCTAATACATCGGCGATGTCTCTAAGCGCTTTACAGATATACTATTACCCCGGTCATCGGATTCTGGCATGCCCGCACACAATGTATGCACATTCTCCACTCCCTGGGGAGTATTCCAGCAATGGGCCGTGGCGCTCACATTGCTAAGCAAACGACATTAACTTTCGCATCCTACCGGGTACCCATTTAACACCTGGGTGGAGAGTGGCAAATGTAGATTAACGTCTTGCCGAAGGACGCTAGTGCTGCGGTGGGATTCGAACCCCGGACCTTGTGGTTCAGTCCGGGGACTTATCCACTGATCCACAACACCTCCACATTAATCTTGCTTTCTATCTGAATGCAACCATCTGTGTGAATCAGAGTGATTATAAACTTGAAAATGAGTCAACTCTGAATGAAGAAAATTAATGATCCTTCTAGTTCTATGTGTCTTTAACATATCATTCAGACATCACCTCAGATTCGTGAATAACTTGAAACCAATGACTGCATTTGATTCTTCATAAAATTAGTAGTACAACTTTCTTCACAAATTTGCAAGTTAGATTTAGCCTAATGAGATCATAGCATAATCACTCTATCACTGTAAGAATGTAATGCTCACACACTCACAATGTGTACCATATAAAACTTAACAAAAACTTCACTATACTTAACAAAAGATGATATACATGTACATGAATATTTATAGATATATACAAAAGTATCATATAATGACAACTACATAGCATCTATTTTACTCGCAAATATCTGGAGCTGTTTGGCTACTTCTTTGGCTAGTTCCTCTTTGCTTGCCTTGGGGTGTTTCTTCACATAGTCTACAATTGCACCAATAGTTTCTGCCTGAAAACAGAAATAGACGAAAAGATATTTTAACAATATTTATTAATTCACAACTTACCACTCAATTAGTAATTTGATTTTATCTGTATTCATAATGGTACTCCAAAATAATTGCAAGCCATTGTAAAGCTAATAAAGATGACACAATTTATACTTCCCTCAAAGTATATTGTACATGTATGCATCAGTGTAATTTTTCTATGTTAGGGGACCGATCACCAATTTGTTCTGCTCTGTATGTTCCATACAGGTATCCTGTACTGAAAATATCAGCTTTAACTATTACTTCTGTACCGAGACCAAATTAAAATCTAAAGAAAGGTTAAATCACTTGGGAGTAGACTGAGCGGGTGATACCAGTACAATCTGGTGCACAAGGAAGTTACATGTAACTCCACGTTAACTTATACTGTACATGTACATGATGTATGAAATAATTTAAAAGGGTACAAGAACACAGCTCAAAAATTCCACTTGAAAGCATATAATATAAAGTGAAAATACTCATTTACACTCCACTACCATTTAGCTATGTTATACCTACATGTACATCAAGCAAACTTTTTTTGAAGTCAGAAGAGCTGGCACATACACTTGATGTAATAATTTCATTGGCAATTAAATAAAAATAAGTGACAACTTAAAAAAAGACAAAATAATTACAGCAGACTATGATTAAAGTAGACTTTATATTGTTATTCTTACCCGATATGCTTCAATTTCATCCTGTCCACTGAGTCTATGCCAGAGTTCATGCCCAACGCGTATGCCTGTGATGGTCTTGTACAATGACTTTGCATCATCTCCTTTATGCAGCCAAGCTAGCAAGCCAATCTATGAAAAAGGAGGAAAGAAAATTTGTTTTTAGAATATGACTATTTAAAAGGCAATCCACCCTTGGTAATATAAAAATGATTTATGTGAAAACAGAAAAATCTGACAAGGAATAAGAAAGTTACAGATGTTTGAAAATGAGATGTAGGCGAATCTCAAATTGGCATTTAGGCGAGTCGATTGTGACATGTTGGCGGTCGACTCGCATGTTTGTCGTACACTAAAATATCATTAATTTGCTATTTTGGAAAATGACATTTTAGTTATTTTCTGTGTTGGAGCAAATGGAGGAGTTGTCTCCCACTGCATCACAGTGACATTACTGATTCAGCCAATTTGAAATTCCCATATACGTGTAGTGATTACTGATTACAACTTTCCAAAATTCATAACTTTTTTATTGCTTGTCCGATTTCATTCACACTTTCACCAATCTGCTTCTCTGATTTTCCCTCTTTCTTTCACAACAACTTACCATTAAGGTTGGATTTCCATTTAACTGAACATTTTGTTTTCCTGTGGTTCAAAAGGCAACTGAAAAGGGATTTATTTTTCTCTCTTCAGTTCAGGAAAATGAATAATCACTGGAAAGAGAGTGCCATGGTGACTGTACATAACATTCTCAATCACACTACTGATAAGAAAGTTTTAACAATATGAAGATCACTATCTAATGGAGGAAAACTGTGAACACGATTAAGAGTTTGTGATATCATTCGGGACCCTACATCCCCACTACTGACCACCTACACAGAACATGTATGTTGTATGTATCTGGTGAAATGAAAATAAATTTCCCCCTAAGAAGTTGATTTCATCATAACTTTAACAAAACTATAATTGGTGATACTATATTCAATTATATGTTTTGCATAAATTATGAACTAAAGACTGATGCTTCTCATTCTTTCAGAAACATTGAAAAATAAATCTTTAATGAAATCTGTATTAAAATTATATTTATGAAAATACAGATATAATCCCCAAAATATTCTCATTTGAAAGTGTAAGAAAGAAAATTATTTTGTAAGGGTGAACATGCGCTGACATAAATGCATAAAGATCAATATGTCTTGACATAATCATGAAAATGGGAAATTTATGAGATCAAAAAACACAAACAATCGGACAAGAGGGACTGAGGCAGGGAATGACATCACAATCTCGTGACTGAGTTGTCAATTTGTCTCCACAAGAAACTAGATACTAGTGATCTTCATACATGTAGTATTATTAAAGAGATCCATAAATATCTTATTGTGCTGCCTGATTTTCGTCAAACATTTTGGGATCAGATCAGTGTTCTCCATTAAGATTCACTTTTTCATTGTCACATAAACTTTGATTAAAACAACAACAACAAATATACTTGAATGACCAATCTGATGTTACAAAGATGATTTTCAACTTGGCTACAGAGCTGACTTTGGCTATATAAAAAGTCAAAATGAATTTCAACAGGTTGACCTACAATATCATAATATGGAAGAATCGGGGCTGGGGGAAGAGCCAAAATAATATTTTTACAATTCATCTAATATTAAAACAATCTTAACAATTTTAAGCCAAGGTTATTTCTGTCGAACTCATCAGGGAGAAATTGTCTTTTGCCATTTGATTAGGACATGTACAGTAGGATGGAATACAAAACTTATTGGAAATATACAATATCTCTACTAAACAGGCTGCAAATAAACCTATAAGTTACATTATATCTCGACCTCACCATCCATTCCCGTGCAAAATCGCGGAATAAAAAAACATCCATTCAATTTGCATGCACATGTACGTGCATCTTCGTCACGAGCATGAAGAGTCAAAGTCTTTCTGTCAATTACAATAGTAATGCATTGGATGCAGAGTGAAAAAGTAATTTTCTATTCCAAGATAATGCCCCCTCCCAACGTTTTAACAATAATAAGATGAATGCGACTGCATCTCCTATATGCCTCCACCTAAATTCAGTTGATGGCTCAAACCGTTCTTGAAATATTGTGATAACCAGAATAAAAAGCCTCTAATTACATGTTAATTGACCTCTTTGACATTTGACCTTACAACTTATAACCAAAAGTCTGATCACTTATCTCCTCCTAGTCATGAATACAAAATAGTTGAGATATGGTGATAACAAAGATAAACCTGAATAAAAAGCCTCTAATTACATGTTAAATGACCTCTTTGACATTTGACCTTTAATACACCTTATAACCCAAAAGTCTGACCACTTTATCTCCTCCTAGTCATGAAAACAAAATAGTTGAGATATGGTGATAACAAATGTAAAAAACATTAATTTCACATACACCTGTATATGACCTGTCACCTTTGACCTACGTGAACAAAAATCTAATACCTTAAATTCGTCTCACTATGGTGATGCATACTACATGTAGTTCCAAGTTTGAAGTTAGTGGACCAAATGGTTATTGAGATAGCACATTAACGAGGCTAAAACCTTCAATTTCAGAATTGACCTCTATGACCTTTGACCTTTGAACTACGTATCCCAAAATCTAATCAGATCGTCTTTCTATGGTGATACATACTAAATGTAGTACAAGTTTGAAGTTCATACCTCAAATGGTTCTTGAGATATCGTGTTAACAAGGGCAGACTAACAGCAACACCTGCAATTTCAGAAATTGACCTGTGACCTTTCACCTTTCACCTACGTACCCCAAAATCTAATCAGGTTGTCTTCCTATGGTGATACATACTAGCACCAAGTTTAAAGTTCATAACTCAAATGGTTCTTGAGTTATTGCGAGAACGAGGCTAACACCTGCAATTTCTGAAATTGACCTGTGACCTTCCCCTTTTCACTTTACATGTACCCCAAAATCTAATCAGATCGTCTTCCTATGGCATGTATGGTGATATACATTAGCACCAAGTTTGAAGTTCATACCTCATGTGGTTCTTGAGTTACCGCAAGAACGATAATGCGGGATGGATGGACGGACAGACAGACAGACGGACAGACAACCCGAAAACATAATGCCTCCGGCACCACCTTGACTAGCCAGGATTGGCTTCGTGAATGTAAAACTAAAAAAAAAAAAAAATTGGCTATACGCCTTCTACATCACGAAGCCAGGCGTTCTTACCCAGCAATCTAATTGCGCACGGGTTAGCAGGACTGGAAAATGCCCTGAAATAACACTTTTCTGATAACTCCCGCGACCGACAGGTCTTTCACCACAGCGTTTCCTCCTAGTAAAACGTTTAGAATTAGAATGTCTTTTTGATCGTACGTATTTTACCAAAAAATCCAAAAAAGATCATAAGAAATTTCCGAGAACTCACCAGTGTTTGTGTGTATCCATGCCTCCTCTTGTCATGCAGATATGGCATGACAATGGATACACACTCTCACTTGATATTGAAAATTGCCCATGTCAGAGAACCCATTTGTTTAAAATAGTTTTTATGCCTCCACCCACCAAAGGTCAAGGTTAGCCAGGATTGGCTTCGTGAATGTAAAGCTAAAAAAAAAAAAATTGGCTATACGCCTTCTACATCACGAAGCCAGGCGTTCTTACCCAGCAATCTAATTGCGCACGGGTTAGCAGGACTGGAAAATGCCCTGAAATAACACTTTTCTGATAACTCCCGCGACCGACAGCTCCTTCACCACAGCGTTTCCTCCTAGGAAAACGTTTAGAATTAGAATGTCTTTTTGATCGTACGTATGCCATATCTGCATGACAAGAGGAGACATGGATACACACAAACACTGGTGAGTTTTCGGAAATTTCTTATGATCTTTTTTGGATTTTTTGGTAAAAATATGTACGATCAAAAAGACATTCTAATTAAGATTGATAAAACCAATCATTTTTTGTGTGGGGGGGGGGGGATCTTTATATATTACTCTTAACATCTGATAATACCCAAATCAACGTTCGAAATGCATCTTTTTATGTACCATGCCTGTATATTCGGGTGAGAGCAGAGAGGGGCGACCTGTTAGTGAGGTGTAGCGACTCGTACGTGAGTTTCTCTCGCCGTAACATTAAGATTGATAAAACCAATCATTTTTTGTGGGGGGGGGGGGGGGGGGGGTCTTTATATATTACTCTTAACATCTGATAATACCCAAATCAATGTTTGAATACTACAGTATACACTACATCTATCGGCAAACAACATGCACATGCGGTATACGGTAGTCAGGAACTCATAAATATTCATAAAACACTCGACGATATTGACAGCGCCCCGCCCCTATGAATATTCAAATATACGGCCTCACTACGAGACAGCTGGAAAAGTGCCTACCGTACCCAATTATTCAACTCGCAAGATCTCAATCATAACATGATGTAGGCCTAGTACTATGGTGTATTAACACTAACATAAATTACAAATCTCTCATTCTCAATCATGTCAATTTCATAATACTAGGCCTACTACTAGGCCTAGCCTACTAGTACTACCGGTAATTACGACTCCACCATAATAAGTTTCGTTCATAGCAGCAAATGGTACGAAAACAACGTAGATTATTGCATTAAGGAGCTAACATACCTGTTGAACTAAATCTCCATTATCCAGACGGAACGAGCTGGGCAAATCCATGATATTAGGCACAAATGACGAAATGTGTAATTATTTTCGGAGCTCTGTCGATCTGTACCGTGCGCTGATCCTGGCCGGAATCACGTAGAAATACGGTATCCGAAAAAGACTGATTCTGCGTTGCAAATTGAGGATGAATTACAAAAGTAGCGATTAGACGTAGTGTAAAAGGCATGGGGTGAGTCGCTAAATGCGGATCGTGCTGTCTTTATCGGCCTGTATACGAATATCGTATCCGATGTATATTACGCTTTTTTCAAGGATGAAAGTAATAGCCTCGATTCCAGGCTAAATGTTCCCGAATGTAATAAACTGTTCGTATTCGTGATTCAGTGGCGGATTCGGGAGCCTTTTTTCTCTCTTTGTTGCCTTTTTGTTCCTTTGTTGTTTGCTTCAGAGTTTTTTTTGTTTTTTTTGTATTTCGATAAAAGTAATGCCAGCGAGATAGGCATATATACCATTTAATTTTATTATTATTTTTTTTTTAATCGATGTGTGCCTCAATGTTTTTTTGATTTTATTTATTTTGTTGCTGTACTCTTGGTTCAGCGATTTGTTAATTAGAGTTAGGTGTGTTCGTAATGTTTTCTTAATTCTTTTTTTTTTTAATTGAAAAAGGGACCTACAAAAAGTGAAACCTCCTTTTTTATGCGGAGATTTGTTATATTGTTTATGCCCTACACAGATGAAACTTTTAAAAAAAGTAAAAAAGTGAGAATCCCTCTCCCAAACAAAGACTGGTATATTTCAATGTTCGAGTCAGAAATTTATTAAACATGGGGTGGATCAAGGATTTAGTATAATAGGGGGGCACACAAATGCAAGTTTTGGAAAAGGTAGACCCGTATTTTTGGGGTCTTGCCAGTTTCTCGAATAATCTCTCAGTGGGAGGGGGGGGGGGGGGGGGGGGGGTGGCGACAAAAAAAATTCGCCCGACCTCCAAAATTCGCTTATGGGGGGGGGGGGGGGGGTGGGAGTCCAGTTTCCCTCCATAATTCTCTGTCAAGCAAAAAAAAAAGAAGAAGAAAAAAAAAAGCTTTTCATTCTAAAGGGGGGGGGGGGGGGGCACAATCGACAAAAGGGCGGATACTTTATTGTCAAAATGCATATACTTTTCTTCCAAAGGGGGGGGGGGAGCGGGGCACGGGCGGAGCCCCCCCCCCCTCCTGGCTCCGCCACTGCCTCACATGAACTTTTAATTGGAATATAAGAATATAAGACGCATTATTTTTTCTGGTTGTGAATCGAAAACCATGTATTTATGGGGGCATCTCGTTTTTCCGAAGGTTCGTTTTTCTGAAACACTAATTTCCCATGCCTGGGGTTCATAATTCCGAAAATGAAAAAGGTTCGTAATTCCGAACATTTGTTGCATTATTCCGAAGGTTTGTTATTCCGAAGATTTGTTTATCCGAAGGTTCGTTTATCCGAAGGTTCATAATTCCGAAAATGAAAAAGGGTTCATAATTCCGAAGGTTCGTATTTCCGAAAATGAAAAAGGGTTCATAATTCCGAAGGTTCGTATTTCCGAAAACGAAATGAGGTTCATAATTCCGAAAATGAAATAAGGTTCGTATTTCCGAAAATGAAAAAGGGTTCGTATTTCCGAAAATGAAAAAGGGTTTGTATTTCCGAAAATGAAATAGGGTTCGTATTTCCGAAAATGAAAAAGGGTTCGTATTTCCGAAAATGAAATAAGGTTCGTATTTCCGAAAATGAAAAGGGTTCGTATTTCCGAAAATGAAATTGGGTTCGTATTTCCGAAAAATGAAATAGGGTTCATAATTCCTGGTAAAAAAAAGGCGAATTCATCAGGAGCAGAGGTGTAGCAACGGGGGGAGGGCACGCCCCCACCCCTCCCTCATCAGATAGCGAAAAAATAAGAAAAAAAAAAAAAAAAAAGAATAGGAATAGGAAAGAAGACGGTTGGACCCCTTCCGGCAACCCCCAACCCTCTTCCACCAGCGGCGTCTTAAATTAGCTTTGAGATTATTCCAAAAGACTTGTGCCTGCAATGGTGCCAGTGCTCCCACAATGGCTAGACTCTAGCTACGGCACTGTTAAAGGGAAAATTTAGGGTCACGATAGGATATTATGCTTTTAATTGCCATCTTCAAAAAGCGGATCTCTTTTCGACGAAAAGCACCTCCCCCACCCCCGCAATGAATAAAAAAATGAAATGGAGACACAAAACTTGGAAGGTTATAAAAGAGGAGAGAGAAGAGAAAAAGAGACCAAATAAGAGGACGAGATTAGAAGAATCGAATAAGTGTTTATGTGTGTGTGTGTGTGTGTGTGTGTGTGTGTGTGTGTGCGTGTGGGTGTTGTAAAAAAATGATAGCAACTTTCCTTTTTTTAATTCACTAGCGCGCGAAGCTAGCGACCAAAAATAATTGTGCCTTTCCGTTGTGAAAAATCATAAAAATAACATATTTCGGCTTGATTGAAATAGGAGGATATTCGGGCACCTCACTCCCTGAATATGAAGTGTGAGTTGCCGGAATATCGGCACTTTCAAAATCCGGGGGGGGGGGGTTGGCTGCAGCCCCCCCCCCCCCCCCTTCTCGTACGCCTATGCCTATGCCTATGTATATACACACAGTTGCGATTGATTTTAACTTGCGATTGTTTCAAATAAATCGCTTCAACTCCTGATAAGGCGGGGCACTGGTTGATAAAAGCCATTAATTTAGGTCAGAAAGTTTTCTTCTACATGTGTAATTCCTTATTTCTATATTTTTTACGATGAGGATTGTTTTACTCCCAATGTCTTTGAGTGTTTTGTAATTCCTTATGCTTGTAAAAGTTATTTCAAACTTCAGGTCAGCGGTTGTAACTGTTAAAAACGCAGACTGTGCAGTAAAATGAAGCAACTCATTAGAATCTGTACAAATGATTAATGGTTTTACTCATAAATAGAACCTACTATTTTTCATTGACATAATTATATGACCTTCAAATGTTACGTAACACCATACCCGGGAATACACACAAATTTTGTATTAAAAGATACATTACACTCTAAAGAAAAAGTCATAATGTCGCACGGCAAGCCCTTTAAAATTATCAGCGGTGTGGGGGGGGGGGGGCGCTAATGGCCCTCCATCCTATTTGGATTAAGATAGTTTTGCATTATAGTTTGGTTTTACTTTTGTTTCCTTTTATGATAATCATATCAGCCTGATGATAAGACTCCTTCCTTAACTTGTTACGATCCATCTTTCTTCGGCTTTGGTTGTTTATGGTATCTATTCATTTATTTGTTATTATTACTAGTATTATTTGTATTATTATTATTGTTATTATTATAATTATCATTATTATCATTTTTATTAGTAGTAGTATTTTCTGTAATTATCATTTTTATTATTGTTATTACTAATAGTATCAGTATTATAAATTTATTATTGATAATATTATTGTTGTTGTTGTTATTATTGTTATTATTATTATTATTATTATTTATTACAATTGTTCTTATGAAGTGGACTACCCAGAATTACGATGACGATGTCATTTTGGATGGAGTTATGTGACCATGCAGACTTAGATATTGCACCGGTTACTCTACTATTACTTCTTTTATTTCCCTTGTCATGATCGCATAATTGGCCTATAGCCTATACGTATCAATAATATTCTGTTATAATATGTTGTGCTACTTGCCAGGCTATTTATTAAACATAGCAGTGACTCCTTTATGAACTCTCTGTAATATTATGTTGTTTTTATTGTTGTTGTTGTTTTGGGGACCGGAGGGGAGGGCTTGTAGAGCCATCTACAGAACCATATTACAGACTTCGGCCAACTCGCATTATTTGGGCACAACATGGCGTATATTCATTGTTTTTAGTGCTTGCCTAACAAAGCAACAAGCGCCATATTGCTACCTACATGGAGCCGAGTTGGCCAAACTCTGTAATAGATGGCTCTGAGGCTAGGGATGCAGGACGCCCCCACCTTATTTTTAGTATACACTTTTCATAGTATACTTTTTTAATCACATTTATGTTGAATGTTGACGAAGTAATTACATCTTAAAGATAATAAAGTGTCAATGTTTGGCTCACTGGAATCCAGCAGCGTGGTGGCCGAACATCCTTTTATTTTGGGAAGCGAGATGGTCGGCTATCCTTATCTGTGGGCGGGAAGGTACTCAAAATGTTATAATTGTTTGGATTATCTGGTAACAAAATCATTATTCTATAGACAATATCTCCTTTTTTTACTTGCTCACTAGATTTAGAAACGGAATAGTTTGGGACAGGGAACGCCCCTCATTAGGTCGAGTGAAGTGCCCAAATTTCCATATTCGGCAGTAGGGTTAAGTAATATTATTCATGGCTCATTATTACATGTTCTATATTTGTCTTTTGATGGCGAAATTGCATTTCCATTACAATAAAAAAAAGGGAGTATGATATTCTGCCAAGAGGCATCAGCTCCCCCTTTCAAAAACTTTCCGTGGCCATGTTCTGCTTGTAAAGATCTACTTGGAACTTTGGTGTGTCTCATTTTCCAAAGCGGTATATACATTATATAAATAACTTCAAGCCAATTTCGTTGTAGCAAATTTAATCCGGAATCCGATGATTCATTTTCTTCAATACATCAGTATGTATTTGTAATCACCGAAGCAATATCATTTTATGCGAAATGAAACATGTATTCCTGACGCTCGCTCTCTACGCTCGCTCACAAATATGGTTATTATAATAGAACAATGATAGTAATAATAAACAAATAATAACAATAATAATAATCATAATAAACAAAATACTAATAATGATAATATTGATAGGAATTACGATAATAATGGCTATTTCTCTGGATTTTATTATAATTGTTATCATCATTGTTATGATTATTGAGTACGAAATTAATATCTTTACACTTGGCCGTCTTTCCCCTCCTCCCTATCCGAAATACGGATTGACGCCGTATTCTCTGAATTTACAACCCTTTTTCATTTTTCGGAAATACGAACCCTTTTTCATTTTCGGAAATACGAACCTTCGGAATTATGAACCCTTTTTCATTTTCGGAAATACGAACCTTATTTCATTTTCGGAATTATGAACCTCATTTCATTTTCGGAAATACGAACCTTCGGAATTATGAACCCTATTTCATTTTCGGAAAAACGAACCATCTGAAAAACGATCCTTCGGAAAAACGAACCTTCGGAATAACGAACCTTCGGAAAAACGACATGTAACCGTATTTTATGACAAGGACCAACGTGAATCTCATCGTCCACAGTCGCCAATATTTGGACGCGTATAGAAGAAAATGGAGCCGTGTCGCCATGTACCCACCCCCTTTTTTTTTGGGGGGGGAGAGGATGATGGGGAGAAAAGGAAAAGGGAATGATAATGATGAAGGAACAGAGAGAAAGAGAAAGATGCCATTATGCATTTCAGACTATTAGATAATTTTTTTTTAGTTTAACCCAGCGTCTTGAATCATAAAATGACACAGGACAGCAATAGGTTAGCAGAAAGGATAGGTGCAACACACAATGGCTTTGTTTGTTATGAATTGATTATTGATATTCAAAGATTTTGTGGCCTCGATTTACAAAAGATAAAAAATGCAATTTAATGTTCAGAACATTAGGCCTACTTTGAGAAAAGTATTAGAACTGTCATAAAACTTCAGTGCTTCTAATAAACTTGACCTCTGTCTGAAACGAGCTTATAACTTATGCGTATATTAACGTTTGAATATGTCATGATTTTTATTATATACATTTTTTTTGAATGTTTTCTTTAACCTCTACTGTTTTTGTCCTTTTATTCAACTCCTCTCTGAAGGAGGGGGGGTGTGCGTGGGCTCACTTTTCTTTGCTGCGACTCCTGGGCCCTGTTTCATAAAAGTTGCAATAACTGTTATAAGCTACTGAAATCCTTGCATCTGTTTGGCTGAGATTTTTTTTTCTCGATATTTTATTCCCGACAAAACACTTGATGAAACTCCCTCCTGACCGATCGCGGAGAAATTTTTGCCAGTATCGAGTATCGCTCAAAAAACACAAATCCGTAATTTTTGGTAAATCTATATTTTGTTATCAATATTTTCATAATAATCTATGCAAATATGCATAAACATACATTTGCATTGATAATGAAGTAACGGCCTTCGACTTAAATTTTTACGGCCATATATTATCCTTAAACCTTAAAATCTTAAATAGAAAAAAAACTAAACGTAATTTTCAGTTCTTTGTATTTCATTGTTTACTAATTTTTTATGTTTTTCTGTGTTTTTCAGCTTTAACCGTTTTCATTGTTTTTAAGGTCTGCTGTTCAGATAGAACAGGTGATAATTACAGACTAAAGTAGAAATTATTAATCGATTTGGAAAGAAAGGGGGAGACTGATGGGACTAACCTTTATACCATTAGTTGCTATACAGTCTTCAAAATTTCTGGGGCTTTAGAAAATACTTCAAAATTTGTGACTCATTACGCTACTGCCCCCCTTCCCCCTTTCAATCATATAATAATAGGGGAGGGGCCGGACAACTTTTTTTTTTAATCGGTCCGCTATAGCGCTCACAGAAAATACCGAAAGAAGCGACTAGGAGGAGGTTGAAGAGCAAGGGCTATACTCTATCGCGAAAATGAGATTTCATCAAAAGTTATATGGTTTTGACTATAGCTGACTAGTCTTTTGCAGACGGACATATTTCCCCTACTCTACGTACGTGTAATACATATAGGGGAGGGGCCGGACAAATTTATTTTAATCCGTCCGCTATAGCGCTCAGAGGAATACCGAAAGATGCGACTTGGTGGAGGTTGAAGAGCAAGGTCTATCGAAAAAATGAGATTTCATCAAAAGTTATATGTATTTATCCATAGCCGACTAGTTTTCTTGCAGTCGGTCATCCCCCCCCCCCTCCTACTCTACGTATGCTATATATAGGGGAGGGGCCAGACAGCTTTAATATTTCGAACCGATCCGCTAGCGCTCACAGAAAATACCGAAGGAAATGACTAGGTGAGGTTGAAGAGATCATATTTCATTGAAAGTTATATGGCTTTGTGAAATAGCGGAATATTCTTTTTGCAGACCGTACTCTGCGTGTAATATTATATATGGGATTGAAGGGGGTGGGGGCGCCAACTTTGAATCTGTCCACTCATGCTCAGAAAAAATACCGAAATAAGCAACTAGGTGGAGTTTTAAGAGTAAGATTTAATCCATTAAAAAAAAAAATCAGTGCAAGTTATATATTTGTCATTGAAAATAGCGGAATAGTCTTCTCGCAGTCTGCATTTTCCATGCTCATGATACTGATCGGCCTTTAAAAAAACGGAGGGGGGTGATGGATAACTTTGAATCGGTCCCTAGCGCTCACATTATTAGAAAATACCGAAAAAAATTGACTAGGTGGAGGTTGAAGAGTAAGGCTCAGTCCAATTGGGCGGTGGGGGGGGGGGAGATATTTCATTAAAATAAAAAATAGCTTTGACCATAGCAGAGCAGTCTTCTAGCAAACAGACAATTTGCATACTTCAATTATAATATACATGGAACTGACCGGGAAGGGGGGGGGGGGGGGTGGGCAGTAGCGTAATGAGCCACAAATTTTGATGGGGTGACCCAGCAAGAATTGAAGTATTTCTAAAGCCCCAGAAACGCAGTTCATACTATACCCCTCCCACAAATAAAAAAGACTTTGCATTTTGATGTACCAGAAATGTTGCACTTAGGTCGATGAATTAAAATATTCTACTTGCGAGGTCCCATAGTGACCGAGGCAGAAATTTGTACGTTTGGTAGTTAGAAACTTTGTATTTTCAGGCTATTTTTATAGCACACAGTTAACGTTCAAGTTAAAGGCCAAGTCCACCCAAACAAAAGGTTGATTTGAATAAATAGAGAAAAATCCAACAAGCATAACACTGAAATTTCATCAAAATAGGATGGTAAAATAAGAAAGTTATGGTATTTTAAAGTTTCGCTTAATTCGCAAAACAGTTATATGCACATCCTGCTCAGTATGCAAGTGAGGGAACCAGTGACGTCACCCACTCACTGTTTCTTTGTATTTTATTATGTGAAATAAAGAATATTTTAATTTCTGCATCTATGCTGCCCATGCCTCCCCCCCCCCCCAGAAAAGGTGATTGTATGTAAGAAACACATTTGAATTAAAGCTAATTTGAGAAATTTTATACGAAACATTAATCTTACTTCACTGATTTATACTATGTTGCAAATGCCCCCCTCCCCCGGAAAGTGTAATGGAATGTCAGAAACATATTTAGACCAAAGCAAGATCACAATTGTGTTATTTCAAATTGTAAGTGAATACCAAAAAGCCAATGGTGTTAGCTATGTTAATAGGATGATGAACTAATTCTGGTTGTTACGGAAGTTCTCTGAACATCAAAATAATATAACTTGTACATCCATGCTGGGAATACCCCCTCCCCCCCCCCCCCCCCAACGAAAAGGTTGAATGAATGTCAGAAACAAATTGGAAACTAAGCCAATTTTGTGAATTTATATGAAATTTTAAAGTAGCTATTCAAAAAAATCACAAATATGGCAATTAATGTATCACTAGAAACTGGAAGCTTACAGATGGCAATCGTATAAGTTTTATGACAACTGCGTATCTGATGATTATAAAAACAAATAAACCAAAGCTCGTCAAAGCATCTGGAATATCCGAGGATTCGCCAGAAATATAGCGATGTTTTGATGTCGTCACACTAGGGATCGATCCTGCTTATTAAGCAGACGACGTCCTATAATGAATGAACGTAAATGCAATGCAATTATTTATCAAATTATAAAGAGTTTCGTATATTTAAACATGACCTTATTTCACACCATTCTAAAAGGGAAAGTAAAACTGATTCTGATAACTAAAGCCGTTTGATTGTAAATACACAGGAGAAGGGTCAATGATCAATGAAATAAACCCCACTTTCAAATTGAAAAGCCTCCGAATAATAACACGGGATGGTATTCGTTCCCTCTTGAAACGCCGAACATGCCCCGGTGCAAGCAGCTGAAAATACAATGGCATTTTATTGTGTTT